>VZTF01002419.1:19548-98010 GCA_013397755.1 Cnemophilus loriae | reverse complement strand
AAAAGCTTGGCAGTGTTTATTCAAGCATATTGGTGTCCTTTCTGGGCATTCAGTGTTTGTGAAAATTATCGTGTCTATGACTCGTAAAGACATACAGTTTCTGCTAGTGAAAACCGTCTTCCTGTTACATGCAGCTCATGTTTCCAATGTCCGTCCTCAGTCCTCATCCTCCAGTAGAGGTCACGGAGATGTTGAGGGGCCTGGAGCATCTCTTCTGTGAGGAGCTGGGCCTGTTCAGTCTAGAGAGGACGAGACTCAGAGGGGATCTCACCAGTGCATATAAATATCTCAAAGGTGGATGCCAGGAGAATGGTGCCAGACTTTTCAGTGGTGCCCAGATACTGGACAAGGAAAAATGGCAATAAACACAAGAAGTTCCACCTCAATATGAGGAAGAACTTCTTTACATTGAGGATGGCTGAGCACTGAACAGGTTGCCCAGGAAGACCATGGAGTCTCCCTCTCTGGAGACATTCAAAACCCACATGTTCCTGTGGCACATACTCTAGATGGTCCTACTTTGGCAGTGGGGTTGGACAAGATGATCTCCAGAGGTGCCTTCCATCTCTAATTATTTTGTGATTCCATGATTTTTGCGAATGCATTGTTATATGTAAACCAAGAGTTTTGTCATGAGATGAGTTTATTTTCTGCTGTGCTTCTGGATTAGTCTCTATAACAACCTGCTTCTTTCTTACAAATCAAAAAATGAAATTTTTGAATCCCAACTCTTTGAGATATGTTAGTGACCTTGATTCATAATTTTTGAAGATGAAAACAGCTTTTAGGATCTTAGTGATGGGTACCCTGGCAATTAAAAAGATGGTTAATATTCTTTGAGACTTCATATTATTTAAGACTCTGTATAGATGAATAACAGTTCTGTCTGATTTTTTTTGTTCTGGCCAAAAAGAACCCCATCTTTTAGAGCTATCATTTTCTATTTCTTTAAATAACTGGAAGAACACCGGCTGTAAATTTGTGATCTGTTTCAGAAAACCTGGAATAAGGCTTCTTAATATAAGGAGATTCCATGTTTTGCACACTTGGACATTTGGCTGATGTGTTAATGGAAGGCATTTTGAGTTTCAGAGAAACTGAAGATGCCATTTTGCACAAGCAAGCAATTTTTCAAAGTTAAAGTAGTAGTCCATTCTCAAAAAAGGAAAGTTAGAATAGCTAGCCTTACTGTTGCTCAGTTTACTTATTGTTACAATAGAAGTGTTATAACAGAAGTGAAAGTGGTGTTGAGCATTTGACAAGTTCTTCAGTACATGTGATAGAATAGCATGTCCTTTTGTGCTGAGTACCTGTCATCTTGTGTAGTTACAAAAAGGGGAATTGGTTCAGCTTTGCATATCAATGCTTCTTTGATACAAATTCTCCATTGATTTTTCTTCATTTTTATCCAGGTATTGGTACGAAGTAAAATTAAGTTCCAAACCACTGTCTTCCCTCCTGTAAAGTAAAAATAAACCTTTTTTTCTTGGTTGCTATTTTATTTTATTTCCTTAATTTGCTTTTTATTGCTTTGTGTTCATCCCTTCTTACTTCATAGGAGTCATTAGATAGCTGTTGTGATTTTTTAAGAAGGTATGAAGGGACTTTAATAGTAATTTCTTTCCTGTCTCAGGATGTTAAAATCAATTTGGTGGCTGCATGTTATGGTGCTCTTCCTTCCTCCCCCATTGATGGAAACATGAGGGGTTTAATCTAGCCCCAAATTGCTGTATGGAAACCCTTTGCTCTTAAGTCAAAAAACTCAGTGCAAGTCTGTGAATCGTTTTATGAAAATACTGGATCGAATTTCAAGCTTCGAGTCCCTGCTGATACATTAAATTCTTCATGGTATTGGCAGGGAAGAAGCAGTGGACCTTTCTTTAGCTAGATAAATAGTAGAAGTGTCAGCTCCAGATGCCTGAGGGAGAGACTGCAGACAAGCTTTTAGTACAATTACAGAAGGACAAAGTGGAAGAGACCCATGGGACTCATATGTGTATTGAATTACATTTAGCTTTTTGGTCACAATGGAGAAAAGTCCTATAGCAGTCTTTAAAGTAAATATGCTTGTAGTCTTTTGTGTATAAATACGGGGATGTGGCGCTTATTTTTTGTTGGTTTTTTTTTTAGGTATGCATGGATATATTATATGTATGCTGTAGTATTTTAGGAAATGGTGTTGGCAGAGGATACTCAAGCTAAAAAAGTAGGAGTACCTCTCTTTCAGTGCCCGCAGTCCATGGAAGAAGAGTCAAGACCTTTCCTTTGGATGTTTTCTGACAGCTGAAGTAAGTGGAGTTGAACAGGACTGGTGCATAACTCAGCAGCATGGATGCTTAGCTTTGGTTCTGTCCTGACATCAGCAGGATTGTATGTGTAGGAGGGAATTTTGTTTGTTCACTGTTCTGCAGACAGTTAATGAGTTGTCTGATCTTCACTTGCTTCAGAAAGCCTTCAGCAGTTCTACATAAAGACATTTAAAATCATAGAATAAAACTCAGAGTCATTATTGTTTACAGTTTGTTCATGGGCATGGTAATCGTAGCTGCATAACCTGCCTACTTTTTCTGTATAAATAAGGATATTTGTTATATTTTAATCTTTAGCCAAGCTATACTACTTATCCCTTTAATGTTGCAGTGACTTGAATTCAGATTTGTTAGGAACATTTCTTTGAAAGCACGATGCTGTCTGATCACATGCATTATAAATCTTGCCTTTCTGATACTCTCTAAGTTACATAATAAAAATTAAAATTTATAATTATAATATGCAGTGCATCCTCTCTGTGCCTTCTGATTTATGGAATTGGTTATTGTATGCATTTTAAATGGATTTCCTAATTAAGTAGTATCAGCAATTGTGTTGAGCAGAATATTTTTAGAACCCATCACTGTCCTTTTCTGTAGAAGACAGACCTTTTGTTCCTTATCTGAATACTTTCTTTTTACATAAATTTTATGAATTATGTTATTTGAACTCGATTTCTTCTGCACTTTCTACGTATTTTGATTTTAGGAAGTTTCTCTGTTTCTTGTTCTTGTTCTTCATCTGCTTCATCTGCTGTGACACACTGGCCATGTGGGACTACCCGGGTTTAACCTGGTTTCCACTGTCACCAGTACTGGGGAGTGTGTATGTGCAACAGAACTAAAAATAATGGTGCTTCTTATTTTACAAATAAAATGTTATGATTTTGTTTGGTTGTTTGGGATTTTTTTCTTTTTTGAGCTTCTGTTTTTGTCCATATTTTTAGTCTTAATGATTGTGTAGAAAAGTTTGAAAACACCATTTCCAGTGTGAGGTAATTCCATATCTCAGACATGCCATTTTAAGAAAACACCAAGTATTTGGAAGTTCACAGTACCATGGTAGCATTTGGCACCAGTATCTGGTTTCTTTGACTGAATCATCAGTTTCCTGTGACTGAACTGAAATTTTGGCTCTTCTTTGAGGCATTCTCGTATATAGCTAACTAATAGTTCACAGAATCACAGGATATTCTGACCCACAAGGATCAAGTCCAACTTTTCAGTGAATGGCCCATTAGGGGGTAAAACGCACAACCTTCATGATAGCACCATGTTCTAACCAATTGAGCTAATCTCGGTAGTTTACTTTAATCCCAGAATGAATTAGAACGATGTTTTTTAAAACAGTGTCTTTCATCTATCCTGAGCCCTCCCTATGAATTTTTCTCAATCAGTGTAGATGATATAACTTTTCTGCTTGTTGTATATGGAGGTCAGATGAAGGTCCAAGGTGATATCATAAGACCATAAATAAAATAGTTAGACAGAAGTATATGGTAATAGCCAATGGCCTAAAATACAGAGCAAATTTGAAATGATGTTTTCGTAGTTTCTGCTGCTCTTCATCTTGAGAACTTACTGGAGGAAGCACTTGTTACATTTAATGGCTACCAGTGGATCGTTTCTTTTGTAATTTGTTCCATTATTTCTTGAGCAAATGTGGAATTAAGCATCCAGAGCAAACTGTGGCAGATTTCTTCAATATAACTGCGTCTTGCATAGAAAATTTGCTTTCTTGAGCCTAACGTTTCACAATGTGCTTTGATGCTGTCTGCATTTGTTTTGGCAAATACAGTGAGGAGTTGCTATCTAGTCTTCCTTTCTGTGCTTATTCACATTTTCTAGGGATCAAAAGAAAATACATCCGTATCACTTAAATCTGTGATCTGTTCAAAGGATGCTGACTGTCATACTGTTACAGCCTGGAACATTCTCTCGCTACTACAGTGCTCCATGACAAAACATTGTATTTTGTGTCTTGTAGTTCTGCAGGAACTTGCCGCTTCTGCATAACTTTTAAAAGTTACCTGATAGGCCATAAAATGAATTTTTGCTGTCTGGGTATAATACGGGGATGTGAAATTATGACCTTTAGGAAGAAAGTCTGGATTTTGCTTTGCCTTTTTAGTTACAGAGGATGACTTCTTAAGCATATATTAATCATTTCCATCCGAGAGCATCTTATTTTTTTATCTTACTTAGAAAAGCAACAAAAACATTCAGCAAAAAAAGCTTCTTAGACTCATGGTGTTTTGCACTTTGGGATACTCTTACACATGCTTGCGATTATCTACTCTGCAAACAATTGTCAGAAAACTTCATCTGTTTTCCAAGTCCCACAGAAGAACAGATGTGGAATTAAGTTTCAAACAATGTACTGTTAATCACTTACATGTGGACACGAAAGGAACTGGAGCTCAGTGGGAACTGATTGGACGCTTTGTTAGTTGAGCATGGAGTGGAGAATTTGCATTGTTCTTAGTCTTCATTCTCTGAACAGTCCTTTGAAAACAGTACTAGTATATGAACAAGACAAGGGTCTGTTTCAGATATTTAACTCTTTCTAGAGAGCCAGAACTTTAGGGACCACCTGAATGGAGCTGAACTGTATTATGTGGATGAACATGAAAGAGAGATTGTGTATGTATGTGAAATTTTCATTTATTTGAGAGCTCTTTTGATGCTGTAAAGGATATTGAGGAGTAGCTGCATATCATTTGTGTGCTTTCAAAAACAATTACTTAAACCAGTCAGCTTTGCCTGTAAGAGATTTAAAGTTACTGTTCAATTGCTGGAAAAACACAAGAAAGCAATTATGTCACAAAACCTACTCATGTTGTGTTCTAAACCTTAGCATTTGTTGGAAAAATCACTTTAAAAAACAGCTCATACAACTACTTCAGAAAGCTAGTTTTGGGGGAGAAAGGATTACTATTTGGGAACTGTGGAACTTAGAGCTTCAACTTTACAGAGTTCTTATTATGGATCAGTGCATTAGACGGTCACTGAGACCTAAGGAATTGTTGGATTCTTCTTCTTGGAAATATTTGTTTTCCTACTTGATGAGAAAACTCATGGAAAAAGAGCTATTGATACTTGTTTCTTCTGTGATTGCCCTCTCTGAAGTATGTATAGGTCTAGAAAAATAGTACCTACTCATAGGAATTTGCATTTTCTGCTGCTGTCGAATTGAATCTGTTGTTGAAACGTGTAGCTTACATGTATGTGATTATTTTCAGTTACTTGATCCCATGTAGCCTGGAAATAATTTGCCTTCCTGAAACTTCAAAATAAAAAAGGGAGTGGGGGTGTGAAGAGAGAATCTAACAAATCTATTGCTTTTTAAATCTGATGAACTTGATTAAGCAGACAAGATTATGTCATATTTCAGGGTTTATAGTAGTTCCCTGAAAGTTTTTAAACTCCCCTAGATGTTTAGACTTTTATTATAGTGAAAGGTTAAAAAGGCTATGAACTCAGCTGCGTGTGGTTTTTGGCTTGAAAATAACAGAGTTGCCCCCAAAACTTGAAATGGGGCATGAGGAGATTAGTAGTGATGCATTTTCCTGCCTCCCACAGAGTTCTCTGCCTAACTGCCTCACTGGCTGTTCCTTAACTTCTCACCTTCACATTCATCATTATGTTTATTCTGGTAGTAAGCAAATGGCCAAAGCCAATTAAAATGTTAATTCCTACTAAGACAGCAAAATACAGTGTTTTGAGAGATGGAGAGAACAGAAGGAACTTTCAGAAATGTTTGTTATGTTCCAGAGACATGTTGTCTCTTAGCTTGACTTTCAGAGAGATCTGTGAAGCTTAGAGTGAAGTTTATATATTCTTTAAACAAATCTTTCATATGGATTTCCTAGGGCTGTTTTGCTTGTGCTCTGTGAAGTGACCAATTTCTTCCTTTTCTTTGTTTTTGGGGAGGTCTTCTTGACCTTAAATTTTCATGTTTTCTTTCAAAATAACTTTCTTTCATGGATATTATTTTGTTTATATGCTTTGCAGAAGAAAAAAAAGAGATAATAACATTCAAAATAAACATCTTTATACCCCCGTATCTTGTTTTTTAGTCTTTGTCTAGAATGAAATAAATGGCTAAGTATTTCATGTTCTTTAAACATGACTTTGTGAGTGTGGTTGATGTAGACATTGTGTGCATTATCAAGACTTAATAAATGTGGTTGTTTTCTGCCTTTAATAATCAAAAGCATGGGATACAGATAGTAGGTCTATATGGTGCTAGTAGAACTCAAATGAGAAACTGCATTTTTGATGAGTAATAATTTGAGAATATTTTAAATGGGTTTAGATTGCATGTCTTGGTTTTAACAGAGGGGTTTGGGACAGCTGCAAGCTGTTTAATATGTTTTTGCTGAGAGGTGAGTGGGAGGTATGCTAATATACTTAAAAAAAGATCTTTGGATGAGAGAGCCTTTGAAAGGGAGTTTGTTCTCTTGTTGTGCTTGTGTTGTTCCCCATATTATGTTTTGTTAATTCGTTGATTTCGTTCATTTTGTGAATTTGTTTCATCATGTCATCAGCCTCTGACGTGGAACTAGAAAGCTTTCTTATCTCTGCTCTTTCTCTTAAAAGGTTGGTGTCAGAAACTTGCTCTTTCAGATAGTCAAGAACTTATATCTCAGTTTTACTCAGAAATGGATGTTACATAATAATTTAAAAAACATTAGATGAGTTTAAAGGATATTTATAACTTCTTACAAAATATATGGTGTGACAGTCTTTGAAGAGGACATTATTGACTTCAGGAAAAACTAAACCTAGATTTTCTGTTTGTTGTATTGCCAGAACATTTCTGAAAAGATTATTTCTCTAGCAGTGTTTAAGTAAATTTGCTTCAGAAAAAGCTTCAAATGACAAAAATTTCAAAGGC
Source organism: Cnemophilus loriae (assembly GCA_013397755.1). Lineage (NCBI taxonomy): Eukaryota > Metazoa > Chordata > Aves > Passeriformes > Corvidae > Cnemophilus > Cnemophilus loriae. The sequence continues at coordinate 90,801 of VZTF01002419.1, read as the reverse complement.
ATAAAAAAGCATCACTGTGGTATACAAAATCACAATTAATGTATTTTTTAGTTGCTCTTCAACTCCCACCATCCCTGGGGCTAGTTAATTCTTCCATCTGCAAATTAAATATGCTCTTTAATGCTTACCAAGCAGTGGCTAGCTCATTTCCTCTTCCTTGGGTTAGCATCAGAGAAGTGCCTCTTTGTGGATTTGTAAGCTCCAGCTGGAAAAGCATTCGGGATGGAGATGGCTCAGGACTTTAAGAGGTTTGCAGAAGCTTCAGGGTGTTCTCCAGTGCTGGAAAACCAGGCAGATAGGACTTGAGTAAGGATTTTCATTTCTGTAACATGATTTTACTGAAATGCTCAACAAAGGCACGTGTAATGTTGCTCAGAGTCTCATCTTCATTTAGTTTTTCTTAGATTGGGTTTGGGTTTTGGATTTTGAGTTTTGTTTTTTTACAAGACTGAAGAAGGGCTCTGAGACATGGGGTGTAGAAGAGCCGAATACAATTTAATGTATAATTAATACGTAATATTTTTAGCTTTGAGTAAAGATCTTGAGTGCATGATAGGGCTGTTAGGTGGATAGTACCAGATAAACTATTGATAGAAGGGAGTTTGCTTTGACGTCAAATTGAATGTCCTAAGCTCAAGATTTTGTCACTTACCAAGATCATTGCGTGAATCGCTGAAGTCTTTCAGGATTGAAAAGCAGCTTTTCAGTGGTAGAAAGTCACAGGTTGTACCTCTGGGTGCTTTAATTTGATAAACTACTGTTTGTATGTATATTTTTATTGCTTCAATATAGATGAAAGCTCTGAAGAAGGCATGGAAGTTAGTTCAATGTAGAATATATATGCATAGAGTAAACACTTTTGTTTTTCTGACACCGTAGAGAAGTTTGAATTTGTATTTTGAGGACTCTTAACAGCTTGTTAGTGTCTTAGTAATTTGGGCCCCAGTTCTGTGTTTGCTTGCTCTGTTAGATATCTTGTCTCAAATGTAAAGAAAGTTCGAATGTTAAAGCAGGTCTGGTTTTATTTGGGAGGGAGGGAAGGATTGTGCTTAAGCCATTTTTTTTTTAATATAGGGTGAAACCACAAAATAAACAGGTTTCTAATTCAGTCATAATGCAACGTTACTGGAAAATGCAGGAATGTTATCAGGCAATTTGGACATTTTAATGATTGTTTCATTGATTTGTAATAGTCGCATCACCATGATGGTACTCTGACTACAACTTTGTCCAGAGAAGGAGGTGTAGGATTGAAAACCAAAGAAAGCCTGCAGCTGTTGCTTTAAAGAGTATGTGTGGGTCGGTATGCCATGATGGGATAGCTCTGCAGCTTTCAGCAGCAGGCTCAAGATGTACTGATTAAATAAAAGAATTCATTAATTGCTTATGACATAACAGAACTCCACAGTTGCCATCTCTAGACCTTCAGGAAAAGATAACTGAGTTGTCTCCCTTGGAGACATTCTCTTTCACTTCTGCCAGAAGACAGCTTTGTTTGTAAATTTAGGATTTTGCAGGCCTATGTGTGGTAATCTGGGAGCACTAATTCAAATGCTAATAAATACTCGTCAAAAGTTGTTATTTATTAAGCCAGCTGACATTTAGGAAGAATAGCCTGAGCTTGACAAGTGATTCTAGATCATTGCTAAGGAGCATGCCACTGGTTAGAGCATTTGATTAGCAACAGCATGTCAGGGCTCAAGGGCACTCGTGCCTCAGCCTCCTCTGCGTCCTGCCCATGCCTTTGCCTGGAGGCCCAGAAGTCTGTTTCAGCCCAGCCTGGTGCCGTCAGTCCATGTTGGAGCTGTGTTGCCGATGTACCTGTTCCAGTCCCCCGCTGCTGTGGTGTTGACCGGGAGCCTGCCTGTGTCCGATGGTCCCTGGGCTGCCCGTGGGTCCTGTTCCTCTCATCATCTGCGCGCAGACAACAGGTTGCTAAGCAGTGCTGGCCCCAGGGCAAAGCTGCTTTCTGAATCACTTCTTGTCTGGTTATTCTCTGTGGTGGCCACCTAGAGCAGCATTATGGCCAAAACAGAGCCAAGGAACAATTTCAGTGGCTGTAGATGTACGTAGTAGAGATACTGCTGCAAAGCTTAGGCTGCCTTGAGTTGGCAGAGGGTCGTACAGAGCAAGACCAAAGCGCTGGCTGTGGTGTAACTCATGGTGAAGCTGTGGAAGGGGGAGTTGCCATTTTGCTTTGTAGCCCCTGTGACACAGAGATGTGACTCAAAAAGCATGTTGTTAAGTGAGCTTGTTAATTGCTTTCACGTGGCCTTTAAAGTGGACAATTTATGTCCTTTTATCCTTGGGGATAACGCCAAAGATAAGAGCTCCCACTGATTTCAGTGAATGTGGCATCAGGCTCATGGCTGATGTTCTATATTACTAACTTCAAATAAAGATTTATGCTTAGCTAAAACAAACCTTAGAAGCCAAAACAAATTTTAGAGAATAACTTTACTAAAACCAAATTTGCGTATTTTTGCTTTAGTTGGTAATGACTGGCTTGTTGAAGAAATGTGATTTGATTCATTTACCACTCAGCTGTTATTGTATTAGGTAACAGGCTAAGCGAGATATTTCATTTGCAGTGCAGGTCTCTTAATGCTTCTGTATTTATTCTGCTTAGTTTTGTGGGAATTGCTAGGATTATAAAAATGTATTATTTGGTTTAAACATTTTAATGGTGTATAAAACTGTGCTGTGCTGCTGTCTTGGTTAAGGTGGTGCAGTGGGAAAACTGGCATTAAGAGCAGGGATCAGTGTATTAGAAGTACATCTGGCTTTTATTAAGTGTAAACTTCAGGACAGGTGCATTTGGGGAAAATATTTTTGTAGTATGAAAAAATTTTTTCTTCTGTTCTCATTGAAATGGCTTGTAAATTAAGCTGCTCTATATGACTCTTTTGAATTTGCTTTAAATTACATCCATATAGATATGTAGCATGGTCTTCTAGATTGAACAAATTAGGTAGATAATACAAAAAGGAAAACTGGAATTTTTTTCTTTTGTAGGTTTGTGTGAAACAGAAAATAATGAGCCTGAGAAGAAATGTTAAAAAAATCTGTTGTATATCTTGAGCTGTTAGCTTCCTGTGGAGTTTATCATTGTAATTAATTTAGTGGGCATTTTATTTGTGACGGGTTTTTTTAACCTACTATCAATGTATGCCTAAAGAAAATACTTTGCCCTTCTTGTTTTGCTCTTATTTTTGAAGGTAGCCTTAATGACGTCTGTGAAATACTACTGGTTTTTTTCATTTTATTTTATGTTGTTCTGCGTTGATAGCAAAAGACAAAGAACCCATTGAATGCATTATTTCTATTCATAGTGACATAATTGGTCATACAAACCTTCTCGAAGTAAGCAAATATTTATTTGATTTCAATACTTGCCGTTATATAATACATGGAAGTATCACACAGTAGTATATGAAGAAAAAGCTACTTGAAAAGGATGTTTTAAGATACAGCAGATATATCTGTATTCTTTTTTTATTTTATTTGTGCGGGGGAGCCTGAGTATACCCACTTCCTATTGTGTACAAAGACAGGGTATGTGACATGGGAATGTTACCAAACCCATTGTGTTCTCTTAGCAGTGTCCAGTCTATTTGATTCTCCTGTTGACTGTAAATAAGAAAACTTTAGATCGATGGCTCTGCTTGCTATAGAGACTCTTTCTCCCTTAGTTGTGCTAAGACATTTATCCTTTGCAAATGAGAAAGGAGCTAAAAATGGAGAATGTTGTGTTTCCACCTTTTTTGGAGGGGTGGGGTTGATACAACCAAACTTACAGCTAGCTGAGTAGAAAGGAAGAAACAGATTTTATGTATTTTTGCAAACTGTTCTAGAAATCTGTCTGAGCTATTGCAAAATTCGTAAGAGCTCCTGAGAGAAAGAATGAGAGCATACATGTGTTTTTCCCATTTTGGTTTGTTTGGGAGGATTTGGCCTTCTGCAGGCATAAGGGAAGTGCACACTGCCTGTGTGGTGGTGGGGTAGTGGAAGTTGTGTGGACTTTCTTCTTGTTAGCTTTGTCACAAATGTGGTGACAAAAAGGACACTTTAAAAATATAATACTTAATTTCTTCTTTTTTCAAAGTTTTAGATTTTTCTTAGTTTTTGTGCGCACATGAGGAAGAGCTCTGCTGTGTCTTTGGCAGGTGGATGGCTCTGTGATAGAGAGCCTTTTCTACAGCTTCCTCTGTGGGCTAATCCTGTCTTACCCTGCCTGTACTTCTCTTTTTTAGGGCGCTCAGACTCCAAGCAAGGAAATTTTGCTTAAAAGCACCACCTAATGGATTATTCAGACAGTTAGGTTTGTTGACGTGTACTTAAAATTGATGCTGCATTTTTTGGTACTTGAGTTTAAAGAAAACAATTTGGCTCTTTTTGTTCTTGAAAATAGTCTCTGCCTCTGCTAACACTGCTGTATTTTCATTGCCATGCTAACTGTTTTTGAGACAGAAAAGCTGAAGTAATCACAGCTGCTTGGTCCAGTCAATTGGTGTTTTTTGGTGTTGCTTCCTTTTTCTTTTCTTGAAGGAATATTCTAGGTGCCAGGAATTTAGAGGCCATTTTAAGATGTGCTTGACTTTGCAGTGCTCCCAGTATACTTTCCTTTGTCCTCAGAAGCACATTTTGTTGGAAGTTCTGCACCGGCTTTTCTGTTGTTAAACCATCTTCACGAAGGCCAAATCATCTCTCTTTGTAAGAGTGAACGGACCTTCTGATTCACTTTGTTTGTTTATGTAAGGGAAGGTTCTTCATATATCTTGTCCTGATGAATATATAAAAATACAGGGTTTGCTATTACTGTGGGAAATCCTGTATTTCAGTATTGATGAATCAACTTAACCTTACTTTTGTCACCTTAATTTATTGCTTTTTGGTAGTGGGGGTACAAAACTGGATCACCTGTTCAAGATAAGTATTCCTGAAGTGCTGGCTGAAGGTGAATAATAGCTTATTAGTGAGATCTTAGCCTGTAGACACATCCCAGAATATTCATGGCCTTCCTAGTTGCCGAGGCTGACTGTTGGTTCATGCTTAGACCACTTTCTGCCCAGACCCCCAGCTCCATTTCAGGACGTGTGCCCTGGGTAGCCAGTGCCCAGTCTGTCCAAGGGATTAGTCCATCTCAGGTGCAGGAATTCGTGTTTGTCCTTGCTTAATTCCATGAAATACAGTGGCAGAAGTTTAGAGGTGCATTTTTGGGATGACCATGCTATGTAGTTCAGGTTTTTACTGCAGTAGTTTAGGAACTTTTGGAGTTCTTCCTAAGTCATACCTGATTTTAAAGTGCTGTTATAAATTGGCACAGAATATACAAATAATCTTAAATGTATTTTCAGATCTTGGTATATTTTATTAGTAAAACAGAGGAAGAGAAAAAGATGTGATTTTGTGCGTGCTTAGTTTATGTATTACTGCTTCATAGAATCACAAGATCACAGAATGATAAAATGGTTTGAGTTGGAAGGGGTCTCAAAGGTTATCCGCTTCCAGACCCCTGTTACAGGCAGGGACATCTTCTGCTAGGCCAGGTTTCTCAAAGCCCCATCTAACCTGGCCTTGGAAACTTCAGGGATGGGGCATCCACAGCTTCTCTGGGCAACCTGTTCCAGTGCCTCACCACCTTCACAATGAATGTCTTCCTTACATCTGATCTAAACCTGCCGTCTTTTGGTCTAAAGCCACTACCGCCTGTTCTATCACTACATGCTTTTGTAAAAAAGCCACTCTATTGCTTTCTTTTAGGCCATCTTCAGGTACTGGAAGGCTGCCAGAAGGTCACAGAATCACAGGATGGGTTATGTTGGAAGGGACCAACCACAGTGGATCCTGTGTTCCAACCTCTCTGTTCAAACAGGAACATTCTAGAGCACATGGCACAGGATTGTATCCAGGCAGATCTTAAATTATCTCTAGTGTGGGAGACTCCACAACCTCTCTGGGCAATCTGTTCCCGTGCTCAGTCAGCTGCAGAGTAAAGAAGTTCTTCCTCATGTGTATCAGTTTCTGCCCACTGCCTCTTGTTCTATTGCTCAGCACCACTGAGAAGAGCCTGGTCCATCTTCTTGGCACTTCCCCTTCAGATACTTTTATACATTGATGACGTCCTCTCTCAGTCATCTCTTCTTGAGGCTGGATAGGCCCAGCTCCCTCAGCCCGTTTAGCACTCAGGGGTATTGGCCACTCTTCCCAGCTTTGTATCATCAGTGAATTTGCTGAGCAGGCATCTGCCCCTTCATCCAAGTCGTGGATGAACAAGTTAAACAGTACAGCGTTGAACCTTGAGGGACACTAGGGACAGGCCTCCAGCTAGACCCTGTGCCGCTGATTTTGACCCTCTGGGATCTGTTGTTCAGCCAGTTCTCGGCNTGGTCAAGGAGGATTTAACTGAGTGAATCCATGCTGACTATTTCTGATCACCCATGTGGATAGCCTTCTGAATGAGGTTCTCTATCACTTTTCCAGGGATCAAGGTGAGGCTGCTGGCTGGTAGTTCCCTGGGTCCTCATTCTTTCCCTTGTTGAACACTTGGTTGACATTTGCTTTCTTCCATTGTGAGCAGCCTTGCAGTCGTGTCTGCCTGCTCTCTCAACACTCGTAGATGCATCCTGTCAGGACCTGTGGATTTGTGGATGTCAAGTTTACCTAGGTGGAATCTGACCCTATCTTCCTTGACCAAAGGAAAGTCTTCACTCCAATATTGCTTTACCCTGGTCTCCTGGGTCAGAGAATCCTGAGGTCTGGTCTTGTCACTGAAGACTGAAGCAAAGAAGACATTCAGCAACTCTGGCTTCTCTTCATTCTCTGTTACCAGGGTCTCTCCCTCCATTTAGCAACAGGACCACATAATTCTTATTTTTCTTTTGTTACTGATATGTTTGAAGAAGCCCTTCTTGTTATCTTTGACATCCTTGGCCAGATCTAATTCCAGGTGGGCCTTGGCTTTCCTTGTGTCATTTCTATTTACTTTGACAGCCTCCCTGTATTCATTACAAATGGCCAGATCCTGCTTCCATCTCCTGTGTATTTCCATCTTACTCTTGTGTAATGACGGGAGTTCCTTGTTTATCCATGCAGGTCCCTAGCCTCATTTGCGTAATTTCTTGCTCATCAGGATGCATCATTCTTGAGCCTGTAGGAAGACCAACTGTCTTTGACCCCTATTTCCTGCAAAGCCTGTTCCCATGGGATTCCTCCAATAAGATTCCCAAAGTCCGTGGTTACAATCTTACTTGCTACCCTTCTTCCTTCTCACCGGATACTGAACTTCACAATCTCATCATCACTGCAGTCAAGGCTGCCCCCAGCCTTCACACCTGTAACAAGGCTTTCTCTACTTGTTAGTATGAGGTTGAGCAGCACACCATTTCCTTGTGGGATCCCCCATTACCTGTGACAGGCACTGTCATCAGTGCTTTCCAGGAATATCCTGAACCATTTTGCGCTTTGCTGTGATGCTTCTCCAGCAGTAGTCAGGGTAGTTAAAGTACCCCACAAGAATCAGGGCCTGTGACTTTGAGGCTACTTGCAGCTGTCTGTAGAAAGCCTCATTTGCGTCCTCCTCCAGGTGGCCTGTAGGAAACACCCTGGGGTCTTCTCCAGGCTGAAGAATTCCAACTCACTCAGCCTGTCCTCACAGTAAATGTGCTCCAGCCCTCCTCTGGACTTAGTTCAGCAGGTCCGTGTACTTCTGGTGCTGGGGGCACCAGAGCTGGACGCAGCACAGCAGGTGGGGTTTCACAAGAACACAGCAGATAGGGAGTATCACTTCCCTCTTCTCCTGGCCACACTGCTTTGGATGCGGTCCAGGATACGATTGGCTTTCTGGGCTTCAAGTGCCGGGTCGTATAAACCCCACCAACAGCCCCAGTTCGTTCTCCTCAGGACTTCTCTCAATCCACTCTCCGCCTAGACTATAGTTGTGCTTGGGATTGCCCTGACCCAAGACCTTTACACTTGGCCTTGTTGAGCTTGATGAGGTTTGCACAGGCTCGCCTCTCAAGCCTGTCAAATTCTCTCTGATTGGCTTCCCTTCCCTCCAGTGTCTTGACTGCACACAGCCTGGTGTCATCACCAAACTTGCGGAAGGGGTGCTCAGTCCCACTGTCCATGTCCCTGACAAAGATGTTAGATAGTAGTGATCCCAGTATTTGAGGAACACCACCAGCACTGGTCTCCACTTGTGTTAGGATCCAATTATTAAGGTTCTTAGAAATACCTCTGCCCAAATTAAGGTGCAAACGAGACCATATGCCAGTCAATAGTAAGGGTTTTATTTGATAGTAAGTATGAGAGAGAGAGAGAGAGAAAAAGAGAGGAAGAGAGAAATAGGGAGAGGGGTGGGGTGACAGAGAGGGATAAAAAGAATATCACCACTCCGTGGGTCCCCCTGGCATCTTGATGATGTTCTTCAGCTGGTCTTCTTGGTGGTGAAGGTCCTCTGAAAAGCACAGAATCCCATGGGTTAATATACCCTCAGGCCAGGGGGCAATGTCCAGGCATGTCCCCCCGGTGGAAGGGGCAGTCTCTTGCAGCAGACCCTGCTTGCTCCACGTGCAGTCCTGTGGTGCAAGGCCCAGCCCTTTGGGGGGTCTTTGATGGGTTATGACTCCCCCTCAGCTGCCTCTCACGTGAATGTCCCGTGGATGTGGCCAGTGGGGTTGGGGGGGTTCCACAGCTGGGCCCGATTTGTGTAATGGAGAGTGGGTGTTTATTGCCTCTGACCAGAGGTTACGCCACCTCCTCCTCCCCCGTCGGCTGGGGGGAGAAGTTAAACCTGGCTTCTGTGAGCTGTGCTCTTCCCTCACCCCAAGCTCAGTAGGGGATCATTCTCATGCAGCGGGTGGCTTTGGCCTTTGTGAATGCATTCCCTTCCTTCAGATTGGGATGACTGAACAATAGGTTCCCCTTTATCTAATCTCAGCATTTTGACTTCCAGTTTAAAGTCCCAGTCAGGTATCTTCTTTGGCTATAGTTTCTCTATCAATGTTTGAGGCATGAAATATTTCAGTCTCCAACAACTTGGACGTAAGTTGTTGACTGCGACTCATTGACTGCAACCATCCAGCTGATTCCTTATCCACTGAGTGGTCCATCTGCAAAACATCTGACACTGTCCTGCAGAACATCCTTGTCTCTAGATTGGAGAGACATGGATTTGACAGAAGTCCAAGTACGTGACATCAGTTGCTCTTCCCTCATCTACAACACTGTAATCCCATCATAGAAGGCCACCAGATTCATCAGACATAATTTGTTGTTTCTGAAGCCATGTTGGCTGTCGCCAGTCACCTCATTTTCCATGTGCTTTAGCATAGTTTCCAGGAAAATCTGCTCCGTGGTCTTGGTGGGCGCAGAAGTGAGAATGACTGGCCTGTAGTCTTACTTTTCCTCTCCTTTTTTTAAAATGGACCTTATAATTCCCCTTTTCCAGTCAATGGGAACTTCACCAGACTGCCACAACTTCTCAAATGTGTTGCATAGTGGCCTATTTCCTCAGAATGTATCTTATCGGGTCCCATGGTCTTCTGCACCATTAGATCCCATGGATTTGTGCACCTTCAGTTCCTGAGGATGGTTGCAAACCTGATCTTGTCCCACAGTGGGTGGTTTCTCTCTCAGTCTTTCCTCAGAAGAGAAGTACTCCAGTCCCCTAACCATAACCCTGCAGTCTGCAACTTCCTCACAAGTTGAAATAGGCAGTGTGTTGATCTCTTTTCTCTGCTGAGCAGTGATAGGACATAGGAAAACAGCATGAAGCTGTGTTTCCTGGATATCAGGAAAGATTCTTCATTCCGAGGGTGGTTGGATGCTAGAATAGGCTCCCCAGAGAAGTGGTCACAACACCAAGCCTGACGGAGTTCAAGAAGTGTTTGAACAATGCTCTCAGGCATATGGAGTGATTTTGGGGATTATCCTCAGTTGGACTCTACTTGTGCATTCCTTCCAACTCAGGATATTCTATGATCCTATGATGATCTTCGTAGTCTTTCACTGGACCCTCTCCAGTAGTTCCATGTCTTTCTTAGCCTTCTGCAATTCGAGCAGTCTAGCTGAATCACTTGCCAGTGAAAACCGAGGCAAAAAAGTCATAAAGTATCTCAGCCTTCTGCATGTCCTGGGTGACCACATCTCCTGTTTCCTTCCAGAGAGGGACCACATTTTCCCTAGTCTTGCTTTTATCACCGTCATACCTGTAGAAGCTTTTCTTGTTGTCCTTGATGTCTCTGGTGAGGTTTAATTCTATCAGGGCTTTAGCTTTCCTAGCCTTATCCCTGGCTTCTCAGACATTCTTTCTGTATTCCTCCCAGACTAGCTGTCCTGGCTTCTGCCCTTTTGTTTATATCTGTCCATGAGTTTCTTTTTCATCCATGCAGGCTTCCTGACATTTCTGCCTGACTTCCTTGTTGGGATGCATCGTCCCTGAGCTTGGAGGAGGTGATCCTTGAATATTAGTTTTCCCGAGCCTTTCTCCCATCCAGGGCTTTATCCAAGGTTACTTCGCCAAACAGATCCCTGAAGAGTCTGAAGTCTACTCTCCTGAAGCCCGAGGTTTGTGCTTTTTCTTAGTGCCTTCATGGTTGGAGTGATGTGTAGAATGCTGCCTTTCTAGCCAAGCAGAAGTGGCCTGGTAGTGAAACATTACCCATGTGCATATAATCTCTTACAAGCAACGTTTTTACCATTCCAGCCACCAATACTAATCATGAACATTGTTTTGATGTTTTTGGCTCTATACTTTTCTTATATTTTATGTCAATTATTTCTCTAGGTATTGCCAGGTGTCTGAAGTGGTTGACTAAGACCTAAGGATTTGGAACAGTGGTGAGTAAACGAAATTGTGATTATATTTTCTATGTTTTCACATGCTGTCTGACTCTGAAGTTTTACTACTGTATGAAGGATGAAAGATGTTCAGTAGCTTATACCTTTTGAATATTTTCTTCTGAGCACCAAGTTCCTGTTCAGGGAATTCAGACAACCTTTTTAAGCAGAGATTTTAAGAAGGAGAGGAGGAGGTAGTCTCACTGACTGCTCTTGATGAGTGAAGCTTCCTCCTCATATCACCCTGACATTGAAAAAACTTCCAAGTAACAGTTCAACCTGTACTTATTGAAGTGGTAACTTGACCCATTGTATCAAAATAATGATGCCTGAATTGACTTTTCAGAATAATGCGATTTTATACATTTAGCAATTATAAAATGAGATATCATTCTAGAATACATGGAAACCTGAAGTAAGTTAATAAACTACTGCAAGCTGATTTTTTTCTTTCTTTAAACTGCAAACTTTGTTTGTAGTTTTTAACTCCCCTTCTGCAAACTGTGGTACCCTTTGTAAAGTTAAATTATTTTCCTGATCCCCTGTGCTTATTGCTGATTCTTTGCACTGTGTGTGCCATATACATACAATTTTGACTAGAGAAGAATGCAAGAAGGACCTAAGGAAGAACTTTAAAAATTTCAAATACTTTAAAAAGTGAGTTTTGTAATCTTTTTATAAATATATTATTTGCACTTCCCTGTCTGTAGGTGTAGGCTGTCAAACAGAGCCTTATAAACGTGCAGATAAACTCAGCGTTGCTTGTACTTAATAATCATAGAACAGAAGAGAATCATAGAATCGTTCAGGTTGGGAAAGACCTCTAAGATCGTTGAGTCCAACCCTTGACCAAATGCCACCATATCAGCTAAGGACACAAAGTGCCACATCCAAGTGTTTCTTGAACACTTCCAGGGATGGTGACACTACCACCTCCCTGCGGAACCCGTTCCAATGCTTAACCACCTTTTAAGTGAAGAAGTCCTTCCTGATGTCCCACCTGAACCTTCCCTTGGTACAGTTTGAAGCTATTTCCTGTTGTCCTGTCACTGGCTGCCTGGGAAAAGAGGCCGATGGAAGAAGAGTTAAATAATACTCTCAAAAAGCAACTGCATTTTCTTGTCAAGAGATAGTTATTTGGAATAATGTAATATTTCTAGTTCTCTGGTTTCCATGACAGAGCCAATTTACATGAATTGTTTCATATTTAAGGGATCTTGTTTGATTTCAGTGCTGTTGGCAGCAAATGTTTAGAACCCATGTATTTTGTTCCACGTGCTGTTGCCTTTGGTGACCAATGCAGTGAGAAACCTTTGCCTTGTTATTTTTATTATTTTTTGCTCTAATAGCCTCTGAAAAGTATGTTTGTTCTTCATTTCTAAAAAAAGCATTTAGTTACAACTTTGAAGGAATCTATCAGTTTAGAATATTTGCGTTCATGTAGGTCTGTATTTACTATGTCCCCTCTATTTCTCCTAGTATTTTACTAGAAAAAGTAGATAAGTGAATTTAAAGTTTGTCAGTTAGTTCTGGATAATTCCTTTTTGCCTACATTTTAATCTATCCCTGTGCTCCCATCCTCCACTGCCTGACAATTATCAGGACTAAACTGCTGTATCCATGTTATCATCAGTGCACAAATGGAATGAAAGCATAGACGGTTCATGTATCTTTATTCAACAAAAAATACAGGTATTCTTTTTTTCAAGATTGATGCTCTTTAAGAACGTGATACTTAAGAATTAAAGAGACTCTTATTAAATTAAAATTGCTTTTTGGGTAGTGTTACAGATAATATAACTTACTTTATAATGTTGTGCCTCAGACCAGCTAAGAGGGGAACACTATGACACTTAGCAACAGAACAGAAACACTAGCATTTGGATTAATAACCAAGCTTAAAAAGCAACTTGAGCGACCGTTAGCAGCAGCAGGTGGGAAGCCAGTGTACAGGGTTAAGTGTAGTGGTGATGATAAATTTGCGCAATTGATAAGATTAACTCTGTGAGGATCTAATATGTTAAAAAGAAAATTGAAATGACAACTTTTCTTTCATAACAAAATATGTAATTAAATAGTCTCTCTGTAGAGCACAGCAGAGTCGAGTTGTCTGTGTTTTATTCGAAGGCATTGCCTAATTTGTCTTGGGGGAACATCTGAAAATAATTAAGCACTTATTTGTGTAAAAATCTTCAGTTGTAGCAAAATAATTAATAAAATTGTAACTGGAAGCAATAAGTAAACAACAAAGATAAAACTTTAAAGGATCAAATAACCTTCTGCTAATCTCTTAATAAAATCTTTGGTATTTTGCTTACCCTTTCGAGCATTTGCAGAGTTCTTCACTTGTGTGTGCTCCTTTTGTTGCACTATAGGTAGGATAGAAGCTTATAATGCCTTTCTAATAAACATGATAGATAGACTTTGAAATTGTATTAGGCAAGAAAGCAACAGTTATTTTAGTTTTCCATATATTAACCGAGAAATGATTGCTTAGTGCAGGGGTGCTAAGATCCTTCCAGGACCTCACATCACAGCTGATGGTAATCCACACTCCAGTGAGATGACTCAGCGAAAGTAGATGCTGTGCTAAATGCTGGTGTTGGACATCTCTGGAAAACAGCAGGTGTCAATGTGCTTGGGAAGCATTAGCCTCAAAACTCAGATGGGTGATCGTGAGATCATTGAAGATGTGAAGGTTTGATCCTCTGCTTTAATAGCTGAAGTTTCACCAGCCACTTGCTGGTATTTTTGACAGAGGTTGATACAAAGGTGCAGTTTGTGGACCATGGACTTCTGTCATCCCAGCTACTCTGGAACCTGCCAGCTGATGTGGCATATATTCTTCTGTGTTAAAAGAAAATTAATGTTTTGACTAGCTAATCCTGTTCCTCTTCAGGTAATAACACTTACCTAGCTTTCCTAGATAGGATCCTTGGTGGGCTTCTGGCCTTGGGAACAACTGGGAGAAATCAGGATGAAGGAATGCAAGCAGAGTGTCTTTCTTCAGGTCTTTCCTTGTGATGTGATAACCATCAGAGGAAGGAAAGCCGTGGTTTGCTCAAGATGTTCTAACTGTCATCTTATCTATGTGCTGAAGTTTGCTGCGTGAGGGTATTTTGTGGCTTCAGGAATTACATTTTGTGTTTCTGATTAACTCCTGCCATATCTTAAGCCTGAAATAGAAAACTTGTTGATAGTTCCGAGGTGACCAAAGGGTCTCTCTCTGTGTGTTAAATCCACGTAGTTAACAGCAGAATAGATGGGAGAGGGAATTGATTTCGTGTTTGGTTTGGGCTGTATGGTTCTGTTTATATCAATACAGTTTTGTTCTATGTGCATAACAGCACAGAGACAGAGTGGGTTTTTACTTTTAGAAGCAAAAAGTAGAGATGTGACCAGTGTTGCTGGATTTATTTGGATTTGTTAATAGCCAGGTTAAATAGGAAGCTATACTACTTTTTGTTTTTGAACCATCGCCTTTCTGTGTCTGTGCTTTGCCTTTTCTTTTTTATTTTTCGTATAGTTCATCTTGGTTTATTCCTTCTTTGGAGAACTTTAGGATGATATAAAAGTACCAATCCCAAATTGCACCTCACTGCCATTTAATAGAAACAAAAATAACAGTGGATTTTTTTTTTCCATTTTCTTTCCTTTTGTCTGTCATTAGAGGGGAGAAATGACATGTTACTGAGTCAGAAAAATATTATGGTTTCAAGTTCTTTCCTTTAGAAGGCACTGGGAACTTTCAGATGGTGTAAACCACATTGAACTGATAATTTGCTTATGGAGTAGCAAATACAATAGTTCATTATAGTGTTATTATTTCTGGAACCTAGTGTGGTTCTTGACATGGAGATGCCGTACCACAAGCGGTGAGTAAATAGCAATTGCTACAGGAAGAAGTGTGGTGTACTGCATAGAGCTGCCTGTCCCGACTCCTGCATTTGACTTCTGCTTCCGTTATTAACCTACTAAGTGATATTAGAAAAGTTAATGAGTTTCTTACTCCGCTTGTCAACTTAGATTGCAAGGCCTTTTGTCCACGCATTGAGCCTCAGTTCATGTCACTGTGCTTTGGTGCCTGTGGAGTCCTTTATTTTCTATAGTATTACGATTTTTCCTTGCAGAGTTTCTCATTAGCTCTCAGAAACTCACTGTATTGTGTGGAATCCTGAAGGCACTTGAATATTCATTCTACAAGAAGAAAGCTAGTAATACTTTCCAGAGCATGGTTTAATATTGCATTTGGTCTTGTGCAACTGCGGGCTGATGCCAGAAGGAACACTTCAGCCTGTTCTTTCCTTCTCTTGCATCAGCCCCCAGTCCCAAGGTGAGTTCAAGGTAAGCAGCTGATTCAGAAAAAAAAACCGCTAACTGCCTGGGAAGGAAAACTAAATCAGGAAACTATGCTGGCCTGGCTTGTCCTGTGGATGAGAGATTGCTAGATGTAACAAAAGGGACAAAGACACAATAAGCAGCTGGAAGTAGATGGGGAGAGTAATACTGTTTCTTTCAGCAACAGGTAATAAATATACCAGATGAGACATAGCATGGAAACCTAGGCTTATTAAGAACTGTGTTTTACAACCATATTTTGAACACAACAGAAGAGTGTTTGCAATGGATATGACAGCCCAGCTAAAGTCCTGCTGATGTTAGTTGCCTGACACTAGGTGTTCTTCACTGGAAGTATTTTTTTTCTAATACAGCTTTTTAATTGTGTGGGTTTTTTTTCTAAAGTAACAGTCATCTTTAGATTCCACATTACGATTTCAAGGCATATTTGTGATGCCTAAAAATAACCTTTTATTTAATTTTAATTTAAACTGAAGTGCACTTAACCCTGCAAATTGAGTAACAGGGGTTGCTCTTGATATGATAGTTTCTACAGACCTTATATTCATAATTTGCCCTTTAAACTCTGTCAAGATACTTGATTCGTCCTTGAAAATTACTTGTATAATTGGGGTTGGCTCTTTGAAGGGCATTTTTCATCTACTGCCCTTTCGCTTAAAAGTGTATACAACAGATTAGACTGGTTTCTTTGATCTTGCTTTCTTTGCGCGCCCCATGTAATAAGATCTTGTGTTGAAGGACCTGTCTTTTCTTCCCCACTCACCATAAGTTTCCATGAAACAAAAAAAGAGTGAACAGGACTGAGGAAGAGAGACACGAAATATTAATCCGATTTTGGAAAATGTAGTGGCTAACTTTAATCGAGGAGGCTTTACACGCAGTCCACACCTGCTTGTGAGGACACGAATATTTCCCATCAGTTGTATTCGTGGGTGAGGTCGCTGTGTGAATTCAGCTAAGCAAGAGGAACAACAGTTCAGCAGCAAAAAAAGCAAGTGTGCCCCTGAGAATGCTGCAGCCCAACGGGGACCCTGGCTTTCAAGCTGTCTGTGAAATTGACCTAGCCAATGATGTTGCTGGAATTTCACATCTGTTATTTCTTACTGCCCACTTCTTTGGCAACGGCCAGTCTTCATTTTTTCCATTATAGGCAGCTGCTGGAACTAGAAGGAGCTTGAGCTCATTTTCAGATGTGCTAAATAGACGACATTTTACCTTTCTTCCCTCCCCCACTACCACTCTTTCTTCGACCACATACTGCAGCATACTGACTTGTTTCCAAAGTGCAGGATCTGTGAGCTGCATGCTCAACATGTGTCTGAAGATAAGCAGATGTGTTACCCTTGTGCATGCAAATAATTTTTTTAAAAACGGGGCCATCATAATGTCTGGGAAAAGAGATATTCTTAAAAAGAATCTGTCAGTGAAAGGAGAAATCTATATACATTGCATCAGGACTCACCAACATTATCATTGAAACCTGCTTTTGACCCTGGCTGGCTAGACTTACTTTATGGAGAAAGGAAGTGCACAGAGCTCAATGGTGGAGCCAAGCACTTTATTACCAACTAGAACTGAACTGCTTGAAAGAAAGAATTGCTTTTGCATTTATTGAGGCTGTCTTACCATTTTTCTTCAATGTCCCATAGAGGAATTCTCTTACATCCTTCTGGCCCTTTCTAGCTTAAAATATTGGAGCTGTTAGATTACTTCCCTAAGCTATTAGACGGAGGAAGGTATTACAGCCTCTAAGCAAGCTGGAAAATAACCTGTCGATGACTGTTCAAATTTGTGCATCTAAAATTGTGGAATTGAAGCGCAAGAATACAATATATTTTTTCCTCAGTAATTTGTACAGGCAGACCGTGGAAAAAGCATTCAGTGATAGTTACAAACTGAAAATTGGCCAGCCTGATGAGTAAAGGTTTCTGGCTGAACTTGTTACGAATACCAGGGAACCACCAGAATTCCTTCACTGGTTTTTAAATCAGCATGAGATAATGGAGATATGACTTAATCAAGGACATCTACTAATACATGTAGTAAGGTATCCCTGACAGTCAAGTGCTGTGGTCTGATTATGCTGCTGCAGTTCTGCATAGGTGCAGGGCTTCCCTCGGACCAGTAGTCACAGATCCCTGCTAGGTGATGCAGAAGGACTTGGGACAAGGACTATACAACAGTGAGAGAACATTACCAACTCTCAGTGCCGTGGAATGGATGGGAGGAGGTGAGGTAGCGTATCTGACCCAGAGATGGGTCAATCTTATGCTGTATATGCCTCCTAAAATACTTCAAGATGCCCATGAAAAATGCCTTTGAAATTAGTATTTTATTGTTTCAAAATATTAAAATTTTATTCTGATGAAATGTAGTTTAAAAGCCTGATAAAATTCTATATTGCTGTAATTGAAAAAAATTGCTAGACCAAATGTAGGCTGATTTTTTTCTTTGATTTTGCACTTTTTATATCTCTTTAAATGTGTTTTTTCCCTAAAGCAGAATAGTTTTGTCTACTTGTAGAAGGTTGCCATTGTCCTTTACCGGATGGTTTTTTAATCCACTTCTTACAGAAATCATGCAGGAAGATAAATATTTTCATAAGGATTCCTTTGGGGGTAGAATTTAATGCAGTAGGCAGTGAAAAAAATTATAATCCCTAAAGATTTATGGATTTTATTAAATGAGGGGAAAATCTTTCCCTGCAGATAATTTTTTTTTTCGTGTATTGGAAAAGTTGAGTCTGAGAAGAACAAAAAGAAATTCTATACTAGGGAGGTTGGAAACATCCCTTGAAATCCAACTAGTTTTCCAGATTGTGTTGAGCATATTTCTCTCTGGAAATTGACTACTATTCATATTTCTTCCTGAAACTGTCAAATCCATTAGAAGTATGATAATAAAATACTCTTGCCTGGGCATATGTCAAGGCAACATTATACTTAATGCGATTAAAGCATTTTCTAGGTCTGCCTCCCTGGCATTCTCACGGATGGTTGTCAAGTTCTTTTTATTTGTTACTGTATTTTTTTTAATGATTGTTTTCCTGGCAGCTGGAGGGACTTTACCCTCAGAGTTACTACTGGCGTAGTAAGGCTTGTGTAATGTAGAGGGGATGCTGCTTTGTCTGCATGTGAAATAATCTAAGTGAATCTAAAGAAAATGGACCAGATGCCATGACTCTCACTTGGGAAGCCTTTATCCCATTTATTTTTACTTCTTTTAATCACCAATCTATGTGTATAGTTCCTTCTTATTAAAGGAAATCCGTGAACAGTAATAGCACACTTTAATTTGTGCTACATTTCAGCAAATTATTTCAAAAATTCATCACTTCTGTTTTAGGATGGTACTCAGCTAACAGCAATAAAATAGGAATTAGGATTAGCTGTGCAAAATCATATTTTTTAGCATGTTTTGTGACAATCTGAAAGACTGCTATGTTCTTTTTTCCAAATGTGTCTGAAGGCACGGCTCAAAACATTAAACCTACAGAAAGCCTGTCAGGAGGTTTGTCTGTTTCCAGGTATTTGAGTATCCTTAGAAGTAATCTGGTTACGTTGGCACACTTTTAATAATTTTACCTGTTAAAGCATCAAATAGCTCTACATACCATGAGCAACCTTCTAATGTTGCCTGAGTTCAACTCAAAATGATAATAAATAAATAATAAATTAGGATATGTTTGAAGTGTATTGCAACCATCAGAGAAAAGAAATTGTTTCTTTGGCTGAGGTTATGGGATGTAGTAGCTGTCTGTAGTTGTGATGGTCTAAGGAAACATCTAGAAAGGGAAAAAAAATAAAGTGTTTTCAGATATATAGATCTTCTTCAATAATACTCTAGAAAAGTGAAAAGTTTCTGGATTCACTTCTGAGTAACAAGTCTCAACTTCTCTATTAAAAGCATTTCTGTTTTTAAAGTTGGCTTTGTGGAGTTTCACAAAGGTTGATTAAAATTAGAGGAACAGATTAAGAAGGGGATGAATAGCAAGCAAAAGAGTTTAAAAAATGAAAGCCAGTGGCTAGAGAGCAAAGAAACAAAGGTTGAAAGCTTAATTCTCTGTCTCCCACGAAGTAAATAACAGTTGTTGTTCTTCCCACACCCTAAGATGGGAGCTAGTAAACTTTCAGGTGTCCAAGTGTGAGGCACATAAAGTGTTGCAGAAGCTTCTGAGGAACTTCTAAGGGTTGTGATGGTGTCACCTCCGTTCAGCATTGTGCCCAGCTGCTTTGGGCTTAATAATAGGGTAGAAAGTATAGCAGAGAGTGCAGAGCAAAAACACTTTTGAGAAGGGTTTCGTTAAGTCATTTTAAAACTAGACTGTAGAAAGTAAAAGAAATAAGCTTTATTAATCCGGTACACTGCAAGAAAACCGCAGGGCTCACTTGCTTTCTCAGAATGTAAGAAAGATGTTTGTGCTTAGACATCTGCAAAACTTACAACAAAGTTTTTATTCCTTTTCTTCTGTAGGCTAATGATACTGAGGATATTACAGCTCCTGCTCTGCAAGCTTTTATTCACATTGCTTAGATGTATGAAAATTCCTTTTGAGGGTGACAATCTGCTATGAGTACACAGAGATGTTCTTAAGTGTCTGGAAAGGGACCAGGGCTGATACTGAGCTGGGTGTTACTTTGTTCCATTTTCACTTCTTCTTAGGGAAAAAAAACAAAGGTTATTTCTACTTGAAATCCACTGAAGTGTTTTGCATAAGTAAAGAGCTCAGTTTCTTCAGCTGTTGTGTTACTTTCCTTTTGAAAAAATATTTTGAATCTAAACAAGGACTTTGATTCCATTTTTTTTCCTTCTTATTACAGGCTTATCAGAAATTGCTAGCTTCATAATAGATCGTGCAAAAATTCTGTTCACTCTTTGGATAAGTTCTTCAATCTATCTTTGCCATGACTTGTCATCCCTTTCACTAACTTTGTTGTATTTGATGACTAGAGAAATTAGGCAGCCTTTGTCCCTCTTTGTGACTGCTGTTGTGACAGAGCAGCTGATCAATACGTTGAGCTCAGCCCGCTTGCTGAGGCCATCAGCTTCATCTAAGGCTTGTTCTTGTTCTCACAGTTTAGTAATTGAATTTTGATGAGAACCCTTGAGTAAGATGCAGTCCATTTGTTCTGCTAACAGCCCAGCTGTGGATATATAAAATCCTCTTTCCCTGTTGCTCCTTGCAACAACAGGTTTAATTGTTATGGGCTCATAGGAACCAGTTAGATTAACAGATGTTAAAGGGAGCCAGTTTCAGGTCTTGGTGAGAAGCAGTAATTTGAGAAGGGCTTGCTAACACCTAGGTGATGAGTGTCTAGGTTTGAGGCCGTGGGTGCCATGAAAATAACATCACTTTTCTCCTGTTTGCTGAGGCCAGTTGGGGATGTTTGTAAGAATAGCAGCCAGAGCACATTCTTACTTATTGTAGCAAATGACGGCATATTCTAGAAGCTTATCCTTGGTTTTGTTGCAGATTTCCCATACTGCATTAGGATCTGTTGAACCCTTATGTTCATGCATGCTTGAATGTGTCTTGTGGAGACAGTTTATTATGGGGTCTTTCTGGTTTTCCATATTAAATGGCAAGTTAGTTAAAATATGAAGTATCATAACAATTTGCTGTGACAGAGATCTGTTCATTCATCTGCTTAATCTATTGCTGATTCTGAACTGCTTCCTGCTGGTGCAACCTGAGAGAAAGTTTTAGTACTTTCAGTGTTGGAAATGAGGGCAGGAGAAGTTTTTTTCTTATTCCTCTACTGATTTTAATTGTTTTGGACAGTGCTGCAATAGCAGGATCTGCTCTCAACAATGGTCCAGATTTGCAGATGTTTATAAGGATATAGAGAGGCAATTTGTTTATGGCTTTTCAAAAACTTAGACTTTCAAGGATATTCAGAGGAGCTGAATTTTAAAATATGTAAGTATGTCTGCACTTGTATGTTTTCCCTCTCACCTTCTCATTTATAAAGTGTTGATTCTTACATACCCACTTGCACCTTGAATAGCATTTGTATGGTTTTGAAATCATAGAACAGAGGAAGAGCTTTTAACAACCAAGGCCCAGTCAGTGTTGTTTACTTACTGATACTACTCATTAATTTTCTTTGGTTGGTAAAAGAAAAAATAACTCAACCGTAAGATTTAACTTCATCTATGTCCCTGCAGTTTTTGGCTTGTTCCATCGTATATGTGGGTGGAATGGCATACCATTGCTATCAAAAGCTGTCCAATAAATAAATACTTGTTTTTGTCTGTAAGGAAAAAAATGGGAGTTCTTTCATTGGTGAAATTTTTACACAGCAAAGAAGACACATTGGAATTCATGTATGTGGATCTTGGCCCACATTCACTCAGAAATTACCATTAACAGATGAAAAGCACTTTTGTTGTAACTATGTTTTGGTTTTGTTTCACCAAAATTTGATATGAAATAGTCTGGCATGTGACCAAGGATGTCGCCTGCATGCCTGGTGTCTTGATGCGTGTATGTAAACTCTCAGATTCCTCTCTGTCTCACCACAGTAATGAAATTGTAAAATGTAATTATGGGCACCATGGTTGAGGCTCCTAAATGTGTGACTCAAGGAAAACACTAGATATGACTCATGATAAAATCACAAGAGCTGGAAATCATTGAGCTCACTTGGTTTCGATAGGTATCGGCTATAGTTGCACATTTCTTTACAGGATCATGCTTGTAGGTTCAGCTAGCAGCATATTTTTGTGGTATTATCCATGTTAATAAAAAGGAAATTAATAACACTGGGAACTGTGCAGTGGTATTTTGAGGATGGAACTTTGTTTTCTGTGCCAGCTGATGAAATAATAAGTATTGATTTAAGTAATTATACCCATACTTCACAAAGGGACTATGTAAGTTTGACTTCATAGTCGCAAAACATAATATATTAAATAATGGGACACAGAACTTTACAGTTTGATGCATTGAAAGCTAATGTATTATAAACCATAATGTATTTAATAACAGGATCACTTTCCAAAATAGGTCCATAAAGCTGGACTTTCAATATTTCTATGAATATTTACAATCTTATCCACCAGAAGCAGGAGTCAGAATAGCAGACTCTTGGGTGAAGAGAAAATGAGACCATTTTCCACTTGAGTTTAATCTATAGATCAGTTCCATATTCTCAGCTGTTTGTGTTAGTCAGTCCTATGTCCTAACTGGCAAAGAGTGCAATGATGCAGTGTCTATTGTATAGGTCCAGCAATTTGCAGCATGCCTAAATCTGTGAGAATTATATGAAGTAATGTATTTTGTCAGATTTTCCAACCCGAGTGGCCTAATCCACCTGGTTTTTTAGACGTTTTTAAAATGTTGGCGATGTTCAAACTTGGAATAATTAGCACAACTGTAAGAGTTGTTACATGATCCACCTGGATTTAATCCTTGAAGTGAGAAACAGCTGTGCCTTTTTCAAGAGCTATTCACATGGTGTTTGTGTGCACGCAATTATGTTTGAACAAGGAAGGGTATCTCCATATCTGTAGTAACACGGGTACACATCTGTCCAGTGTTCACTGAAGGTAGGTGTAAAACTCCAGTTGGCGTCAGTGAGAGTTACACATCTTTAGCAGTGGACTATATGTTGGAACACACCTCATGCTCAACCAGTCTTCTAGAGAACTTCATAGAATTTGGTGTGTTATTTGAAAAATCCTGCAAAAAGTTGTTCATAGAACACTGTTAAGTAGATTTATTTCTTTCACCTAATTATATTTCAGACTGTTTATTCATCTCTGTGGTCTATAAATCGCGGGGTTAAAAGAGGCTCAGAGAGAAATGTAACAGATATTAGCCATGGATGTTTCAGAAGTCTTTGAAAAGAGGAGAGCAAGAGATAGAGAAGAGTAGATAAAACACTGGACCTTTTGTCATTGCCCTAATTATTTTTGGGACAAAAGCTGTGTTTGTCTTTGGGACATGAGTGTATTCAGATGGAAAAATCTGTTGAATCTTTTCTGAATGGCTCATGTTGTCCTACTTTTTAATTTATAAATAGTTTGTAACTCACAGCTTAATTTATTTAAATTCTGTGACTTGAGGATCAAGAAAAAGACCTAGTCAGACTAGTCAGAAAAAGACCTAGTCAGAACTGTGTATCTCAAAGCCTTAACAGTCTGATATTTCTGTGACACAGTCTGGAACAAAGTCTGTTGAGTAAAACATTTATCATTTGATCTAAATTTATTATATCAGAATAGATGCTTTTGCCATGGAAAAGTTATGTAAACAGTGATGGAATGGAGTTGGTTTGCTGAAGTGTGATGAAGTACATGCTGCAGTAAGGAACATATTATTTTAATTAAAGAGATGCACAAGTCTTTGTGATCTTGTTATTCTGATCAGCTCTTGATAAAAATCTAGACAGTTTTCCAGTTGCTAAAGCATTTTGCTGACTTGTGCATGATGGCTTACACAATAAGGGTTGACAACAGCTATACTGATTAACATACTGGGTTTATAATTTTCATAAAATAAGAGGCACTGTCCCAGATCATTATTACTACCTTTAGTTCTTAAATGTTAGTGTTAGTGTTACTTACTGCTGGATAGTAGTTATATCTGTTAGTTACGGCTGGACAGAATTGCCTGCTTGGTCCTTTCGAAAGTTAAATTGAACTGTGCCTCTTTGTTTCAAGGCAGAGCTCAGCTTTTGGTACAGAGCAATTCTTGGTAGGTGACTTGTCCTTGCTAAAGTAGAAAAGGCTGAGGGGACCTATAGTTTTGCAGAAGGAAAAAAGAAAAACTTGGGATGCTAAATCACACAGACATTTGGTAAGCTAGATGCAGTATATTGAATATTAGTGACTCGAGCAGATTCCAGTCCTGTCTTTGCTGAGTGGAAAGCCTTCCTACTGCTATATTAAGAGAAAAGCATTCTGTGCTGCTTAACTTCTGCTTCTTTTCAGCGACTGTAGGAATATACTCCAGAGTTTGCAGTGTTGTAGAAATTATAAATTATGTCTCTTCTGTCACTGCGGTATTCTAGCACAGTATTTTGTTTACCCATAGCTGCCACCTTTGAAATGCAGAGTTGCTTCATGCAGTTCTTTGTTGTTCTAAGCTGACATTTACATGTTATAAAAAATAATTAGTATTCAAACAATAATTTTAGAGAGACAATTTGTAGTTCTTTCTCTAAAAAGAGGATACTACTGTACCTTTAGTGAGAGCAGCCACTTTGGTTGTGGTGATGTACGACTGAAGTGAGGATAGTGAAGTTTGATCTGTAAGTTACAAGATGTTCTTCCTGAAAGTGAGTGATGGGTTTGTTGGTTTTTCTTATCCCAGGATTAATAAGAAAACACTAGTTCTTTGCAGAGTCTGTTGTTCTCAGGTTTGAAGTCTTACTGCTATCCTCCTCACATTTTCAAGATTACTTTTAGCTCAGAAAGGGAAAGAAAATAGAGAGGTGCAGAGCAGATGAGAGGCTGATGGATCAGCTCCTATAGCAATGGTTTGAATGTTGGTCAATAACAAGTACACCATGCTTGTTTGGAAAAGAATATTGGGCCAGAACTGTTACGAAATGTGCTTTTATCAAATCTCTTTCTAACTTAGTGAAGTATTCTCCGGAATAGTTTGCAATTGTTTCAACTTGCCATTTACCAGCTGATGCTGCCTGATAAGAAGCTGATTTTCTGTGAACAGAAAATAACAAGAATTTTCTGTGAGCTTTCTTAAAACCTGAAACTTTATTAAATCAGTATTTTTCGTAGGTCTGTATTACAGACTTTGACAAGAATGGAATTGCTGGCACAAACTAGACAGATTAGTTTGCTTTGAAACAGCAAACAAAGCTGCATACATTTCATCCAGAAGTCCTGAGTTGTGTCCGTGTTCACTCATACTAGTTAAAGATTTTGAAAGTCTTGTTTGTGTTTGATGTGATTAACTCTTGTGATGGAGGAAAGTTCGAATGATTTCTCTTCCCTCTATAGATGATGCCTTTTAGCTGTAGTGCATAAGTGTTTCCTTTTTTTGCTTTGTTTTGCATACTTTTGTGTTGAGTTTTGGTTTGGGGGGATTTTTTTTTTGTCTATTACAGTGCAGAATAAAAAAAAATTTCTGGGAAGGGATGATAGCTGTCTAACAGACAAAAATACATGGCATACTAATGCTAAAAATCACTAGAAATACTTAGAAAAAACCTTCCCACTGTGTTGGTTGGAAAACTGGGTCATCTGTGTGTTTCATTCTGTGGTTTGATTTATATTGCCTAATTGCAGCTAGATTTTCAGGGCTTTAGAAATGTTCATTCCATTAGGAAAAGCGGTAGTTCTTTGTTTAAAGAATAATTTCTGGCAGGAGGTAAGAAAGTCTGTGGATACACACACCTGTTTTGTATGTGTACATCTTTGCAAAATTTTCGCTAAAATATAACTGCCTGTTGTATCATAATCAGAGGCCATTGCGGGTTGCTGGCTGGAAACAGTTTGTGTCCTTGAATAAAATGCAGCATATACTGAAGCTGGATTCCTCAGTACAGTCTGTTTTGTTAGGTTTTAATTAATTTTTTTTAAGAAAGAGTGGCTGCTCATTAATTCTTCAATAGGAGTGGGAAAATATGTGATAAATTTGATAAAGGGCTTGGCAGGGTTTCATTTTATAACAAAACATGGCTTGAAAGTTTGGGGGTGTGAATCATATCTTAGTTTCTCTTTTTTTTTTTTTCAAATAACTTTTTTGGAAAACAAACTAGATAAGTTTGCTTGAGGGCAGTGTAGGATAGGGGGGACAGAAAAATGTTGTTCAAGTTTATGCTGGTGTGAATTTTCATTAAATTTTAGTGTGTTGAGTTCTGCATCTCATTTATACTGGTAGACCTTATGGATAATGTCTCCTCAAAGGTGATGGGCATTAATGTCAGGCCCAGCCCTTAGCTCCTCATTTTGGCATGCTGATAACATATGAACAGCACTAGGAGGAGGCAATGTAGCGGCTTCACCAGTGCTGCTGAGCATCAAGGACTGTCTCTGGTATGTAAAAGTGGTGATTTATGATCTGGGATCTTCTGCAGCACTTTTATTTGGTATGCCGTTGATGTGTATATTTATGTTAGGCCAGCAAATCTGTTTTGTTGTGTACAGTTCCTCTGCAGATATGAGAAATAAAATTGTGAGAAAAGAGAAATTTTTAGATCATCTTACTTCTGTAAACTTCCTGGTTGTTGATATTAATTTTGGAGGAGACATCTGGAAACCCTGGCTCCAAAAATGTTAAAAGTCAGCAGGCAGCTATTAGTAAACATACAGAGGAACATCTGCAGCATGACTTTCTGTGCCTCTCCCCGAGACCTAACTTCAATGACAGCTTCTCTTACAAGCTATCTATTAAGACTTTGGTGTAGAAGAGAAGAGAAGCAGATGTAAGATATGATCCCTCTGAGTTACTAGTGGGTATTACAAAACAACAGACATGCAAGTGGCTTAGCAGCTGTTTCCAGTTAGCCATGACTTCTTGTGTAACTTGGTGGTGATGCTTTAATCCAGGGGTGGAAGAATATGGGTTGTTCTTCCACTAATACAATGTAAATATTTGCACAGGAGAAAAACAATTACGCAGAGCATTATTCAGTAAGGCTGTGGGTCCCAAACATAGAATCACACTGATTATTTTCCTTAATAAAAAAAAAAAATTAAATTGAAATTTTTGTAAGGCTAGGTGGTTACATATGCTATGTCCATGCTATCTCATCTTCAGGCCATTAATACCTTTATATTCCATTATTTTATCCACTTGAATGCTTTCTGTTTTCACCATACATTCTCCCATCTTCAGATAAAGCATTACATGTTTCCTCAGTTTGTCTTGTTTTCCTCATTAGTTTGTGATAATTTTCCTTTGTTCTTCCAATGCCAGCCAAAATAGAGACATTTGCTTGTTTTATTTATAGTTAAATGTTATGGATCTCAACAGTGGGAGGGAAGAACAACCAACAGGACAGGCAGGCTGAGTGATGGGGTGAGCTTCTGCAGCTGCTCCAGCCTGACAGCATTCATGCAGCGAGTTTTGCAAAAGGTCAGGTCTGCCAGCAGCAGTAGAGCTTTTGTTTGGAGGAAAAGGTACGTGATTACAAAGAACTGACACCTTTGCATAGAGATTGAGAAAGTTTGGTGCTGGTTTTCTAGAAGTTGATGCAGGATCTCTTTGAAAGAGAAGATAGTGCAGTGGAAGTTTATTTCTTCCTAGAGATGTGTTGATACTGAGACAGATGGGTATCTGTGACACAGCGTGCTAAGAGCATGCACTGGCAAAACATTAACTACTTGCTTTGTCTTGCTACCATTGTGGTTCAGTGGTCCATTTTATGATTATACTGGTAGACCAAGGTCAAATACACCCCTACAGAAGCGCATGATAACTTGTATGGTCTTGTTTTTTTAAGGACCTCTGATCTGGATCTGCATTATTCTGCTTTATTTATTTGTTAAAATGTTCTCATGCTAGCTATTGAAGGAGGCAATTTAAAGCTTTGATGAGCATGACAAATCTCTTCCTTTTGTCAGGACTGACTTTTCGGCTTTAAATGCAATTTTCATCAACTCGTGAAACAGCGTAAGGAAAATTTAAATTAAGTTTGCATCCTTCCTACTTAAAGCAGAAATCTGACTGCAGGCATCAGCTTCTTGTGTAAGGACTTATCTTTGACTTGCCAAAAAATAGTCTTAAAAGATATAAAAAGTTTTCCCTTGCTCTGAGGATAGCCTGTAGATTGCACTTCATGGTGGAAAGGTGAGTGACAGGGGAGGGAGAGGTAAATACAAATATCCTTCCTTTCTTCTTTGCCAAATATTATATTAACTCTATTGAAAGAAGCTGGACGGAAATTGAAAAGTATGAATTAAAATGGCAATGAAACAGAACAGGAAAATCAATTCAACCCACACCTGAGAAGCTTTTTTTTTTGCTTTTTTTTTTTTTTGCTTTTTTTTGGAGGACAGCTATCAGTAGAGTGAATTAATGTTGATCTTAAAGGTCGTTAAAAGGTTATTTTCAGTTAGTAAAGTTTCTCATAGCTGAATACAATTTACTACATTAGAGAAGAATTTTTTTTCAAACTGCTGTACATATTTTTTATATGTGATTTTCTTTTAACTCTGTGGGATTAAAGAGTATATTTTCTCTGTATGTTCTAATGTAAGTAGTGCAGTACTCTTGGAATTGGATACATTGTGAATATTATTTTCAGATTTGTTTCAAGCATTTGTCAGCTCTAGCTGATGGCTGCATTTGAAGAATAGTGGATTGTTTTCAGCTTTGTGAATGGTGTTTTTCAGAAAGCGGATGTAAGAAGCATTGAAATTCAACTTGCAGAGCTCCTCATAGCAAGAAGCACCTTTTCTCTCAAAAGGGTTGTTTGTGTTTTGGGTTTTTTTTTTAAAGTAGGCCACCGTAATCTTTAATCCTGCAAAACAGGGATTCATTGCTAAGGACACAAACCCCAGGCACATTTGTATATTTATTATGTAAGTAAGGAGAATTAAAAAAGAAGCATGTTCTTGTAGTCTACTATGCGAATAATGTTTGCATTACAAAAATGAAAGTAAGGAAGGATGTTTTACTTTCCTTACTGTCAGAGGCTTCTGTTAAGGAGAATGAGGTGTCTGGCTGAGAAAATATCCCAAACAGACCATGAAAACTTTAACTTTCACCTAGGATCTTACTGTGTTTGGGCATGCTAATGCATTAACCTGGGACTTTGTGCATCAAATGGCAGCTTAACCTGCCTCAGAGCATTTCCCATATTGGCATTTACTGTGCACACTTCTTGCCAATTAGCTCTACCCTATGCAAGCCCCTTTATTGCTTTCAAGATTTTTTTGCTAATTCAATTCTTCAACCTCTGTAACATTGTGAAAGGCCCTGAAGGGCTGACTTCTGTCTTTTGCCTGGGTGACTAGAACAGGATTTGTGTTAGAGAACTTTAACATGTGGCTTAAGTAAGAGAATATTCCATCAGTAACTGCTTTTTTCCATTTTGGTATTCTATTTTAAATGTCCATGGATAAATCAGTGCTAAAAGCTATTACAAAATCTGCCTGGCAGTATAATTTATGATTAGACCTGAGGGGTGAAGGCTAACTCAGCAGTGTATTTCACATAAACAAATGCTTAGAATTGTGGGTTGGAAAGGCAATTTCTCTGGCACACAGGCAGTGTAGGACATTTTCAAAGCCTAGACGAACCGAGACAATGCAAAAAAAAAAAATCAAAGGAGGGAATATTTCATGCTCTGACTTGTAATTTTAATTGTTTTGGGGTTTTTGTTGTTCTCACATGCCAAGTTAGCAAAAGCTTGCTATTCTTCCACCTACATTTTGAGGATCTTGTGTAATGCATCTAAATCCAAGTTCCTGAAAAGAAATGCTTGCTTTTGGACTGTCTGAACTCTTTTAGGAGCAGAAACTACTTTTTTGTCTCAGCAGCATGTTGTAAGAAGTGGGTTAAACCCAAATCCATGTCAGATACTTCTTTGACAGGTTTGAAAACTAAAAAATGGCTGAATGTGCTGCTCCCTGTAAAGTATTCTGGGGAGCGGGTTGAACAGGTTAAATCCAGCTTCTTCAGGATTGTCTGTAAACTCTTACACAACTTCCAAATCTATATTCCGTATTGTTAGATTTGATTTAAAACCTATTTTGTCAGTAATGACTACAATCATTTTTTCCATGAAGAACAGGAATACTTGGTTGTCTGATTGTCCTGGACAATTCTCAAGAAAAGCATATACTGAAAGGAACGTTCTGCTAAATTTACGTGTCCTTCCCTCTCTGACCTCCAGTTTCTTTGTTGAAATATGTTGCTGGGGGGTTGTTTCCTTAGAATTTCAATTTTGAATCAAACTTCTGGGCATATGGATTAGAATATGGTAGGACTTCCAAACTACCCAGGAAATAATTTCACAGTAGCAAAATCTTGCAATGGCAAAATGCATCTGCTAATAAGTAATTACTGCTGAAAATAAATGGCAGTTGTGAATAGATCATTACCATGTGGAACTGGAACCATGTGACAAACATGTCTAAAATCCCTGTTTTGTCCAAATAGGCAGTGAAATATCTACTTCAGACTCTTGAACTGAAGTAATTTTTTCTTATGCCGTTACTTCTCCGTCTCACACTTTCAAGGGACTTCGTTTATTTCTCAGCTCACTTTAACGCAGTGGAGTTTTAGGTTGAAAATAACTGGGAAACTTAGTTCAGATGTTTTACAAACAAATTCTGAGTTTTGTCTCAAATAGATTTTTATTGTGTGTTTCGCAACTTGAGTTTATAAATAAACTTGCACAGTCTGCAATTTAATCAAGCCTGATCTTTCCCCAGCACCCACAGGAACTGCCAGTGATACAAACATTTGGGAATTCTGATTGTATATACAGTGTTACCTAAATCCTTTCATCTCTGTCAGAGAAATTCTTTCCTGTCTGTTATCTGGAAACCAAATTACTGAAGTTAGTATCCGCTCTTCCTGAAGGGAAAAAGGAAAATGTGATTTTTTTATTATTATTATTTTTATTACTAGTTTTTTAATGCACTTGTTATTTGGTGGAAGCTGAGTCTTGTTGCTTCCTTTACTGTGTGTGCGTATAGACATCTTATAGATGTACTTTATTTTTCTATGTGATACACACTTGCAACACTTTTAAACTAAGTGTTTATTGCACTTGGAATGTTTAAATATAAATGTTAACATTGATTATTTAGAACTCTGAGAGGACACATTTTATGTTCAGGGTTAGTATACCCAACTCACATGAGTGAGTGTAAAGGTCTTTTCAATTAAGCATGTAATATTAAAAGCATTCAGCTCTTGACAGTCTAGAAAGAGATGGAGTTTCTCAAAAAGTGTATTCCACCTTGCAGGAGCCCAGAGAAGCCTCCACCAGAGGCCCCCTGTCACTAATCCTATGCTGGGAAGTCATATCTGATGTGATTTCAAAAGTATCCTGCAATAAAATCAGTATATTGAAGATAAGAACAACAGGCTGGAACAAAGTAGATTGCTGGAACTAGATAAGTAAACCAACTGGAAGCTCATTCTCTGACAGCTTACTTGGACAGTGTGTGCATATTTAGTTTTTTTAATGTGCATGTGTAGCTGTAGTTTCTAACTGTTGAGCTCCCATGAGGAAATGAGCTCTGAGACAGGACTTGGAGGATAGTCATGGTAGATGAGGTCAGGAAGAGCGCTCAGGCCAAAAAAGCCCTGAGTGCAGCACAAGAAGAATGTGATGCAATAATCTTTGATTCTTGCTGCAGACTGCTCAGTGTGTGGTGGGGTTTTTGTTGCATTTGCTTTTTTCCCAAGTTCACAAGTCTAACCTGTCAGCTGGTGTGATGAATGGTGCTAGTCTGTAGCTGGAGAGTGGCGTGGCAGGCCCTTCCCCACTTTAGGACACTTCATGCTGCAGATCTGTGATGCAGACCCAGCTCTGTCCAGAAGGATTGTGGGGTGGGGAGAGGCCACAGCTGGATTTGTCTGTCTGTGAAATAAGGATTGACCTGCAGGGTATCATTTGGAAAGCTAACTTGTGCGTGTTTTTCTGCATGCTCAGGATACTCAGCAGCTTCACAATTACGATTAGCATCCTTGCTCCAAGCCTGTTGCATGAAGAAATCTGTTCTCCCCAGATCTCTCTGAAACTTTGGGGGGTCTTGCCCAGCACTCTCCGACGGGTGTCTGGGGGACCACAGGCTTCTTGTGTGACTCACTCTGGTCACAGCAGCCCACCTGCTCAGTGTCAGAGACAAACAAAGGCTGGGCTGTTCAGTGCAGGGGTAGAAGTGCTGCTTCTCAGGCCACTCGCTGCTGTAGTTTTCAAACACAAGTGTTGCAGCTCGGAGCTGGATCGCCCGATCCCTTTTCTGAGGTGGGTTTAAGTGCTTATTTATTTATTTATCTATCTAGCTATTTATTTATTTATTTATTCTGCAGGGATTGCCAGGATTTGGTGTTGTGGTGGGGTTGACAGGCTGTTATGTGTGAAAATACAGAAAGAGAACTCTTCAAAACTTTGTCTGGAGTGTATTGTTTGAGTATGGGTCCAGTTGTAAAGTGGGTAAAGGAGGAAGAACATTTAATGAAAACAGAAGAATTATTTTTCTAGTTTTAACCTTGAAGTGGGTGGGCTGCTCCTGGATACAATTGGACCAGTGTGACTAAACTACAGAAAAATAAGAGTGACTGCATAAAACTATATTGTTTTCTAACCACATAGATATGAGCTAAAAAATAAAGATGAGTTCTTTGTGGGTAACATACTGCACGCCAGCCTGTGAGTCACTGAAGCATTGCTGAAGTGAAATAATTCCAGCATGTGACTTGACTTGTGACTGTGAATGAAAAAATATCAGTAGTTTTGACATGTTTTCTGGAAGAAGCTTCTTCTTCTAGGGGCCCCAATCAATGGGGAGATTTAAGCAATTGTTATGTCACACTGTAACTTTTGTAATAATGTCCTTCAGCTTGTGATGGTGAAGGCCTTTATATGAAAAGAAGGGGGAGGTCTTGCTTTCCTCCCCCCTGCTCCCTGGGGTGTGGTCCTGCCGCCTTCCTACTGCCAGCTGGGGTGCTTTTCATCTTCACTGGGAGCCAGTTCAACTTGCTCACTGAGAAAATGCCTGTGTTCTTCCTTCCTGGCTTTCTTTCCTACCCTTCTCTTTGGATTAAATTTTTGCTGGGTTGTCAGATTCGGTCACCTCATGGAGGTGGCTTCCAGAACAGTAAAGGGAAGGAGGAACATGTGTCAGGGAACGGGACAAAAAGGATCATGTTTGGTCTAAAAGGAGTCCCTGATAGGCTGGCTCCGCTGTAGCATCTAAATTCTCTCTTCACAATGCGTGTGTGGACATTGTAAAGTAGTGATTCAGATGCAGAACAAGGGACCTTTAAGAATGCTGTCGTGCAGAGTTTTAAAGTGTAAGGAAATGCCAGTCTTGAGGGTACTTGTGCAAAATAAATTCTGTACACTTCTAGGTGCTTTTCATCTGTTACTGCTAACACCCATTTGCTATCCCTGAGTAAGCTGGTTGGGGTACCTCCTGGAGAGACCTTATGTGTTTCTTCATCAGTGAATTCTATCTCACTGATCCAGACTCCATCTTCTTCCAGCTCGCTTCATTCCTGCAGCCCACCCAGTCTCCAGATATGGTGTGGTTATTGTTATTTTTTTTGTGTGCTTGGTAGGTTGTTTTTTTGGGTTTAGTTTTTAAAGTTCTTTTGCTGTTTCCTTCTAAAGCAGCCCCCTAGCATGCCCCTTTACATCACTCAGTCACTGGCAGGAGAGGGAAAAGCACTCTCTGTCTTCAGCTTTGATTTCAGCTCTGATCTGACATGGTGTACAGCTGATTGAAATCACATGCTGGGGTGTTGAAATCACACCCAGGGAGGATGACTGCTCTACTGGTCTGATCAGGACTCCAGCTCGACAGAAACATGTGCAAAGTGAGGATGCAGACCATGGAGGTTTGAGTCACTGGGCAAACTTATAAAAGGCCTCCACCTGCCAAATCAGGGTAGATGTGCACCCCTCAGTGTCATGAACCATCTGATGGAGTAGAAGATTTTATCTACTCTTAGAAAGCTTTCTTTCTTGAAGAAAAGGTCACCAAAAGCTTTTAATACTGAAAAATGTGTCTTCATTTTCTAGAACATCTAAACTGTTTGGCTGAAACTTGTGCAAAAAAATTCAGCGTCAGGCAGGCATCTGGTGTAGAAAGTTTCAGCCCAAACTGCTATTTTGGCAAAGTTGTAAGCAATGAAAATACGTTTTAAGAGTGGAATGTGTTGAACAATCTCTATACTAAGGCAGAACTTATATTTTGGTGGATAAAGGGAACCTGTGATGGAGTTTGAGGCTGAACTGCAACAACTTGCATTCCAGTTTCCTATAATGGGATGCCCTTACCCAACTTGAAATTCTCCGACAAACTACTGTGTCAATTGAACATTTTTCTAGCACTTACGCAGTTACTTTATGCAGCCTTAGCTGTTACCAAGGGGAATGTGGAGAAGCTCTGGGCTAACATAACTGAAACTTGAGAAAAAAATAACCTTTGATTGTGATGCCATACAAAGGCGTTCTTGCAGTTTCCTGCAGCACGCTGCAAATGTCGACAGGAAGCCAAGCAGTAGATTTTGTTATGGGATCTAGTTTTAGAATTAGTTCTGCAGCATTTTGAGCATATGCATCACCTGGGCTGGAAGTTACTGGAAACCCCCTTGGGTGTCTTGCATCTGCATCCCCGAGGAGGTGTTCGAGAAACACAGCAACTGCCCTGCACATCCTGTTTTGATTTGGTTGATTTATTGTCCTGTAATTTATAGACTGGCCATGTGAAGGGCATGAATCTCAAGTTTGATTGCACTGTAAAAGAAAGCTCTTTTCAGTTCACCCTGAAATTCTTACCGCATTTCTGTCCAGCCATTCAAGCTTACCCCAGCCACAGCTGCTTTCATAGCTCTTGCTGAAACTTGAAACTGGAAGAAAGGTAGAGAAAATCTTTATACAGATTTTTTTTAATGGTAACCCTACACAGAATTTTTTCTGTTCCATTATGTTTCTTTATGGCTCTATTCAGTGCTGCTGTTGTTTTTACAACTACCCTAATAGGCTTCTGTTTAGTGTTTAAGGTCAAAATTGTTTGTTGGACAAAACATTAGTCTATGAAGGGTTCACGGACTGATTGTGAACTACAGCTCTGTTTCTAGGATCCTAGTTATATCACTTCAGTCAGTATCATATCTACACCTTCATATGAATTAAGGCTTCTTGTATCTTCCCTCCTGTTGCATTTTTAAGACCTCTGGCTGTTCTTGTTGCTGTCCTCTGATCTCTCTTGCCATGTCTACATATTTTGCTGAAATGTAAAGCAAAAAGCTGGATGCATTGAAAGTGCATGTAATCACTGCTCTCTGTGTTTTGGTGGGAGTACTAACACATCTTTGAATTAGAACATTTTAGTTTTGCTTTTGTCATCTTGTCATTCTTTTGACTCCTACTCAGTTGTGACCCATTTTACATTCACTTCCTTTTCTATAGTACTGCTAGCTGTTCTTCAGTCTGTATTTGTATGCTTAACTTCTCTTTCTTGCTACTTGCCCTCATTGAATGTTGTATTTTTTGATTTCATGCTAGTTTATGGTGTACTTTTAGTAAATAACTGAGTTCTGCTATGTCCAGATTCCTGGATGCTTCAATTGTTTTTAAAAAATAAAAACAAAACTTCATTCACCATCCCCTTTCTGACAGGGAGAAAATTGATGTAGGGTGTTTTTGATGTAGGGTTCATTCTGATCCCATCCCCTTGTCATACCCCCCTTCTCACCCCACCCCCACCCCCCCTCTTTTTTTTTTCCATTGCCAGAAACATTCCAGATCTCTGTCTGCAGTTCTCTGGACATTTGAACACATACATACATTCTTGAGATATAGCAAAAGATTATCTCCTTCTCATGTGCTATTTCTAGCTGAGAAAGCAGCATAGCTGTTTCAAAGTGCATCAGTATCACATTAGCCCTTTTCCTTTTCCTCAGTTGATCTCATTGGTGTTAGTTAATTCATGGCCTTTGATACATACCAAGGGTTCAAGTTCATTGTGTTTATGATAAGCAATTACCCTAGGCAGATCCAATTATTGACTTCTATTTCAATAAATTGAATTCTTCTACATGAATGCCTCTTGAATTTCTCTACTAAAGATCATGCCTGCCATACAGTGAAAGGTTGTAAGGGCTACCTTTGATTTAATCAGTTTTAGTGTACTCTGTTTTTTTTATTGCCTTTTACAAATGCAGTTTTGGAAAGCCCCTGATCGTTTGTATTTTCTGATGGCTGCTTGGTGGACTTTGTGTAAACTGCTGTCTGAGCTCACAGTATGGCAACACAGCACAAGAATTTTTTTGACATATGTAGTCTTCTAGTGTTAACAGCATATGTGGGCAATGTGAATATAATGTAAGCAGGGGTTGTGAAGAGCAAGAACAAGCAACCCTGCTTTCTGGAGAGGGCTGGTGCTCAGCCTTGTTGAGTTCAAAACACTGAAGTCAGGATGTGTCAGATACGCATTCATTCTTGACTAAGTTTCTCCATTACCTGTTTTCTTTAAGAAGCTGTTTCCCAGTGATTTCATGTTGTATGTTTATTCTTCTGAACTTTTAAAAGGTCACTCATCATTTCAAGGGCTCTCTCAGATGATTAGTAATCGGAGTCTCACTTCCTGAATACCAGCCAATCTAGGTGAAAACATAGTAACTGAGTCACTTTGTTATTTCGTTTCTAAGATTACAGTTGTAGATTCATGTTAAGTGTCCAGAGAAGCTTTTATTCCTGTGATCAAATAGCAGGGCAAGCCTCATGGAAATGCTGACTTCTGATCACATAAACTGATGGCAGTTAAGCTAGAATTTTTAAATTATACTGAACATTTACAATATCCTGTGAAATCTTTCTCTATAGGAGAAAAAAAAATCTATGCAAACATATTTACCATTTCAAAGGCTTTGCTGTAGTTGAGAAGTCTGATATGTCTACAGCCTTGGTGTTGTGTATTACTTTCTTCTGGGAACTGAATTCAGACAATGTCACTGACCAGAGGGATTTGTGTCTTAATATTCTGGTGGGTACATGAAAGCATTTTACTAGCTCAAAGATCAGTATCATAGTCTGTATTTGTTTTGTGCTTTAGGCCACAATTTTAACTAGGAGTTAAATAATATTATGCATGAATATATCTATACATCTGCAGAATATATCTAACAAATTTTTTCAAAGTAAAACAAAATACACATCCTCATCACTCCACCTCAGAGAGCATTGCCTGAATTTTGTTGTTGGAAACAAATGGGCCTCAATCTCTTGCTTTCAAGGCAGGGGGAAAAAGTGGGTTGGATGTATTCTCCTTTTTCTCTCTGTCTAGTTTTTACAGAGCATCAGTATGACAGCATCCATAACAGTTTATGTGTATTAGAATAACAGTTTCTCCCTGAGAAACTGTGGTGGAGCATGACTTTGAATCAATTTAGATGTGTTTTAGTATTGTCAGACTTGAAAATCTGCTCTATGCTAGTGCTTAATTTTATCAAGTTAAATATGAATATATTTTTTTAAATACACTCTTTGTATGCTACCTCACCTAATCATCCAAGGTATAGTATATTCTTACAATCACATGCTTTTCAAAAATGTGCAGTGTCCCCAGTTTTTCACTGTTTATGCAAATACAACTTAGGTCTACCAAGATAAGGAGGGAAAAAAGGCAAATGTATGTAAGTACACTGCCAACAAACCTAAATGAATGTTTTTTTTTTTCTCTGCTGTCTTAGAAAGAAAATGTGGGAATGGACAAGTCATCATTATTTTTCTCAGTGCAGTGCTGCTAGACACTTGTTTTTGGATGGTTTCAAAACCAACCTTAGGATAATTCCAGCTTTCTGAGCAATGTTCGTATTTGTTCATCATGATCTTCAGGGCATGGCTCTGCAGAGTGAAGGGAAAGAATCTGTAAGGACACATTCTTATGTCAGACCTTCCCCAGGTCAAGCAGACTTTATTTTTGGTCCAGTACTGTCAAGAAGTGGTGGTGCTGCTGAGCTGACCTGCTTGGTTTTCCTGGGGAATGGCACAGGCTTTCTGAGTTGGCTTCTGAGTCAGCAGCCAGACTCTTGGAGTATGAACGAGCTATTAGTCTCCACACAGGTACAGCGGAATGTCCAGCATTCCTATTGTTCCTCTTCATATTTTACCACACTGTTATTGTCTCTGATTACAGTAGTACTGCACTGACCTTCTCTTATGCATGCAGCTTTCCTGTACAGGTTATTATAACAGCCTGTGTTTCCATTACCACAGTGTGCTTTGTTCCACCATGCTCTTCCTCTCACCAGCTGATTCCTATTTATTTATTTTCTTTTTAACTGGATGTTTTACTGTTACTTTGCTTCCTCACCAGCTTGCAACTGCTCCAGATTTATTTTTAGTATTTCACCTTATCTCTTCCTTGCATTTGCTTGTGGTTTAAGTACTTTCTGCTTATTGTTTCTTTTTATAGCTTCCTGTGAAAAAAAAAAAATCCTTAAACAAAAATATGAGTTTGAAAACAAGGGAGAGGATTGTTTTACTAGGTATGACTGTGACCAGCATGCTAATTTTACGTTTCAGACACACACATCTAATATAACCAAACCTATCGTGTTTGTTTGTTTGTTTACAAACCAACCAACTAGACCGTTGGTATATGATCTTGTTGTAACAGGTCATAAAAAAAGCCAAAATCTGGTACACAGAAGTTTTTCCACATTTTGGGGGAAGGAGCTATGTGCATTCTTGTTCTTTCAGCATATTTCATTGCAGTTTCAACTGTTTTTAAGCCCTCTTGCATACAAGACAGTGTCTGTGGAATACAAAGAATCGGGGTGTGCACATGCTGCCAGCACTGTTTGGCTCCAGTGCTACTGTACAGTTTCTGGAGTTTCTTATTTCAGCCTGCAGTTGGGAGACAAGCTACTGGGCATATCCTAGGTAAAAGGACTAAGACTCTGCCAAATGCTTTAGAACTTTTCTGATAATTTGTTAAACACACTGCAGTGAATACTGATGCTCTTCCGTAATTCTGTGTATTTTGTAAAA
This sequence comes from Cnemophilus loriae, assembly GCA_013397755.1. Classification (NCBI taxonomy): domain Eukaryota; kingdom Metazoa; phylum Chordata; class Aves; order Passeriformes; family Corvidae; genus Cnemophilus; species Cnemophilus loriae. The sequence goes on along the minus strand of VZTF01002419.1, from coordinate 51,943 downwards.
GCATTGGAGAGTTCAATATAGCTGCAAGGACTTAGAAGTCTTAAATCACACTGCCACGGTCATGATCATGATGAGCAAATACAAATACTGCTTATAGGGCAGGAATTACCCTAAGTTTGATTTTAAAATGGTACAAAAATAAGTGTTTATCAGCACCATACTAAGAAAGAAAAATTAAAAGGGGTAACTTTGCCATCTAATATCTTCTATGTTCCCTTTCCCTAAATAGGATAGCAGATTTTGATTGTAGTGAAAAAGGAACAGCATAGTTCTTTCCTTTCTTGGGAAAAACATGCATAGTAAACAAATGCGAGTGTTCTTGAAGCCAATGACACACACCTTGAACACAGAGGAACACAATTGCCACCAATTGTGGCATCTCCTGCACCAATCTGTGTATGTCTCATCCAGTTCAGAGAAAATGGAATTTTCTGTGAATTTTAGTGAAAGATAAGCAATTTTTTCTTGTGCTCTATCCAGAATTACTGAGGCAGCATCTTAAAATAATGCTGCAGAACAGGCGTCACCTGCAGTGCAGATGACACCCGCAACGAAGCCCATGGTGACGGCTTCACCATCAAAGCCTGGTACATGCTGAGTTTTTCCAAACACAAAGCGAGCAGTTGGTGTCGATCTCGGCCCTAGAAGGGCAGAACCTGCAAGGGCATAGAGCACAAATTGCAGCTGTGAGAAGACAGCCTGCTGCCAGGAGGCTGCAGCAGCATTGCTGACAGCTCTGACCTGGCTGTGCTTATGTACCAGCTGGCCTTTGGGCACATCCCCAGGACCGTCGGCTTGAAGAGCCTCTCACTTCTGTCTTACAACAAAGCCTCCTTTCTAGGAGAGCTACTGAGGAATCTACATTTTGCAACAGCAGTTATGTCATCTCAAGCAAATTGATATTTTCACAGCTCAATTCCAATGAGATCATTTTCCAAATGATGAGTCAATCCAGTTAAATCTTTTGTTCTAGCTGTGCTGCAAATAGACCAGGCTGCACCAAAAAGCTTTGAGAGCTTCTTTTCTGTTACTCCTGCCATCATGACAGCTCAGGGAAAAAGTGATTACAAAAGCAAGGACTCAAATGCTTCATTCAACATGTTTGGGTTTTGGTATTTACCTTGGTAAGTTCTGGTTTACCGTAGTGAAGTAAATGCAGTGTACACCAACCAGTGTATTCTTGGCATTTATCCTGTACAAAACACCAAATGGATCTGTCAACTCTTACTCTAGATAATGAATTAAATTGTAAAATATAAGCAGTATTCCAAAAGAAACCATCCCTTACTTTTTCTAAAGATGGCATTCACTGAACACAGATTAATGAATTTTATTTCCAGTTTCCTGTAGAATTGTATTCTCTGACATAAAGATAAAAAGGGGATCCTGTTGTGCCATTTTGGCACAAGAGATGCCAAACTGATGATACGCGAGAGTTGTAGACACCCTTCGTCCAACAGTGCTGGGAGACTGCCAGGGTACTGGATGTGCATTGAAGCCGTTTTGCTTCCTGTTTGATTTAGTCAGTGGACTGTGGAATTTGTTGCAGTTTAGGTTTTTTTTCTTAAAGCTTTGAAATGATCATTTTTGAAGTTTACCTTTTATATAAGTATTTCTCCTGGTTAAATAAAATAAGAATTTTGGTGTCCTTAATCTTTTATCTGTGGAAATAGATAAATCTCCAGATTCAACTTTTATTCAGGAAGAACATAAAGTTATTTTCTAAGGATAGAATGTTTCCAAGATTTTTGTTCTCTCTCTCTCTCTCTCTCTCTCTCTATATATATATATATATATGTATATATATGTGTGTGTATGTGTGTGTGTGTGAGTGACAAAACTTCAGCTGTGTCAGATAGTAAGATTTTACACATTGTTGGAGATCTGAAGCTTAATAATGAGTAGCAGTCACTGGAAAACATTTCAGTACATTAGGCAATGCGTCACTAGAAAAAAACCTCAAACCCTCCCCCCATGCCCAGCCAAACCTGTTTTATAGATTATCGTGTTGGTCTTTCTACCTGCATATTTTTGTCCTCTCTATGTTTAAGTAGTCCATTTTGATTTGTTTTCTTTATTTGATGCTTTGGGCATCTCATAACTCTCTTGCTCAAAAGTGAAAGAACACTGGGCTAAGCATCTTGGAAAAAAACCAAACAAACCCAAAACCAGAGAAAATATGGTTTGTTCAGTGTATTCTGGTTTAGGCTGAAATGGTTTGGCTTATTCGATTGCATTATCTGAACTTTTAGTTCTGCAGTTTTAACATAACCAAATAGACAAAGACTGGCAAAAGAGCATGTCCTGTTCACCTGAGATAAAGGTAAATACACAACTACATAAACTAGGAAGTTTGTTCCAGATCAAGAATTCATGGTACAAAATTCTGAGTAAAATTCTGATAAGTTTAAGTACATGTCTAGTCTGAATGACTGTATTTTTTTTCAGCTTTATATATGCTATTAATGATTTATTCAAATCTAATTAATTTTGCCTCTGATGAAATGAGTTGGTTTTTAGGAGAGCATCTATTAGGAAACAGAAGATAACATTTATAATTTGCAACTATGTATTTTAATGAACCAATTAACGGTAGTAATAGTCAATATCAACCTACGGAATGCAATGAGTGCAGTGTTTAGAATTGGTTTGAAACAGCAATTTCCATGATGGACAGTTAATGAAACTGTTTCTTGTACTGTACTTTTAATTTTGCCATGAAAGTCTATGCTTGCATAGAACTTAAAATGCAGCAAGGCGATCTAATAGATAATCTTAAATTTAAAGATAATTTTCAGAATTCAGTTAAATGTTCAAAACGTACAGAGCGACAGATTTCCATAAAGCTTGTAGTATGCAGGGACTTCTTTCTTAGTAATAATTATGTGTCTATTCCTTGGGAGATCTTCAGATATGCAGGTTTTATTTTGATTCATTTGCATTTCCCAATGGGAAAGACATAATCAAGAACTTTCCACCTTTTGGCAACAGTACAATCAAATATTACCCTCCCACCAGTCTGTAGACTGCATTTGCTTTCAAAAGGATTAATGTCACTGAAAACTGAAAGAAACTAACCAATCCAATACATGGAAAGGTGGTCTGTCATGAAGTAAGTCCACTCCCTACAACCCCTACAACCTAGTGGGACCTGTGAATATCTGTAGCTTCATCCTCTTCAGTGAGGTACACATTTGGGAAATCATCTGCTGCAGATGTTATGAATAAGTTTATGTTCCTCTCTGAAGCACAAGTGGAGAAAGCTAGTCATAGAGGTAAGATTGTGTCTTTACAGGTGAATTTCTTTGCAGCTGTTGTGACATGTTGCTGTGGGAATTGCCTATTTCTGCAGTGAATACTGCAGGAAAAAATTGCAGTTTAATAACTAAACCGTTTCTCAGTGAGCAGAAAATCAAAGTCACCATTGGAGATGTGACCATGTCCACAGTCCTCCTTTGTGGAGAAGGAAAGGTACATCTGCATGTGGTGTGTCAGGGCTAGAGATTCAAAGTGACACGGGAATAGCTGAGGTTTGTTTGAAGGATGACAAGACAATTGTTTGGCGCAGTGCATGACACTGCAGAGTATATTAAATCCCCAAAGTTTTAGGGTTTCTAGTGGCAGCATTTAGATTCAGTTCCCAGACTTTGTTACATGAGTGAAGAACATCTCATCTGGAGGACTGGGATGGTTATTTATGCTTTCTTCCTTTTGTTTTGCCAATGTATTTATATGGCAGTAAGGTGGATCATTGCCAGACCTTGTATGCGTATCCCCACGCAGGTCCAGTTTTAGTTCGCACCATTAAGTGCTTCTGTGACACAAACCACATGACATCAGAGACAGAGGCACAACAGCATTTTTGGAGAAAGTGAAGCTGAGAAAAATGCACTTTTTTTCCCCTTCTAGCCCTTTTCAGTTTCTACACACATTCATTAGTTATTCATTTTTATGGCTGTATACATTTTAAGGACAGAAAAGGTCTGTTAACATTATCTAGTCTAGCAAGTCAAACTGCATTAAAACAAGCCAGAATTTTGCACATGGCTCTGCTTGTAGAAATATCTTCAGTCTTGGCTTTAGAATTAAATCCAGTTGCTAAAATAAATAATCTATTTATTTTTGCTTCTTGCTCTAAAATGGGGTTTCCAGAATTTCAGTTATTAGTCTAGATTTTTCCAAGCTCTTTGTGGTGAGCTTCCATTTTAGAGATCCCAACTGAACACAACAGTTGTAAGTATTGATAAATGAAATATGCAGTATTGAAAATATCTCATTTCAGTTCTTCTCTTTGGCCACAGTCAAGAGGTCTATGGTTGATAACAACTACAGCTCACATTCAGTGGATGTATACAGAGATATGCCGGTGTCTGACTACATTGCCTTCTCCTGGATAAAAGGTTTTCCGTGCACTCTTTTCAAGTTTACTAGTATACGTGGTGCGCAGATACTTCAGACATCCTTGCCCGTATAGAAACATGGCAGCTCTGATCCATCGCAACCCTTTTCACTTACTTGAGCCGCTACTGGTTCCCCTCAGTTTGAGTACAATGAAATGTCACAGTAAAGGTGTTCCTGTAGTGTACACAAGTTTTATGCATTACTGTGCTGAGCTGTTTGTCTGTATCGATTGTTTTTGAAGAATGTTTCAGTTTTAATTAAGAGGAACAAGAATGATTACATACAGTTTGAGACCAGATAGGTTCTCCATCTCATCAGTCACTGGTATCGTAGCAGGTGGTTTGCTTGAGCTATGTGTCTCGGATCCAAAGTGCAAAGATCCTGTTGCGTCAAAAGTGTGTCCTTTCCTTGCTGTGGGAGTGTTACACATCATGAACCTGGCGAGCAGTCGATACCTGTGAGATATCTTTCTGACTAGTAGCGTTCTAGAAGGACTGATGTAGAAGATTGTTTACAGGCATTTGCAGTGAGTAACAGTGCAAACACCTCTGGGTCCTTCCTTCTCGCAAAGGTTAGTCCTTGGGTGTACAGCCTTAGATCATGTTTCGGCAGAAGAATGACCCATGCCTGGCTGTTCAGACATAACCTTTGTGACTGCTCTGCTAGCAGAGCCACAAATGCGAAAGGAGATTCTGCACTGGTTTCCTTTCGGGAATTAGCTGAAGTGGAGCTCCCTTCATTCAGGGAAGCAAGGCTGTTTGCAGGGCTGTCTGCTTTGTCTAAGGGTAAATCAGGAGGCCAATATGGTACCCCATGTTGGCCTAACTTCAATAGGCACATCACACAGGTGCCTTTCTCTTAAGCTTGTTTGTCTAAAACAGCTTCTCTTCCCTCTAGTCTGAGAGACTGTTCCTTCCTAAACAATCCTCAGATCTTTGATCTGCTGTGTTTGTGAGGCTTTTCCTGAGCTAGTATTGTCTTTTTAGTAAGCAGTTCCCTAGAGTTTGCTGAGGAGTGTCACAACTGAGTCATTCTTTCCTTTCCTGACTGTTTTTCTCACTAGTCTCATATTAAACAATAACCAATATATTAGTACAATAAATATCTTAGTACAATATCAGTAAATTATTAAGAGTAGTTCCAAATCTGTCAGAATGAACTCATGAGTGTGAACTGTTTTTTACAACAAGCACAGATTCCAAGTGGTTTTGGTCTGATGTTCTAGCTTATGCATACACTATTAAGTATTTAAATAGCTATAGTCTGGCTTCCTTTTAAAGTAAAAATCCTTAGTATAAAAATAGCAAGGATTTGTTACTACCAAATATTAGTAGTTCCTTCCTTTTGACTTCTCATTTTCCTCCTAACCTCCCTTTTTTTTCTCATCAGACCCCTTTAGAAGCTGTAGTTAAGGACTGTAAGAAGTAATCACAACACAACGAACATTGGAGTCTGTTTGACAGATGTGATAATGTAGGTAACCAAGAAAGGGGGCTTCAGATGAGACTTTCAAAGACTGAGACTTCAGTGAGCTACTGAGGAATCAAAGTAGGAAAGGAAATGCATGATTCTGCTCCCAGTTGGTAAATTCCTGAGAAGTTAGACTATCACTAATTGTAGCCAAGATTGCTCCCTTAGTGATGATTTTTGATGTGATGTGTAATTTTCTCCTGAGAAGCAACAATGGAAATACTACACATTAGCTTTTCTTAACATTGTAGGCTTTAATAAATTTTGGAATTACAAAAGATCTCAAGTAAATTTTCAAAACACAACGTAATGGCTGCAGATTTAAGGAATTTTGTAAGTCAATAAATACGGAGCAATGGAACAAATCTCCAGCTTGAGAATTCGTGCTTCAGAGGCAATGCTGGAAATCTGAGTTAGTTTGATCTCCTCTTAGTGGGGGGGCAATAAGCAAAGTTTTGTCTGGATGAGGGAAGAGGGAAATGAATTCTGTGTTTAAACCTCCCCTGCAGTTGGTCTGAAAATTTGGAAACTTTCATTCTTGTAGTGATTTTTCAGTGATGTATTGGCCCCATTAAAGTCAGTGGGAGTTTTGCCATGGCTTTTAATGAGGTCAGAAAAAGAATAGTACATTTCAACTGCTTTTTTTTTAAGTTGGAAAGAAGTTTTATATTTGTTTCTTTTACAGTGATGTATTCTAGAAACAAATCCACCTGTAATTAAATGGTGTATTCCATAGCATTTGCAAGATGGAATGGAAAAAACATCACGTCCACCTTCAGGAGACCAACAGTCACTGCCAGAATTCTTTTCTTTTGTTTTATATCTTTATTTTTCACTTGTTGGTATACATAATATTTGGGCATATGAGGGATACTTTAATTTAAATTTTACATCTACATTCCTTTGGTAGGGAGAGGCTGAAGTAAACAGGGCAATTCAAAGGAAAGACAAGGAAATAGGGATCTGATTAGGATCCATCAGTGAGTTTTGACTATTTTGAAAAATATTTAGTTTTCCGTTTCATATCTTACATTGTGCCAGCAGGAACAAGACATGGTGCATCACAAGTCTACATTCCTTCCATTTCCAGTGAAATTCATCTGTTTAGTCTGATGTGTTTTCAATCACCTGTCTCAATAATGTACTCATTAGTATGCCTGTGAAGGTTTATAATTGTTAAATATTCATGAGATATGCAAATGTTTACTCTAATTCACAAATGAAGACCAATTAAAACTTTGTTCTTCAAGTAAAAAGCTCTGTTCTGGAATTTGTTTAGGTAGGCAATAATTTGATGAAAATACGTAGGTGAATGGAGAATCCTTTGCTTATTCTCTGCTATTTGTCTGAAGCTGTGCAACCACTTCCGCTTTAAAGCACCTTCTCTGTTTTGTTATCTGATGCTGAATATTTTTGATTGCTTTGAAATGTGTTACATTTAGAAAACAAAACAAAGACACCATGAAGGGTCCTTCCCTCTTCTTGGTCCAGGTGCTTCCTGTGGTGAGCTTGCAGTGCTTATCAGAAACCAGTGCCAGCAGAGCTCCTTGTAGTCTGCAGAGAGAGCCTAGACGAAACTGTGTGGGACAGCTGGTCTTTCCTGCAGTACTAATCCTTGTCGCTGCTCTCTTGTGACAGGGGAATGTGATGAATATAGCTTTCCTTACATTTCCAAGTAACCTCTAAGTGTGTGGGGTAGAAATACAGAGGTGCACCTTTCTGTCTCCTGAGAAATGCTGCTTGGTGTCTGCTTCACTGCTTTGAAGACTGCATGGAAGTTGGCGGAAACCTGCCATCTCCTCCTGAACAGCTGTTCCTGTAAGAACGGTGAGAGGAGCGAGTGGGAGAAGTTTATTTACCAACATTTATCACTTATCCAGAAAATGAACAATCTCTAGTGCTCATACCACATTGTCTTAAGTGCAGTCCCTCTTACCTCAGTGGTTTGATGGCTGCCTCACTCTGCCAGGCAGGGTGAGCTCACAATCAAATAGTTTGCTTGTCCAGTAATACCTAAGGATGGAAGCTTCTTAAAGGGGGAGCTCATGTCAACCTGGGTGGGGGTCAGCTTGAGGTAATTGAGTCTTTGTGTGTGAGCCTCTTTCTGTTTGTTTTAAATAGTGAGTCAACATCAACACAAATAGGAGCCACTTCCACTCTCATAGTTCAAAGCATACTGAAAGAGTTTATAACTGCTAATGAACAACATTCCAGAGAAAGCAGAACCCAGGCTTCCAAGATTTGCACATTCTGGGTTATGAGATGCTCAAGCTTGTGTATGGTAAACAAGATACAGAAACTCCTCCATGTAGCTGTACTTTGGATCCCAACAAACTTTAGAAGAAAATGTCTAACTGTGCTTGGATTTATTTTATAAACTGGGATGGCTTCAGCAGTCTGTGTGGCCTTCCATTCAGCTGTTTGCTTAAGCCAAGCCAAAAGCCACTTATCTAAAGATGATTTATTCTCACTCTTGAGCTGACAGAACTGGGCTAGAAAGGGCGAAAGCTGAATCATAGTCTAAGCCTCTGACTTCAGTCAAATCATAAGGGGAGCATGAAGGACTGGCCATAACATCGTTCTGCAAGGTACTTGTGGTTCTCTTGTACACTGGCTTGTCGGACACCTTTTCAAAATAAGCAGCCATGGTATGTGATTGACTCAGATTTGAACTTTGCAGCTGTTCCTTTCTATCTGCCTGGTGTGCCAAAGCAAAACCCTGCAGCTCAACATCTTTAAAATCAAAACCTTAATTCAAATATTATAATTTGGATAAGCTTCTCGCTTTCTGTTTTTGGCAGTGTAAGCAAAATGGAGGCAATTTTGTTTCTTTATCTAATTCAGAAAAATAGATGTTGTTTGTATACTTTGAATATAGACATATTGTATAGGAAAAGGCAACAGTTGAGTAGTCCTAGCTAGAGATGTGAAAGCATGACTGGAGGCAGTGTATCTGGCTGTCAAAATTGAATCTGAAGAGAAAGAAAGTTTTAGCAATGTTTTAAGTTGGTTTGATTCGTTAGATTAAAACAACCAAAATAATTTTGCGTTTGAGAACTCTTATTCTCGTTGGATATTTTGAGGATCTGATGTTCTTGGTGACATCTTTTCACTGTGTTAGACTTTACCTAGTGTAGAGCATGACTATGAGCATGGTTCTGGTAGCCAGGTAAATGAGGCTGAAGGTTTAATTTTGATCCATCCAAGAGCTGTGCTATCCAGACAAGGAATGTGGGTTGTATGGTGGGCCAGAATGGCGCTGCCAAGACCCTGGTGCTGCCATGGTGTGTGGCTCATGTGGGCACTTGCTGTGCAGGGCAGTTTCCCAGCATGGATGGCCTCCTTCCACACCAGTGTGATTGAATGCAGTAGTAAAAAGAGGGGGAGGCCCAAATGACTAAGGGGTGAGGCTACTTCTTATAATCTGCTTCTTCAGCAAGAATTACTTTGAATGACTTAATACCAAAAGGGTTAAAGAACCATTGTGTATTTTGAATTTGGGTTGTCAAAGCAAATATTTTGACAATCGGTCAGAAGTGGATACTGAGTGGCATGCTGTGAAGAACATACGGTTCTGTCATGGAAAAAACTTGTTGAGGGATGGGAAACTGAAAGGAAGAATAAACAGCTAGTTTTCAGCTTTGCAAGGGCCTGGTTTGAGTTTCTGCTGAGCAAAAAAAAAGGGGGGGCGGTGAGCAGAGTGAAGCTTCATTAAGCACAGTTATTTAGCATAGCCTGTAGCTGGAAAGGCTTCCGTGTATGGCACAAACATATTGTTGGAGCTGCATGAGAGATAGTTAGGTTCACTGGGAAAGCTAAAAGGGGGAGGAGGTTGTTGGAAGGAAAAGGGAGAAGAGGTTGTTGGGAGGAAAAGGTTAACTACATAAATGTGACTGAATTGGAACTTATCTTCAGTACTTCATCTGCTATCTTTTGTTACTAAGTCTCATAAAGAAATGCCTCTGCCCCTCCTCTGTGCTTGCCATCCTACTCTATATGTTTTTGTCTGTCTGCCAAAAAGGACTTGTGGGTGAGTGGTGTTCTCATTTCAGCGCATCACTAGTGCAAGAAAAAGCTTGTGCAGAAGTCTCCATGCATAAGGGTACACTGGTATGTGTATTGGCTCTCGGCACATTTTGCACCAGAATAAAGTACTCATCACCTAGGAAAAGCTGAATCGTACAGATTTTATTCAAAATGAAAGTATTTTCAGTTGAACTGTAGTTCTCAGTGACATCTACTGCTTAACTTTTAGATGCTGCGAAGTTTCCCTTAGTTCCACATTTTGCTAATGTGGCTGTTTTGCTCATGTGGTGACTTTTCTGGAGATACTGTCTTAAAATTTTGCTGCTATTTATTGTGCTTACATTTCAGTTGGAAAAGAACCCCATGATTTGGTCTTTTCTTCTAGTATAGCTTCCCATGTTTGTTATCAGTGACGGTTTTTATGGCTGCCAGCATGCGTGTAGAATTTCCACCTACCTAAGTAAATATGAACTTTGTTTCCGTCTGTGTTCAATAAATAGTGATTTATATTCAGCAGTACAGAGTCAGCAGTAACAGCCATTATGGGTGTTCAGCTCTTACGTCCCTTCCGCCTCACTGAAAATCCTGGAATTACAAAGATGAGGAGTTCATATGGGTGCAGTTCTTTGAGAAAAAGATAGATTTTAGAGCTTTTTGGAGCATCTTCTAAAAAAATAAAGACATTTTCAATTAAATTCTCTTTAATCATGCAGAAGAATATAGGTTTGTAGTGGACATTTCCTAGATTCCAATCATTATTTAAAGTGGAAATACTGAGCAAAGTAACTTTCTTTGGCAAGCTGACACTTCAGCTCTCTGTTATTACAAAGGGTGTATTCAAGTCCTTAGTATGTCAGGTTGCTTGAAAACTTAATGCTCTCCCCCCCCTAGAATGGAAAATCAGCAGAACTCTTATCTCAGCATGTCTAAAAGCCCTTTTTTAAGGCAATGGCATAACACTGAATTAGAGGAGACAAATTCTGTTGTTGGCACATCAGCTTTAAGCCTCTTATAGCAAACGAATCTGCAGATCTAGATGATTAACTACAACTGGTATGGGGGCAGTAGAAATTGCTGGATGAAATCTTGCAGATGATTCACTATGTCTAATATAGGAGAGAGTAGAAATTTCTGTATGCAATTTTGAGTGTGTGAAGTTGTGTCTGTGTGTTTCATTTTGCATTCAGTGGGACTAATATTCAACCACCCGACTCAGAACTCCTAAGAAATTCAATAGCAACCCCTTGACAAACCTAAAAAAAAGTACTGGGGATGTCTGTTTATCTGGCGTCTCGTGACTGCAGCAGTGAGGTCCAGATCTGGTTCTTTACTCTTGCCTCCAGTTCAATGTCAGTATGTGGGGTTTGAGGAGGAAAACTTGGAAGTGCTACATTCTCATCATGGAGGGGGTAACATGAGGGCATTTTCTGCTCCCACCCTTGCTTTCAGGCGACACTCTTTCAGGGCAAGAGCAGAGGCATGTGCGATGACCTGTTTGTTATTTTGAGGCCGGAATTTGGATAGGAGTTGGAAGGAGAGTGATCTCTGCCTCTTGTACGAAGATAAGTGTAACCCTGGGAATGTCATCAGCCACTGTTGAAAGGCAGTATTATAGCTTGGGGAAAGCCCTGGGGAACATTTTGCTGCAGTCCTGGCATGCACAGGGCTGTGGAAGAGGGGAATTGAGGGGGGTTAGGAAGCTCAAGGCTGACTGGCAGCTGCTCTCACTGGGGCTTTTGGCCACTTGGCAGTGACTGGGGTGCTTTTCCACAGATTCCTGTTTGCGATGGCCTAAGTCACCAGAGGCTGCTGGTGTTGGCAGCGGTTCAAGATGAGGTGTGTGACATACCTGCAGGCAGATTGTTTTCCTGAAACACGGGTGTGATACCAAACCCAGGGAGGCACCACTCCTTGCAAAATCCAGGCTTCAAAGGGGTCACCACATCACAGGATGAGCTGTCTGCAACTGTAATCTTGTTCACCTCCTCTTGAGGTGGGGTTGGCTCAGCTGCAGTCAGCAGAAAGCCGGAAGGTTGAAACAAGGTGCCTTCATTGCCCTTTGCACCGAGGCGCCCGTGGCATGTGGAGCTGTGTTCAGCCTCTGTCCCGAAGGCGGGCTGTGCTTCCTCCCCAAAGTGAAGCACGGAGCTGCACATCTGTGAAACTGCTTGAACGTGTCCGAATATTTTGCTGGGTGACTGCCAGCACCCTTGGTAATTTGGACCAGAAGAAGATGATGGGGGTGTGGTGGTAGGAGTGGGTGGGACTGCTGGGTGTTACTGGGACCTTTGCTTGCAAAGTGTTTGACAAAGACCCACCATGAGATAGGCCACAGAAGATATTGTAAGTGTTGGCAGCAGTGGGGGCAAGATTAATTACTCCCCTGCAACAAATCAGAGAGGTTTCCAGCAGGCTCTGTTTGACCAGCCCTTGTTGGAGCTTTGTGTGTTGATGTGAATCTGCGCCAGATCTTGGTTTGTTGTGGGGGTGGAAATGACTTTTTTCTCATTGCTGATGTGTTTTCTCTTTTCTTTTAGGTGTGTGATGTCAAACAGTGGGCAGTCCTTGTAGCCTCCCCCACCAGCCTGCAGTGTCATGTGCCAGTATGAATATTAAGAAGGAAAAGCATACTTCAGAGCTCAGCATCCCAGAAAGAAAAAAGGAGGAACTAAACAGAGAGAACAAATGATTGCACTGCTTGCAAAACTTGGGGCTGTTCAGTTCTTCTCCTGAGAAGCTTCATCTTGGCCTTTGCGAGAGAGTTGAGAAAGTAGGCAGAGCAGCCACAGTGATTTTCTTGGGATCCTTTTTTCCTTTTTTAATTTAATTTTTTTCTCCCTTGTGCCTGGATTTTAAGAGTGCTGCACTGATCACGAGCACTGGACATCAATATGTGTCATGTCATTGTAACGTGTCGGTCGATGCTGTGGACCCTCCTGAGTATCGTGGTGGCTTTCGCAGAGCTCATTGCCTTCATGAGTGCAGACTGGCTGATTGGCAGAGCAAAGCCTTCAAACTCCGAGGATGGGGACAACAGAACAGGGGGGTCGCAGGAGCCCTACCATCCAACGCTGGGCATCTACGGGCGCTGCACCAGGATCTCCCACATGCAGTTCTCTAGACGAGACACGCTTTGTGGCCCTTACGCTGAAAACTTCAGTGAGATTGCCAGTGGGTTCTGGCAGGCAACCGCTATTTTCCTAGCCATGGGAATCATGATTCTCTGCACCGTGGCATTTGTGTCTGTCTTTACTATGTGTGTGCAGAGTATTATGAAGAAAAGCATTTTTAATGTCTGTGGGCTGCTACAAGGGATTGCAGGTATGTGCACTTTTGAGAGCAACTAAGCTTTTAATTTTGGGGTAATTCAGATGAAGAAACAAAGCAATTCTGGCCTGCCTGTAGACAGACTGCATTAGGCAGACCCAAAGCAATCCTATATGCTGGTGTTTACTCAAACATAACTGAAATTTATAGCTACACAGCATGTAATACATTGACATTGGCAGCAGAATTGCAGCCTGATGTGTGCCAAAATGAACTGACCAGTGTTGCTTTTGTTTGCTGTTCATTTTTTTCCTCTGTTTGAATTTCTTTCAGTTACAAAAACTTCTCTCCTTTGCTACCGGCAGAGAACAAAGTTAATACTCACATTAAGGCAGTCTGTCTCCCTCTCGCTACTTTAATAATTTTTCTATGGACTGAAGGCAGTTCCCTCAGTGTCTCGGAGGCTTCATGATTGTGGTGAGAGTAAATACCACCCCAGGGCTAAGAACTGGTTGGAGTCACACACCCAGTTCCTCCAGCATTTCATGCTAAGCAGCCTCCTTCAAAGCTGTGAGCTTGACAAGTGATACCTTGACATAAACCTTTCCTTTAGCCAGCTTATTGTTCAGCTGCAGTTACACAGCCCAATGATCTTACCTTTTTGCTGTGCAAGGATCAGCTGTGCTTTGCCTGAAAAGACGAATTTGTTCTAGAGATTTGGTGTTTCTGCTTAAACCCATAGATTTTACAGAGATTAAATGACTGTTAGTAAACCAACCCTGGACAGCCTTAGTTAGAGAAGTATTCCTTTTTCTGTACTTGCCACTGAGCCATGAGGAAAACCTGTCTCATACGAAGGTTTTCATCTTTTGTGCTCTGTGTGTGTGTGGTCATCTGGAGGAGGAGAGTGGTCTTCTGCCCTGCCTCTGGCAGCCCTCAGAGACCTGTGAGGAGGGAGGGAATGAGCAGGGCCACCTCCTCTTTCTATCTTGGTGGTGCTCTTAAGCAGATGTTTTCAATTCACAAAATTATTTAATTACAACAAAAATTAGGTTTTAACTTGTTTTGCTCGAAATGTGAATCCAGCTTTCCCCCTTCTCACCTCCACTGAGGTGGCCAAACATGTCTGTGATGGCTATACCTAAACAGGAGATGTAATGATAAGTGTTCAGACCTTTATCTGAAACTGGATGGTTTCATTTGCTTAGGTGAGACCTAACGTAATCCTATTCTAAACACACATGGGGAAGTAGGTGAAAACTGACTTTACTGCCTGCTACAACCCTCCAAAGCCAGAGTACATGCCAGAGATTGGCTGGTACTGGCTCCTGAAGCATTACCACGGTGGCTTCTTGCCATTGTCTACTTCATTCATCTTCAGTACAGAAGCATAACACTTACTTCATGTCACCCACAATGTAAGGTTTGTGCTTCTAGAGCAGAATTATATCCCTAGATTGGCTAAAGATGCTTCTGTTCATATGATGGCATACAGTTGGTGTATCAGGTCCTTTAGATGAACATGACGGGTTTTGCTGTAGTCACTCCTGGTGTACCGAACTTGCCAGAAGCAGTGTGAAAAGGAAGCAGCTTGGCAGTGCAGATTAAGCCAGGGGAAGTTGTTAGTTTCTTGCTTTCTTACTCTATACGTCAGAAATAATCCACGACTATTTTTCCAGGAGATGCAATTATTACTTGTTTTCTTTTGGAGGGGTATTTGTATGGGAGAGATTGCTTAGCAGCATAAACAGATCTTTGGCATGTCAGATTTGGGTGTTTTGAAAAGATAACTTTACTTACAACTCTGATACCATCTCAAAATACCTAGTCTATCCCCTAGGATTAGCAGATAGAAGGTACTTGTATCTTAGAATAGCGTTCTGGAGACCATGTGTTTGTTAGAAAACGCATGCTAAGACAGTTTTAGGTTTTGTTATCAATCCAGCTGTACCCATAATGGGACTTGCAGCCCAGAACACTGACCAATACAGTAGACAAAGCATTTCTTACATGTTACAGCATAGACCAGTCCTTCTTGAGCTGTCGTGAGCGTCGGAGCACTTCCCTTCTTACAACTCAGCTAAATGACACAGCATGAAACTGGGTAATAGAAAGGTCACCTTACCGAAATGTTGCTGTGAGAAGCACGCCTGCCAATATTTACACCCAGGCGTCTTGTGGCTCACAACTCGTTTTCTCAAGATTAGTTTTATTGGGTCCACTGCTACTTTTGTGCCAGTAGCATTACAGCATCTGCTTACTTAGTTGCAATTATTTTCCTTATGACTAATGATGGCTGCTAATGTCAACTTTCTCAGTTCCTGAGTTTTGAAAAATGCTTAAGCAAGTTGCTCAAGAGGGACAGTTGTCAGCATGGCTAATTCATACAGGGTTTATGACAGATAAACTAATGCCCTGACCAGAGAACAAGATATAACCCTGCCTTAATCATTTTCCGCATAACATCATTCTTTCTAATGTGAACAGTTACGTTTTTAATAAGCGTAGGAGAAGAATTCACAAAATAATTTTGTTAATCAGCCTGTATCAGTACAATATTTGCAAGTATGTCAAACATCTCCTTTTCAAAGATGAGATGCACACATGGTAGAGTCATCTACAGGAACTCAGGATCTTGCAGACTTAATCTCATTTAAAATCTCTATATCTTTGCAGTAGAGATTTAATATAATTAAAAACATACAACAACCTAATTTATTCCTGGAATTCATCATGACAGAACAATAACAGACACCGGATATATCTTTCCAGTCTAGCAAGATTGGTTGTGGGTGATGCCTACGGTGAAATTACAGAACAGAAAGCAACATCTCTTCTGTTACAGCCCTTGGACAAATGTGCAAACTCTCATTTAGATCAACAGGAGGAAGCCATACACATATCTGGACCGTAGGGATTTTTTTTATTATTTTTGTGGCAGAAATTGAGAAATACAAAGGCATAAAGGAAGAAAATACGGCTCTTGTTTAAACTTCTGTAATTCCTTTGTTATAGAGCAAGAACTTCTACCACTTTACTTTCAGACTGCAGTGCCTTTCGTTCTGCAGCTGTAAAGACAGTAATCAATAGCCCTGGTTTTGGAGATGTTTGAGGATTTTTTTATCTGGATAAGCATCTTTTCTCTGCATAAGAGACTGCAGGGAATGGAGACATATAACTGAATAGATAATTACTATCCAGCAGCAAGAAGAACAGGCAGACTTTCATTTGTATGTCTTTTTAGGGAAAGTATTCTACTTTTAGTCTGTGAATCACTTGAAATGCAGAGGCAAGAGGAGGAAAGATATTATTACATGCTAACTGACAAGAATCAATTCAAAGTAAATTTTCACAGTAATCATGTAGCTGTAGGAAGTAAATAATTGGTGATCCTGTACTGACATACCTTGGTAGGTCTATAGTGTAGTTGCATATGTATTTACAAGTCTTATTTGGGCTTGTGTACTTCACTTTGTTGCTAAGTAATATAATATAAACATAACCTAGCCTCAAAGGAGGGTGGGGAGACCTTAGGACAGAGCCTAAAGCAGGTTTGACTTCCATCTCTGATAGTTTCCTTTATGAAGTTCATAATCAACAATTTGGCTTCCTTTTTTGGCCTCTGCCGTGGCTGAGCAGACAGAACCCCTTCCTCACAGCCAGTGCCTGCCTGACTTGCAGCTGAGCCACAAAGCACCAGCAGCACCCTGACTGCACACCAGGAAGAGGAACCTAAATTAGCTGCACCAGTATTATCTAAACCACCGAACTTGAGCAAGCCCCTGTGGTTTTTTGTCGGGAGCTTGACATCATGTGCCTGAAAAGGCTTTGGGGAAAGCAGTGGGGAAAGGGAGCTGACATGTCAGGAAGGCTAATGGGTTTGGGAGTTCAGTTTCTTTTACTGCTGTTTTGCTGTGCTGGAGCAGGGCTGCCTTGCCAGGAGCATTTACCAAAAGAGGATAAAAATAGTTCCTCTTCTCTAAAGTCTTTCTAGGGTGCTGACGGCTTCATCTGGGAGGCCTCTCGTGGGTCACCCCTTTCTCATCTCATCCTCTATTCACAGTCTACTGTCTCCTAGCTCAAACGGGGCTTGACTAAACTGTTTCCTGACAGAAGCATGAGGGGGAAAAAAGCATGTAAAAATTGGGTTGCATCAGTCAGAAGACCAGCTGTGTCCCAGGTGCACACCAAGGAATGTCCCTGGTTTATTCAGGTGAATGCATGGCTGCATTTTGCTGTTGTGTGGCTTAGCTGGCTGTGCCACTGGCAATTATAGCTTTAACAGGTAGATGTCCAGTCAGCCAAAGCAGAGGATTGTTTTCCAAGGCTGCTGCGGGCAGGCCAGAGAGCGTTAAGTTCCCTTGGATGCTTAGTTGAAGTCAGTCTGCTTGGGCCCAGATGCTGCAGCTTTGGGCCTCCCTCTGTTACCCCAGCAATTTCTCCTCCAGTATTGCTGGGGAATGACTCAGCTTCTTTTCCAAGGTCTGAGAGGTTTGTTTTTTCCCCTGACACTTGCCCTGCTCAGTCCCAAGCAATGATAGCTGTTCCACAGTACTTTCTCTTCTCAGGTATCTCAAGAGCTCTTCTGCATTCTTTCTTCTGACCTTTTCATGATTTCTTTCTATGACTGTCCATGTCTTCTCCTTTTCCCTTCTTGGTATCTTGGAGGGTTCTTCCATCAGGAGCTGCTGCAGTACCTTGGCAATAGTTCAGTTCCAGGAGTGCAGCTTTACTCTCAAATGCAAGGAAACCTCTCTGCACCTTTTTAAAATGAAGAGGTGAAATTCAGTTTCAAACCAGCTGTGTGTATAACAGTCTGTCTTTGCTGCTGGAAGAGTTTGTTTTACATCTCTTGCACTGAGAGATTTTTCAGCCTGTTATACTTATTTGGCATCATTTTTATTTTGGGAGGCTGGGTGATTAGGAAGATGGCCTGAGCAGAGTGTGATAGGAACCATCTGAAGGGGACAAGGATCTGGAGCTGCTTGTGGGGGTGAGTGAAGTAGGATCCAGCTGCACGGGGTGGGCTCATGGTGTGTGCAGCCATGCGACTCTGCAGACTCCTGGCTGCTGGAAGTTAAGGAGGCCGGTGGGAGTTGCGGAGGAGGAAGCTGAGGAGGAAGTGGGAGGTCAGCCAGGCCTTTCATCATAGAGGGGAGAAAAAGCAGGAGACACAAGCTGTGGTAGAAGGGGCATGAGGCTTCTAGAGCCCTTTCATATTCAGACCATAACAGAAAATGTTAGGTAGTTGCAGCATAGTTTAGGATATTTGTTTATAGGTGGCATCACACTGAACAAAGGCATTATTTTGTCTGAGAAAGAGACAAACTGGTAAGGAAGAAAGCACCTTGTGAGCTGACGTTGCCTGCAGGCAACGGAAGCTGTTGCACAGCCAGGGAGCCCAAGCAGTAAGAGGGCAGAGCAAGAGTGGTTTTGCCCTTGAAGGCAAGGAAGCTTCTTGTTTGTCTTTCTAAAACGCAGAGCATGCATTTTTCAAAAAGCATATTTCCTCTTTGGATTCAGCTCACAGTTTTTCTTTTCTGATGCCAGAATTCTGAATTCTTGGGGTGGGAAGAAAGAAAAAAGGGAGGGGAGCAGGATTTCTGATGGAAATCCTGACAGTCTGAACTGCTTTTGCTGTCTGCGGTATAGGGCTTCCTGTAACCTATATGGCCCAATGCCAGCATGATATCTAATACACACTTGGCTGCTGAAAGTTCAAGCAAAGGGGACTGCTGTTTTGGAATATGCCAGGGACGGAAAACTTGAGTTCAAGTGCTAAATTGCTATTGAGCCTGAGGGAGAGCATTAGTAACTTCAAAGAAATAAAATGAAGATTTCAGTGTTTTGTTAGATTCGGTGGTTGACTCATCTCTTGCACTATCAAGGTGGGCACTTGGAAACCAGTAGACACACGGCAGATTAAAATTAATAGAAAAATAAACAAAAATTTCAGGTTTTCAGTGATCAAGTTTGGCAGCTGATTATCTTGGCAAGCAGAAATCTCTTCCAACAGACAGTGCTTAGTGTGAGAGAGACTGTCATGCTACCTACTGAGAAACATTTTACTGTGGCACATGTGCACACTGAGGTCTCTTACTTCTACCAGCACAGGTGAGATGCTGAGCACTTCTTTACAGTCCTGCCCTGGTGATGTAGGAAAGAGTGCTGGTGACCCCAAGAGGCCATGGGTATATCAAGAGGGCAGAGGGGCTCTCTTTCTGTCAGATTTTTGGTTCCAGGCCTCAGAGCCAAGACAGATGCTGCTGTTTGTATATAGAATGAAAACACAAGGAAAACATTTAAAACTAGCAAATGCTGTGTTCTCACTCAAACACAAGAAAAAAAGATGAAAGGAGCTCTTTCAAGAAAGGGGGCTAACTTTTGCTTAGCTCCTGTCTTTGGTGTTCCTGATGTGGTGGTGAGGAAATACGTGGATTTGAGTTTTGCTTCCTTACCCAGTACAGATGCCCTGCACTCTGCTGCTGCCTAGCTCAGGAAGCCACAGGAAATTCTCCCCTTCCTGCATCTCCATCTGCCTTTTCCTTCAGGCTGAGTCCTAGTTTCTCTGCAGCTCCTCTCCCCTACCCCCAAACTGAGGTTTTGTTTGTACTATGGGATCAGTTTTGAGGAAATGTAAGGCCATGAAAAAGGTGACCTGCAGCCCTTTTAACTCTGCTTAAGCTAAGGGAAGTTGTTGTTTTGGCCTCCCTTACTGAGCTGTAGTCATATTTCATTCCCTTTCTGCTAATCCAGCATAAGTAATTGGTGATTTGGAGGCCATGGCACTCACTGATTGAACAGCAGTGGAAAAGGTTATGGTGAACGATAGGAAACACACTGGGTCCTCCCCTGTGCTTCTTTCATGGACAGAATATTTGACATGGCCTTTCCTTCCCTGATTCAGGAACCTCCTGAATTTTCCACCCACAACTGAATTTCTCATTTAGCACCATTGCCTGAGCCTTTTATTGGGTGGTTCTAGATTAAAAACACTCAATGCTTTATTGGGTTTTAAGGAAAAATGTAAGAGGTGGCTGTGCCTGAGCAATGGCCCTATGAGTGGAGAGTCTTTTTTTACCTCTGTACTGCTGAAAACTTGTAAACATTTGGTTTTTCCCCGTAAGTTGTTTTATCTTGACTTAATTGCTGGGTTGACAGCCTCCACATGGGAGCCTTCGGAGTGTGGTGACTTTACAGGGCTGACAGCCAGCAAAGAGGCAGCAGTGTCATTTCAGGGCTTGGGACTGATTTTACTTTGAGTCTACACATTTTCTTCCCTCCCAGCTAATGGGCACTCTCACCACATGTATAAAAATTATTAAAAATTAATGGTGAGTTTACCCTGTCCTCTCTTAAAAACAGCAGTCTGCAGGCTCACACTTCACTTCAGAGAAGTCTAAGAAGTAAGGTCTTATCAGTACAAAAAACAAACCCCCAAATTCCTCAC
The DNA here is from genome assembly GCA_013397755.1 of Cnemophilus loriae. Lineage (NCBI taxonomy): Eukaryota > Metazoa > Chordata > Aves > Passeriformes > Corvidae > Cnemophilus > Cnemophilus loriae. The sequence continues at coordinate 31,329 of VZTF01002419.1, read as the reverse complement.
ACTGAGCTAATAAACTGAGTTATTTTGTGGCTTTGTTTGGGGGGGTAGTAAAACATAATTGTTGAGCATCCCACCAGTAGTCCCCTGCACTGTATTCCTATCTCTGTTTCCATATCACAACAGCACTAATGTCATCAGATGTTTGCACAGGTTTGGTTATGAATAAATATCTCGAATTTGCATAATACATGGGAAAAGAAACATGAGAGTAGGGACCTTGTCCTCTTCCTCAGCTTGGGGAAGGCAGTGGTTAGGGACTATTTTTTCTTCTGGTAAGTGCATGCCCTTATAGTACTCTGAGACAATTTTAAAGGGGAAAAAAATCCATGCGGGTTTTGAGCCATCACCTGGTTGTAGTATTAAACTACTAATTCTCCTGCCTCAGCTTAGGGTATCCTAGGTACACTGAAATCTGTATATGTGAGCAGTCATCTGCAGTGATTGTAGGTATGAAGGTGTGGACCTTGCCTCACAGTGCACTGCCAGCTGGCAACCCTCCCCCCCTCAACAGCCATGCTTCCAACTTACCCCAAAACACATCTACTTGTGTTAGCCTGCACCAACTGTGGTGTCCAGGTAGGCTTTTTAAAGCACTGATCTTCTTAATGCTGTGATTTTTTCTTTTGTTTCTCATGCAGCATTTCCAAGTGGGCCAGAGGCCATTTCCAAGGCACTAGGGCATGCAAAGTCTCCCCTTTCTTTCTGGAGGAAGACCTACTTGCCTCTGGTCAGCTGCTTGCATTTGGTGGGTTTGGCAGCCATCCAGGGGGCTGAAAAGCAACTGTAGAAGCAGGTCTGGAGCCCGGTGCTGTGGGTACTGTAAGCAGTGCTCCATTCAGCACCTCACCCTTTTCCTATTACCTGTGTGGAGTGCTAGAAGCACCGTGTTAGCTGGCCTGAACCCACCTCCTGAGCTCTCATCTGATTAAAATGGTATTACTGAATCACTTCACAGGCTGAAGGTGTCTGTTGTGCAGCTACCAAGTAGGAGGCTGTCCTTTCACCTGTCTGTCGGGGCAAAGCGATCAAAAGTGCACAAGTGGTAACCTGGTAGCATCCCTGCTGGGTTTGTCAGGGAAAATTTGCACATAGGAAAGCCTCCTTGGCTTAAGCCACAGTAGTACATTTGTACAGATATTTAATGCGTGAAATGGTTCAGGTAGCATATTGACACGTGTGGAAACATGAGCAATAAAAGCAGGTTGCCTGGCTGATGCAGTGTCTCTGGACTGATTCTTAATCTCCTGTGGTTTTGCAGAAGATGAAAACAATCAAGATCAGTGCCACTGGGGATGTAGCCCACCTGCACTGCACTGCAAAGTTAGTCCCTCTCTGCTTTTACCCTTTTACCCTTTTTCTCTTCCTCTCTTAAAATGTTGCTGCTCAGTTGTCCTGCTCCATAGGAGCCTGTTGCAGTGCCACCTCATTGATCACAGCTGCTTAATTTCCTGTTTCTTCAGCAGTATTTAAAAGCTTTTTTTTCTATTTTGCTAGGAAATGAGTAGATAGTTTCAGGCTTTGCAATGGAAATTGGCTTTGTTAGTATATGCTCTTATTTAATATGGCACAACAGCAGCTGCACAGGAGACTGTCAAAACTAAACAGCATGCCTTCACTTCGCTAAACAAGCCTCTGCCCTACCTCCTGTCTCAAGGGTTCCTTCCAAGGAAGAAGAAAGGTCTTCCTCAGATCTGACCCCAGCACTTAATATGTGACATAAAAATGCCCACGATGAAAGGCTGGTCTGTTGGTTTTCCACAATGTTGACCTGGCAGCACTGCCGCAGTGTATAAAAACCAGGAGGAGCAATAGTTTGCTACAGCTGCAGGCCCTTAAAAGGGGAAAAGTTCTTGATGCACAAATACGAAGTCTTCTTCTATAGGAAAAGCATTAATGAACTGTCTTCTGAAACACTGTTGCACAGTGATGCAGTCTGCTATATTGGTATTGATGTTCTCAGTGTGCTGTAAGGTTTTGCTTTAGTGTTTTAGGAGAAAGGAGTTGCTTTTACACCATTTAAGTAAAGAATGCCTGATGTTTAATAGGCTGTTGTAATCAGGAGATATACAGTAATCTAATAATAACATTAAGATCTAAATCTCACAAAGGCTTCTTTTTGAAAGCAAGTAATTAGGGCCTGATAATAAAAGGTTATGTGGCTAAATTGCCTCCAGTGAAAGACTGGAAAATGTTCTCTGCTGACAGAACTTACACCACAGAGTTACAGATGAGGTCTCTGGGTAAAAAAAATCATTTGAATAGTTTTCTGTTGTCATTCCTAGGCATCTGGCAACATTGTGTGACATTCTTTCATACCTCTGTTTTGAGGATTCCTAAGAGGAAAGGTAAATGAGAACTGACAACAACTAACAAATAGGAAAATGTAATTTTGAAAAATTATCATACTGATTTCAAGAAGTGGGATTGTGCTACTTAAAAAGTAGGAACAACAGTATGTGTACAGCAGAAGCTGCAGTTTCAGCAGTGCAGCTGTGCCGAGAGAAGGGGTTAAGTCTAGAACAGTGCAAGCATGAGCTCTTGTGAACCTGTAGAGGAGCACAGTGGAAAACAGCTTGTAATGTTTTCAGAGTGAATTTGTTTCTCCCAACAGGGTGAACAAGCAGCAGTAATTCCACAGGTAGATTTGCCATGAATTAAAAATCATTTATTGTACAGCAGCATGAAGAACTGAAAAGATTCATTATAGAAAACTTCTTCAGATAGAGCATTCAATATTGGCTTGTCTTCAAAGACACAGGGACAAGCAAAAACTGATTTATTAAGAAAAAAATATCTCTAACATTAATATTTACTGTCCTTCTGCCAGATATGTCTCAAGGCAAACTGTCAACAGCAGATAATTTTTCCTCCTCATCCCTCTGCATCTATTTTCCCAGGAGCAGAGGGGGTGGTTCTTTTTGAGGGATGTCTGGCTGCAGTAGTTGAACAGTTACGTGCTTTGGTTTGCTGGCTTCTATTTTAGGCAATTCACGCAAAGGTTTGCACTGTTGGTGGGTGGTGGAGCATAATCTGCCTGTTCTGTTCAAGCTGTAGCAGTCATTGAGATGGGCTCTGTGACTGTCTCTTCTGAGATACTGGGTAGCAGGAGAGAAAGCTCCTCTTTAATTGAACACTCCTTTCTGGGCAGATTGGGAGAGTCAGGAAGGGACCCTGCACAGCTCAGCCATTGCTCTGGATATTGGAGCTTTGAGCTGAATATGTGATTAGGGGCCTGTGCCTCTCCATTTGCTGTTAGCATGAATCAAAGGAGTGCCTTTCTGCTGTGGGTGCATTGAATTGACTTAATGGAATCATCTTTATTTACTTTTCCTGTCAAGGAGGAACCAGTTATTAATGAAATAAGAAATTATGATAAATATTAGCAATAGTGCTAAGAGGCTCATGAGAAGCTTTCTGTCTGCACTGAAATGGAGCAGTAGAAAGGAGGTTTGGTAGTGAAAATACTACCTTTTTTTTTCGTTTTATTATGCTGCTCCAGTATAGGAGTTACAAAGTTAGCTATCTGAAATCAGGTACATACTCTGACTGTATTCAAACCCATAATTAAGGCTTTCCTCCAGATTTCGTTTTCATCTGTGAGAAAACAGCTTAAGTTTATCAAATTATGGTCTTCACAGTATATATTAGATTTATATATGCAGGAATTTTCTGTACTTTTTTTAAAAAAGGTGTAAGTCAGTAAAGTCCTGATGACTACATTTGGCAGTGGTGCTGTCCCTTTTGAGAGCCTGAGTTTTGGGTAATGGCTTTTCAGCTTGGGGCATACATTCCATGAATCAGTAGCTTTCAGGAGTTGTTCAGTGCTCTAGTTTTGATAAAAAGTGATGGATGTGCCTTCTTGGTCCTGCTTGTGACAGCCATAAGCCAGGTTTGGTGTTAAACACGGGCTGTCTAGGTTTGTGAGTGATGGAGTGGTAAACTTAAAAAACTTCCGTGTTGGCAGCAGCTGTGCTAGCATTTCAGATCCGGCTTCTTAATTCAGTGACGGTGATTTTTACCTACCAAAAGGCTCGTGATCATAAGAGAGAGCAACTGGCCCATACCAGTGTGCAGTCAGAAAGATACATAGTGTGGTCATGCCAGTTGTGCAGAACAGGAAACTAGTGATGAATAGAGGAGAAGGAACTGCTGGTGTTTAGTCTGAAATGGCTGCAGGGCTCAGCAGGATGAATGCACAGCTTATCCAGGTCTGTCCAAGATAAAGCAATACTTTATACTTAATGTATTTGGCCAACCAGCCAGGAAACACTGCATAAAATTTGTCATTGGTTCTTAAATGTAAGCAGTGATGAAATCCCTCCACAGAGAACGGATATCACTCACTAATGGATTTTGCCGCCCCAAAGAGTAATGACATTTAGGTCATTCATGCCCATGGTGTTGTGTCATCACTAGAAAAACGCTGGAGGAAGGACTTTCTTTTGTGAAATGTCTGGCATTCACAGACATTAATTTTAGACAGTTGGATGATGGTTTTTGCGTTTTGTGTAAATAAACTGCTTACTAGCTAGGACCCACCTTTTTGTTGTTGGTGAGGAAAATTTCATGCATCTGGCTGAATTTCTTTGAACAAATAATTAAGGAACCCTAACATACTGCAGAGAAGTCTAATTGCTAGTCTAACTGAATGGAAGAAGATGTAAACAAGTCTTTAAACGTGTTCTTTGTAATCTCTTGGTTATAGGAAAGAAAAAAAAGACTGGTTTTAGTGCACAACTTTTAGCTTACTTCTAGAAGGTGACAGCACTTTTAGCAGCTGTTTTCATCAGGATACCATGTTAAATAAAGGGCTCTAAAATGCAGGAAAAGTTAATCAGAAATATTTATGGGATCTGGAAGGCTATATTTAGTTTCTGGATAAATTGATTGTATTTAAACAAAAACGGCTTTTCATAATTTCCCTGTTCTTTTAAGTAAAATTTTAAGGTAACCAGAAAGCAAATTTTAATACTGTGAGCTGCTCTTACGTTTAGCTCCTTCCTACATTCCCTGTAGGAGGGAGATATATGTTTAATTGATTGTGATTTTTTTTTTTAGTGCCCATAAGAAAGCACTGTAGCCACTAGCATATCAGACATTTTGATTACATCTCCTTTATTTGTGCAAAGACACATGTATGCAGGGACATTAGTGTGACTTTCAATTTCCTTAATGAAGCCCTTCACTGCTTAGATGGTCTTCATAGAGAAACCTATGAATACGAGAAACAATCACATGGGCAAAACAACTAGTATGAGTTTTTCTCTTCCAGCCTGAGGCACAGCAGAGTGTTTGGGCAGTTTAGCAAGATGGGGAGGCCTTTGCAAGATGGGGAGTTGAGGCTTTTGCTCTTGCCATCACTAGGAAAGTGCTTCCCTTCTGAAGTAGTCAGTTGCCTGTTTGGAGGATCCCAGGGCTGTGGGTACTTGGATCTGTTTGTTCGAGGCTGACTCCAGAATCCTCTGTTACGAGAGCAGCTTACTGAACTGGCAGTATTATTTTTCTGCTATGTCCTGATGTGGCCAAAAAAGCAGAAGTGTGAGGGGTTTTTTTCTTTCTCTCTCTCTCTTTTTTTTTTTTTCCTCCAGGCAGGAAAATCAATGTGGGCAAAATCCAGAGGAAAAAAGTCAAACACGTTTATGGTGAATGGCTAAATAAAGCTGAATGATGGCTAGCTAAATACAAAATCAAAACTGGATGCAAATATTCCTAAGTTTTTGAGAAGTGCAAGCATAAGCAGTAGGTGGAGATGCTTGAAAATTCTGCACGCTCTGTATTTGTAGTAATAATGTGTGAGAACAAAGGATGTAAGAGGAGTACAGAGATTAAAATTAGGAACTAGGCCATTATCATATAAAATAAGCCTTTTACAACATAAATCAAAGGGTAGCTTCAAATTTAGGTAAAAGACTGCATGGGATATACTAGAGGAACAATCAGTAAAGGAAGGTTGGATGGATGAGATGGCAGTTTTACCCTAATCCTCATAATTACAAGTATTAGTGACCATGATAACCATTACTAGATGTGCTGCATTTGGTGTTAAACTGATTGTTTGTTAAACTTCTTTCTGTTTTTATTTCTAGGGCTCTTCCTTATCTTAGGCTTGATACTTTACCCTGCAGGTTGGGGATGCCAGAAGGCAATAAGCTATTGTGGACCTTATGCTTCTGCTTACAAACTAGGAGACTGCTCCTTGGGCTGGGCTTTCTACACAGCTATCGGCGGCACTGTTCTGACGTTCATCTGTGCAGTCTTCTCGGCGCAAGCTGAAATAGCCACATCCAGTGACAAAGTGCAAGAAGAAATAGAAGAAGGAAAAAACCTTATCTGCCTCCTTTAACTCCAGCGGGGAAAAATACCAGCACCTGGATCGTTATCTGCTTTCCATTGACTGGACAAGCAGATCCATTTACCTGTTTTTACCATTTGTGTGATTGAGCCCCATGCATTCCAGCCCTGAACTACTGAAAGGGTCTTTTTTCTTTGCTGGGCAATGAGGATCAGAGAAAGGATCCCAAGAAAGCAGAATGTAAATACTTGGGGATATTTTTAGTTTCATTCTGTGATCAGGACACAGTGGAATATATTAATCCGACTGGGGATGTGAGTAATCACATATATATAGCAGGAATGTTGTTGTTAAAACTGACAAATTCTGATTGATCGGATTGCCTAATCCACCTTGGTCACTTTGAAGAATTTGGGTTTAAAATAATAAAAGCCAGCACATTTTTTTTCTTTTCTTAAGCAAAAGAAAGCCTATTTTAATGAGGCTTTGTTTCCAAGGGCTCCCCTCACTGGTGAATATTTCTTCACCTTCACCTGGTTTGGTACCATTTTCATGGAGGTGCTTTTTGGTACTGAACTTCCTAGAAGTACAGTGCCTTCTTGGATATTAACTCTATGTTGGAGAGAGCAAAGCTGACGTTTACACCAATCTTTAGGCATTTAGAAAGTTAAATTCCTGTCAGGCTTCTCTCTCTTGAAACCTAGAGCGCAAGTTGTGTGCAGCTTGTTACTTAGCAGGTAAATATTGTTTCCACTGACTAGACAGAGGAAGCTGTTGTTAGACTGGCTCTCACCTGATACAGATAAAACTGAAATATTTCTACAGCCTTTATTAAAACTTCTGAAATCCCAAGCAGACAACAGTTCCCCACAGCACCAGCCTTACCTGGGCTGCAGCCTCTCCTGCAACTGTGGATCTCACATTGTACTTCAACAGTATTACTTTTTCTCTCGCCAGTGAAACGTCATTCCCAGTCTACAGATCAGTCTGTCTCATGACCCAGACGCACATGAGTCTTTAGGAAATTTAAATTTTTCAGGAAGCCTTGACAAATTCTATGTGTCTGGGAAGACTTTTTTCCTTTTTTTGTGTGTGTGTAGTAGTAGACCTTTCCCAACTAAATCAGCGGAACTGAAACAGACCTTGCCACAGATGACATTTTTTTGTCAAAGCCAGCTGGCTGTGTTATTTGTGGTGTTGCCTCACTTACTAGAACTACTTCTGATACCAAGTTTGTAAGGTATTTTAAAAAACAAAGGAATGATGCAACTGTGCCCTAGGAGCATTGGGGATAATTCATCTGAGAAGTAGTTCTAATGAAATACTAGGTGAATTTTAGATTCCTGTTCTTACTTCTTGGTAGTTTAACATCATCCAATGACAGTTGTTATGCAGAGCAGAGATTCTTGTTTTTGCCTGGTCAGTCCCTTAAAATGTGCCATTAGTTATTAAAAAATCGTTGTTACTGTCCAGGTGGGCAGCTGCTTTCAAGGCACCGCTCAGGTCCTTCACAACACAAGAGCTGTAGTCCTGACAGTCCTGACCGCGGGCCTGGGGCAGCCTCGAGGACGGGTGAACAGTCACGGAGCTGGGGCTCCATCCAGCGCCTGCTGCCCACCACGGACGCAGAGCAGCTCCCAGCCTGTGCCCCTGTGCCCATGGCACCTGCAGCCTGTGTGCTGGACAGAGACACAGGTGACCTCTGAGATGCAGTGCAACAAGGTCAACTTCTGCCTGTATTCAAAAAGGGATTGTTTTAATCCAGCCTCTTGCATTCACCTGCTCCTGCAACCCACATCCACCATCTTCTACTTTAAAACAGGTAACTCACTTTTGTTTTAAATATTGAACTTAAATCCCCTCCAAAAGTTAGAGTCTGGGACCAACTGCCTGCACAAATCAAGATTTTAATAAAGCAAAATTACCAGCACAAAGTGGTGCCTGAGGATGAAAATCACAGCCCACACACCCTGTCCACACCTGTGTTTGTCTTGTTGGCTTTGCCCCATACACACCCTCCACACCTGAAGGACATGCACTGGGCTTGTACCTGGGGTCCAGCAAGGCTTCCTTCAGGCATCCCTCCTGAGCCCCTGCTGGAACATATACTGGACCTGGGCCACCAGCTCAGCCCTGCCCTGCCCTTGGGGGCCCTGCAGTTGGAAAAGAGGGGGCAAGCATTTGTATGAGTACCAAATAAACCAGCTAAAAATTAATTACTAAGTAGATGTGCAGTTTAGCTTCCTTAGGTGGGTAGCAATCCCGTGTCCAGGTCACCACTGCCAACAAGTCTTGTTCCAGTATTAGGGTGAAAAATGCTGCTTTGGCTTGAGCACTTGATTAGTCAGAATCAGGTCAGTTCTTACTAGGGTCGAGAGGGCATACTCCGCTCTGGCTGAGAAGTAAACAATGAGCAACATTCAGTCACGTTACTAGCTGACCTCTGCTGTGATCCACATGACGCTTAAAAAAATTTCAATAGTACATTTTGTTTGGGTTTGGTTTTTTTAAGTACAAAGGAGATATTTTCAGTGGCACGTTTTGCTTTTGTTTGCATTCGTAACCAAGAAGAACCAGCTTTTCTGCTTGTTGCTGGTATATTATCAGCTTGCTCTGCAACAGCATAATCAACTTACTTGCAAGAATATCCATATTCATCACATAGCACAGATAGAAGACAGGCTGGGAAGAAATACAAAGGAAAAATAATCAGAATTTCTTTTCTCAGGGTTCTGTTTTTCTAGCAAGTGATAAGGTGGTATATATTGCAGATTTTATTTTTTTTCCCCTGGATGAGGTTTTCAGGTGCAGGGTGCACTCATTAAATTTCACAGATGTTAAATTGCTCCTGAAGTTCACCTCAGCAATAGATTTCAAAGGCACTTCAGGGGAAAAAAAAAGAAAAATCAGCTTAAAGCTAATTTAATTGATTTCATGAGGGGGCTGCAGAGTGTAACTGCTTCTTAATGTACATGCACTGCATAGGATCTAGAGGAAATTGCTGTGGATTCTTTGAAACCTGTGTGCCAATTAGTTCAGTTTAACTTTGTTTTGTGGTATTGAAGATTTCTTCAAACATCTGTGGTTTCATCAACTTCTTAAACTTATATCCAATAAAGTGCCATAGACCTTTTTTTTTTTTTTAAATTGTAGCATATTTAAATATATATATATACACAGACTTGTGTGAGATGTGCAATACAAGGAATGGGTTTTGTGGGGGTTTTTTGGTTGTTTTGTTGGGTTTTTTTAAATTTTAGTTTTTGCTTTTAAACAAGTGATTTGAAAAGGGACTTCCCAGGGAAGAAGTGGCTGGAGTTTGGTGGTGTGGATACAGAGTAAGGCAATAAAATCACTGATGTTGAAGATCAATACAACAGTAGTAAGAGCAGCTTGAAGATTTAACAAAAATATCTTCTAGATTGATTTGAATTACTCAGATCTATGTAACACAGACACTTCCAGTGTGAAGCTGTGTCCACCTCTGGCCATTAACACTAAAAGCTGAAAAGGCTCAGCAAGGTTTCTTAGTGTGCTTTATTTGTAATGCGGCACTGCAAAAAACATTGCTACTGAGCTATTTCTGGGTTGTCTATATCGCCTTTGTATCTGTTTTACTCAATAAAGCTCTCTGGATTCTGAGATTTTTTTTTCAGCCAAATCATTTCCATTTTGCATTGTTACCCCCCACTGAAGTATAGGAAGAGCGGCTGCAGCAATCAAGCTAGAGTAGGTTTTGAGCCATGGTTTATTTGTGGTACTGTTTTTCTGTTCTTGACTCACCACTATGTACATTTGTTAGCATGAATGATGTACCTATGTCTTCTTTTTAATCTAAATTTCAATTAAATGTGAGTTTTTGAACTTTCAACAGGAGTCTGACTACCTTAATACAAGCATATTGGACTAGTTGAGCCAAGCTGAGCTTCGATTGTAGCTTACATAGCATTTAAGATCCCAGTCCAGTGATGTATTTCAGATTCCCATCTGACTTTAACAATTATTACTGCTTACTGATCAGAAGTATGTGATCTGAAATTGTAACTATGTGTAATACAATACAGTTGCATTAAAGAGACCTTCTAATTGAATGTAGCTCTGACAAACGTGTTTCATTTTGCAACTAAAGCACTGCATTTCCTTTCTCATGAAAAAGGGTAGTAACAGTTGTAAAACAAATATTGCTTCATCACACAAAGACTTTTTAAATGGTGTTTGCCACAGTGCCTTTCAGCTTTCAGCTGTGACATGACAAACACTAGAGAAAGGTTACAAAGCCAGTCTATAGCAGAACCAGGAACAAGGCTTTCAGTAGTTTAAAAGAAAAGTCAGCATGTCACTTATTTGCCAGTTGCGATGGTCCACTTCTATTAAATTTATATATAACTAATTGCATATAGTTTAATTACACTTCTAACAGTGCTAAACTTCAAAGAAGTAGCTCTTGGTTAAAACTTGGAACATTTAGAAACCTACAGTCCAGAAGTTAGGGGATAGGTGCCACTGAATGCACCACTACCATAGTCAATTTATGAATTTCGAAACAGGTGTAGCTAGAGCACTTATTCTACAAATATAAAACACTGCTTAAAGGAATTATGAAGTACTGATTTGCATAGCTAAAAATATTACCTTCCTTTTTCAGTAATGTTAATGGAGTTGGCAATAGCACGGAGTTAAAGTCTCCAATTGTGTGTATTGTTACAGATTTCTGTATTCTAGTAATTTGTTCTCCAAGCTCCAGCTGAGTTTAGTATAGTGGTGCAATCACAAAGTGGATGTCTATTATCCATATCAGAGTGACAGGAATATAAAGATGTTGTCTTGTTCTGGAATTCACTGAAAGCTTGTTTTCAGACAGATGCCTTTTATTTGGAGTATCTTTGTATCGGTGAAATTCTGAGAGCGTAGGAATCAATATCCGTAACTGGCTTAAGGTATCGCTCAGATGTGGTGGGATTAGTAACTTGGAAAAAGAATGTCAAATTTAATGACATAGGTCTTAGGCTGCAGTCAGTGATCTCAGGCGTGTTTTAGGTCTTTTCCAACCTAACTGATTCTGTGATTCTGTATTCTGACTACTTAAAATTGTTCTCTTACCTTGGACAAAAAGTGTCACCCCACTGCCCAATCCAGGATATGCATTTTTTCTTTTAAAACATCATGCACTCCTCTAAAAAGAACATGATGCATTCCTCTTAAAAAATACAGGCACAACAAAGACAACAGTTCTGCACCGAAAAACAGCAACCATTCTTTGGCATGTGTGCAATGAGTACATCTCAGACATACACAATTGTTTCATTAGGCTATAAACATGATAAAATCTACTTGCAGCATTGTCAGCTGGAACAGTGGCAGAGCAGCTGATGCCACAGAGGCACCAATGGTCAGAGGCAGCTGTCCTGTGCAGCGGGCTGGGCTCCTGCCAGTGCAGCCTACCCAACTCCAGCTGTAGAGAGTCACAGAGCAGAAAAGCCAAGTGCAGG
>VZTF01002417.1:0-151779 GCA_013397755.1 Cnemophilus loriae | reverse complement strand
TGTTACAGTTGTTAAAAAAGAGGAAAAGAAAGAAAAGGGAGAGGTGTGCAGAGATGGAACATACGCCCCACGAAAGCCTTATATAATTTTTTAAATTGCATTCAGAATGACCTAACTCCCATCCAACAGCATTTTTAATCTTGAAAGCAGGAAATAGGAAAAATCCTTTCTGTTGATAACCTGGGAGGAAAGATATGCTTCTATTTCCACAAATTCCAGTCTGCGATGGGTACCTGAAAGAGTGATCCAGCCAGCCTTGGTTACTCCAGCTTCACCATCAGCTCCTGGGGAAGCTGGGGGAAAAAGATAATAAACCTTGTTTGTTTTGGGCAGTGAGCCAAACATTCTAATGTTAGAAATGTTTTATTTCATAATTCTTGTTTAAATAAAACTAAAAAGAGTGAGATGTGGGGAGAGATGGGATGGAGTTGCGGGGTGTGGGACGCGCCTGCAGGAGCCCACAGCAGCACAAAGAACAAAGGACCACGTAGCCACTCTGAGAGGCTTGTCCGGAATTGTCCTTGGGGCACCACGTGGTGGGACCCTCCGGGAAGGAGCCTGCCGCGGGCGTGATCACCCCATGGAAGGGCACTGAGAGGCTTGTGTGCTCACATGGCAACGTGGGGTAGGTCGGTGCCCTGTAAGGAAATATGGTGCTTGAGAAAGGTGTAAAACTCGCTCGTTGCTTTGAATAAACGATCTTCTTGAGGACAAGCAAGGAGGTCTGTGTGTCTTTGTTCCCCATTGCTACGTTATCCCAAACACTTAAATCTTACCCCAAAAAAGTGATGAAATAAGCATATGTTTCTACACTGTGCAAGTGTTACGAGAATAAAATTTAAGTATCTTTTCAGGAGCGCTTCAGAAGAGTTTTGAATGCTCTAGCATTGTAGGAATAAATCATAACACTTAGTAGCTGCTACTATTTGGCCTCCCAGCTTTGGTAGTGTCACTTCCAGGGAATAGATTTGTAGATAGTTATTAGACCATGTTATCTGCACAGATGGTTTGCATACCTCTGAGCTAGAAAGAACAAGAAGGGGAGTGGGAAAAGAGAGGGCTAAAGCAGGCTGTGTAATTAAGCAAAGAAGTGCATGTGTTGTTAGGGCTAACAGACACAATTTAAAGAAGGGATTTTGCCTGAACAAAATCATTTGAGTGCAGTACATTCCAACTTGCTGTGTGATTAGGTCAGTTGGGAATGGAAACCCTCTTGGTAACAATTGTTGTTCACAGAACCGAATTTTTACCATGCTGTAAGACAACGAATACCTGAGTCCATGTGACTCTTTGCAGGGAAAATGGTGCTACTGAAACATCTAATATTCCTCACAAGCCACCCTCTAAAGAGGTTGGAAAAATCTAGTAAATCTCCTTACACACAAAACAAATCCTCTGATACTAGTTAAGGAAATGGAATTGTAATGTAAACATCTGCTCCTTGTAATGCAGAGAGTGTTGGAGCCTGGTGGCTTGGAAACAGCGAAACCAGCATTGTCAGGATTAACTTCTTGTGGGACAGGGACAGCGAGCAATTGAAGATTGTTGGTGGTGCAGCCTGTCTGCTGACGCAGAGGAATCTGTGAAAAGTGGCTGATCTTAACGTCTTTGCTAATGAGGAGAAAGAGGATTTTTATTGGTTTTGTAAGCATTTCAGTGATGGCTGGTACTGAGCAGCTCTGAAGTGTAGCTTTGTTTTAATACTCCTGCAAGGCAGGGGATGCGCTGCTGTTCCTGTTTTACAATGGCAAAATGAGATCCACGGGGAAAACATTCTGCCTTTGCTGCGAGAGCTCAGTTGTGCAGAGATAATCAAGGAATTATTTTAGGAAGAAAAGTAAATCCCCTTCTTCCTTTACCACTGTTGAAGGGTACTGTGAGCAGCAACAGGAGAAAAGTAGTCTAAGTCTTAGCCTAAGTTCCCAGTTCAGCCATCCTCCTCCACAGGAGGCCAAAGGATGTGCTGGTGGCTGTGGACAGTTTGGCTTATGAACACTGTGTGAAATTAGACTGGAGAGTAAATGGGAAAATACCAGTGACAAATCTCCCACTGGCTGTAGGTGAAGCTGAGGACCTAAAAAAGTGGAAATGTGGCATCTGTGGTTCCATTTCTTACAGTATTGGAGAACTGGAGAACCCAGTGGTAAACGCAGCCAAAAGAGTGGCGATGGAAAACCAGACACCCCTTCCTTCACAGCTTGCTGGGTCTTTGGCAGGAAAGTACATCAACAAAGAAGTGTTAGCAGTGCAAATGTCTGAAGGGACAGAACCTTCTGTAACAACATTTATTGGAGAAGAAACCGTGTAAGATTTTGCTCAATTCTCTGATTCTGATCAGCCTACTCTCATGTAAATTATACAGGATGAGCAAAATCTCATTTCCTTGCGTGTTTTTTTTAGACTCCTGCACTGGCAGAGATGCAGCTGCGGAGAGATGCTAGCAGCAGTCAGAAACACTGCTCTGCGGAACCTTTTAGCGGGCCACTCTTCCAAAACTAGGATGGAGCCAAACTAGTGTAGGAGTGTTCTTGGTGTCAGTGTCTGTTTCTCTCAGGAGTGTTTGGATAAGCATTGGCAAGTTTTCCGGCCCTGGGCGGCACACCCAAAACTTGCTGTCTGGGAGCATTGAGCTCTTAAAATGCAGATTATATATTTTTCTGGTAAATGAACTTAACATGCAAAAGCAACCTGGGAGTTAAATCTCCAACTCTTATGCACTTGCTGACCTCTTTCCCATAACAGCTGTTGGCTAAACGTGGAGAGAGATTGCATGGGTGCATTTGAGTCGGGGAACAGGGAAGCAGAGGCATTAGAGTGTTTCAGCCGAATTGTGGCTCTGCTCACGGAGGAAGCTGTGCCTCCTCAGCAGGCTTACCGAGTCCTGTTGGCCAGGGACACAAAGAAACACTATGGGGGGGTTGGGAAATTTTTTCTGGCTAAGGTTTGGAGTTGTTTGTTAGGACTAAGGCAGTGAGCCTTAGTTCTCCTGCCAGGGAAATCACGTCCTGCTTTCTAATTTGCTTCAATTCATCTCATAATTATTTCTTTTTATTGGATGAAAATATTCCATATTCCATTTTCCAGGTAAATAATTTAATTCTCTGGCACTGCCTCAAGCCTAGGATTTGTTTACAAAATTCCTGGAGCCTTTACTGCTGTTACCTTTACTTGACTGCCAACTGTGTTTAAGTGTCAAAGTATTAAAGGGGCAGCTTTTCTCCAGGAGCAAAGATTTAATTGGAAACAAACTGTTAAGAAACTTCATTTGCTGTTAGAGAAAATTACTTCCACTTTGAATATAGAAAATCATTGGTTTTATTGATGAGCAGTTATTCCAAAGGGACATCAGCTCCTCCCTAGTCTTCTGTTCAGAGCTGGCTGCTTCTAGAACTTCTTCCTTCACTACTACTGTGCAGTTAATATCCCAACTCTAATGGTAAAATGATTTGTTCATTCTTTTCTTTTTCAAATAGAGTTTAATTAGCCCATCCCACCCCAGCGACTGATCAGTAATTAATTCGCAAGCCCTGCGGATTTCAAACACCTGCAGGGCAGGTGGAGAAAATGAAAAAACCACTGCTCATTTTGGACATAACCTTGGGATTAATGAAATCTGTTATCATCCTTAACAATTCCTAAAAGCATTATATAAATTCAAAATTGAATAGCTCGCAATTCTCAGCTGTTTTATCAGAATATGTTCTTCTGGTATCTATCCTAAATAGTCTCTACTAAAAGTAATCATAATAAATAATAAAGTCTTTGATTGTCTAGTACTAAAGGTATTCTACAAAACTGGTAGAAGTCTGTTTTAATTACTCTCTCTCTTTTTTAGGCATTTTGCTGATGTTTGCTAACACTCCTGGATAATTCTGTTTCAATTTAGAGCAGCCAGGATTAGTAAGCACCTCTCTGGGATTATGTGTGTATGAGATATCTGCTAAGTGCTCTCCTCTGTGTGATGCTCAGACTGTAGGATCCAGGTCTGATTCTGCTCTCTGTTACAGCGGAACAGGAGAATTGGTAGAAAATACTTCTGTGCAGCTGCATGAAATGTAACTGTGCTGTCCTTCAGGAGCCTTGTAAAATAAAGCAGCTTCCACTCCTGTCCATTTTAATATAGCTTAGATGAGAATTTTACCTATAGTAGAATATTTAAAACGCCCTTCTAGATGTTTAGCTGGTAGAAATCAGTAGGAACTCCTTTGTTGCCGCTCACCGAAGCAGCTTTGCCATGGATCCAGTGCATCCTGGATGTCCCCATTCCCACGGACACGGTGGCTCAGCCCTAACTCAGTGGGATGTGGATGTTTCTGTAGGAGCAGGGCAGGAGGCACAGTGCTCCTTTGACCTGGATTAGATTGGGGTGCAGTGCTGGTGAGGGCTGGAACCATTCTTAACCAAGAGTCTTGAATTTTATCTTAGACAAAATGAACAAGTTGATTTTCTCTTCAGGATGTGTGATACACGGGGTTATTAGGAAAAAATAGAAGAAAATTTTTACACAATTTCAAAATATGAGCCAGTAAGGGATGGAGCTTTTTTCCCCTCATCCTTTTTACTTTGTGGGTTTACCAGAAGCTCATCATCAGATGTGGGGCGAGGACGGGAAGAAAAAAGATGTGGCTGAATTTTACCAAAGTATAACTTTGGTTTATGTTGCAGGAAAGGTAATAAATTCAAAACCGTAGAAGATGTTTCTACTTCTTGTCTTCTGTGTTGATTTAGCACATTTTCAAGAGGTTGATTTGTGGATCTCAGACCTTGTCAATAATGCTTCTCACACTAAAGTCACAGAGATCTGCAGGGAAATCTGTAGTTTTATGATGAGAAATTACTAACTAAATTGCACATTGTATCTTGCATAAAAAACTGAATTTTCTGTTATTTTCATTTAGTTTCCTATTTTGGCACTAATTCCAGTTCTTCTTGGCTTCCTCATTTTTCCTCTTGCTTCTTATTTCTGTTTAAAACTGTGTTTCTAGCTCTAAGTTTGATTCATTCTCTAATCTAGCTGTATTTTGGGGTTTGAGGTATTTTTTGTCTTATTTTGTTGGGGTTTGTTTGTTTCTTTGTTTTTGTTAAAATTCCGACAGGGCTGTGATGACTTTAAGAAAAAAAAACAAAAGCAGAAATAAACCAAAGGAGAAATAAACCAAACCAAAGCAGAAATAACCAGCCAGCCAGATGCTCCCATTCTTCACACAACTGGAGCAGAGGAACAGTCAACTTAATGCAATTTCAGAAAGATTTTTTATTTTTAAGTTAGTCTGCTTTTTAAAGTTGCAAAGGAAATGCAGAATGCTGTAAGTTTGAAGCCATTTTATCTGCAGTTCTTAATTTAAGACAATAGATGAAAATTCTCGGGTAACAGATATTTCTCCAAGTTCCTGGTTGTAGGATCGAGGGTGAGCTGAGAACAGTAACAAACCAAAGTATTTGTTGGGTGTAATCTAGAAGTTTCTCTTTGCCTTCTGTTGGTGCAGACTGCTGCTTGTCCACATGATTTGTTGTCTCTGTTCAGCATGTTTTTGACTTACTGTCCTATTTCCAAAATTAACCTAAAGTATCATCTTACATCATTTACCCAAATACATATTAAACCAGAGAGCTTAATTTGATTGCATTTTCTTTAATTTTTCCTACTAGTTCAAGGAGAATGCTTGACACTGGGTAGGCTCAGTGTATTATTGATGTTAACATTAGCACACATCATCTACTTGGTATCAAAGATGGGAGAGCGCTTTTAATTTGGCATTCATGTTTTTCTGCCAAGAGGAGAAGCTATGTCATGCTCAGAGTTTTTTGGTTTGTTTTTTTTTTTTAATTGGAGTTTGCAAACCTTTAAATGCACTTGCTCCCTGCTGCTGCTTTTGTCTGTGTCCAGTGCTTTGAGCACGTTGAGGGCAGTGGCACATGGGGATGGAAGATGCTTTTACCGAGGTGCACGCTGGCTCTTCGAAACAGCCCTGTTCTTCTTCGTAATTCTTCGGGTTCCTTTTAAAACTGAAACTCATCTCTGTCTCTTGGGGTAGCTTAGGAAAATTCTTGAAGTGTGAAGTAGCTCCAGTGTACAATAATGTCTTTCAAGTGTTTGAGAAGTATTTTTTGAGTAGGAGCCCTGTGAAGCACAGCCCACTTGGCAGAGTGTTTGTGTACTGAGGGGCTGGTGAGAACACGGTGCGGAAGGGGCGAAGCCGCTTGCAATGTCTAATGTTGGAAGCACTTAGGAAAGGAGAAAAGGGTGTCTTGAGTGAGGGAGCTGCTGCTCTCTAAAACTTCTGTGTTTGCAAAGAAGTGGCCAAAACAGAATTCCTCAGAGGACTGAAAGAACTGAGTGGAAGTTGTTGAAGTAGAACTAATCTGAGGGAGCTCAGTACAGCCTGGCAAGCAGAGTAAAATCTCGTTTTGTGTGGTTACTGAAAGACAAAGCCTGTTTTTGGTTCTTTGAGGTGTGGGTGACTGCAGAAGGGAGTTGTGTTTCCTTGTGGGAACTTTACTTTTGGTGTGACTACTCAGCTCTTGCATAGACTACTCTGCCTGCATAGAAGGCAAAGCCATATGTATATGACTAATTAGCCATGTCACAGCCTGACGGCTCCTGGCAAAATAGTTTTCAAAATCAAGTGCCTTTCATGTTTACTCCAGGTGACATAGATTTGGGTTTATGATATAAAACACACTGAGCTTTTAAAGCCTCTCAGCTGTACAGATGCAAACTCCACTAATCCCGAAGGAAAATGCGGTCTGCTATTCATTAAATGCAGATGAGTTTCCTTTTTTAGTAAGCCATTAGCAGATGCCTAAATTTAGGAACACGTGCAGTTACAGTCAGTGGAATATTCTGAACCTTTTTATCTTCTTTCTTGCACTGGAGCTCGCTGTTCTGTGTCTTTGAGAGGTCTCAGGCCCCAAGCCCTGGTGGTGGAGCCTGGTTTATTCTGTTGCCTTTGCAAAATGTTCTTTATATATAGATCTCCTGTGTTTCCACTTATTTCTTTCATGGTGATAAGGAGGTGAGGAAAGTTGTCATTAGAAATTCAGCTTTGTGCCTGAGCATCAGGTAGAAGCAATCTCAGCTTCTGGCACAGCTCTGTTTTCTGGATGCAGGCTGGTCTTTCATCTGTGAACTTACGTTGTCTTCCACTCTTACCTGGAAAAAATACTCAGTGTAGCCAACTAACCTAATGAAAAACTGTTGATTTCACAAAACTGGGGTTCAATTTGTACATTCTTTTCATTTGTACGGTGCTCACTATCATGAAATTTCCTGGGCACTTTGAAAATATTATCACAAATAATTAAAAGAATGGTGGTTATGTGTGAAGATAACATGATGTCTTTTTCATCCAAGACGGGAAACATGTTAGGCCAGTGCCATAATTCTCACAAAATTGCACAGATCAGAGATTATGGGCTTAAATTGGTTTAGCATTTTCCTTGGCAGTCTGATCTAATCAGCATTGCAGGGGAGTTTATTCCTTCTAAGCAGAACCATGACCTGAAACAAGGCTGTCACGCTGCTTGTCTGAAAAATTGGGGAGGTAATTGTGCCCATCTCATTCTTCTCTTTCCCGTGTGGGTACCACTGCTGGTTCAGGGCACTTACACTGCAGTTTGTGATACTGAGATTTGTGTATCACAACTGAATAATGTCTCCAAGTTAATTTTCAGGCAGGTTTTGGCAGATTATTAGAGTACTATTAGATTGTTATTCCAAAAATTATGGTATGTTTGCCTACTGGTTAAGTTTAAGTTAGTGCCTTAAATACAAAATTATTTGAAATGAGAAAAATAACTTTGAGGTTAAAAACTTATTTCTTTTAATGAAACAATGGTAATCCTTTAAGTTATAGTCAATAAATCATTATTCTGACCACCCTTTATCTTGGAGGTCTGTAGTTAAGCAATGATGTGTTGTTTTAAATGAACTGATGCTGTCTTAAAAGCTGGTTTCCAAGTAGAAGAAATGCAGAGAGTTATTGCTTAGGACAAGCTGAAAATTGTGTTTTGGAAAGTCTGAAGGCTTGGAACTTGGTACTCCTTAGTCTTTAATATCCTCGTGGTGTGTTTTTTGAAAATCAGCCTTTTACACACTGGAGAAAACGAAATTGGTCCCTGACAAAATACTGGTGTCAATGGATGCAGAAAGCCTTAAAAGTGCAGTATTGGTAGCTGTCAGAGAGTTCTGTGTCTTGGTCTGAGAGGAAATGGCTTGTACTTGCAAATTTCTATTTCCTTAGATAATCCCATTCCAGTAAGTTAGAAGCTTTTGCCCTGTTTTCAGGTTGTCCAGGCTTGTAGTAACTTTATGTTAACTTTGCCAGAATGATGCATGGACCTGTCTGGCCTGATTCATATCCATGGCACAGTTATGGCTAGAGGGGAATTTAATAGGCTGGTAGTGAGAACACATCTAGTAGGAACAACAGTGGCCAGGATTTATGGTGTTTTCAGATCACAACAGGCCAGATGGAGTGCATACAGAAGAAATATAGAGCCCTTACCAAGACATTCCTTGTTCCTGAAAAGCATTGTTTGTGTGCACTCACATCATATATTTTAGTATTGACTTGATAACATAATAAACATTTCGTTTTTCTCCTATGCATTTTACTGCCCATGGGAAATAACCACTATCGTGGAATTTGCTGGTTAATTAGCAGTTTTTAAGTTTGGTGCTTGTAGTTCTGAGAGCTCTCCAAGAAGTTCTGAAGAGGTCTCAAAACGCTCAGATTTCCCTTAAGACCCAAATTTTCCTGTTTCTTACACTGCCCTCTAGCGCTGAGCACGTTTTGGGAGTCGTCTTCAAACATCTTTCCTCGGTGTAAAGGAACTTCCGTGCCACAGCTTTTTAGGAGCTGTTGGGTTATCAAAGTCTGCCAGGGCAGGAAACATCCACCTTCTCTACATGAACGTCTGTCCCTGCTGGGTGCTAAGCAGCAGAACTAGACTGCATTTCCACCCTAATATGCACAATAGGTGTGGGGTTATTTATCGGGAAAAACTCCAAAGAGAAACCCCCAAACAGAAACAAATCAAAATACACGTCAGTAGCATGCTAATAGCTTATACCATTATGTATGCGTGTTGGCTGCTTAAAATGCAATAAAGGCAGCATCTAAATTAATAGCACATAAATTGTGTATCAAGTTCTGAAAAATGTAAAAAACTGAGAGAGTTTTAGCATTTCCTTCTATATGTGCAGTCATATACAGTTTAATCTTCAAAGTTTCCTCTGATTCTGTACTATTCATAGTGTTATCATGACTTTTTGACAGCTGTTCAGGAGAGGATCACCTTTCTTTTGTTGTTGGGGTTTTTTTGCACTCCCTGTGTGATCTGTCCGGTGTTTACACTAACTACAGAGTGTGCTGGGATATGCAAAGACTGGATATTGAGTTGAATCCTCTCAGGGTGCTTGTGTGTTTTGAATGTCGTTTGGATCAGGTTTATTTTTTCTTAAGATTAGGGCTCTGCTGCTCTGTCATCTATGCAGACAGAGTCTGACAGGCTCTGTCAGTCTCTCTGAGGAGCCGTGGCAACTTCAGTATGACTTACTAAGCTGTGAGTAAGCAGTAGTAGCAGAATTTAACCCACTTAGATACTGCATTTTTTCTTAGCAGCACTTCTGCTAAAGTCATTTCTTTGGGAACAAAACGAGAATGCCAAGAGGAATTAACTTAACTGGAATATTCAAAACAGTAAAGTTCACTTTTCAGCACAAAGCAGTATTAATGTTGACACCTTGCCAGCAGTACTGTGATTTTTTGGGGAGGCGAGAGAATAACTGAAATAACTTTTTTGAGGGAAGATCTGTTACTGTAACTTTCAATTTTTGTCTTCTGATTATGCTTTTCTCAATGGCTGATGCAGTGGTGCATCTTGGTGAGCTGCTTCTGCTGTTGCTTGTCGGTGTTTCACCACGCCATGCAAACAAGGATGTTTTCATTTAGAGGTTCACTTGTCTGGTACAGGATTTATAGCAGTGTCTGCATGGGAGCAGCCTTGTAAGACAGGAATTGTCAAACTGCAATTTTTGAGGATGCTGAGAAGGTGTTTTCATGAATTACAATAGATTTAAAACGTGGAATCTTCCTCTGTGTATCTTGCTGCGTGACAAAGTTTGGGTGAAGTTTTCACACTTCTGAGCACGGTATCATGGCTCTGAGACCCAGTGCAAGCCTGGGATTTTTACCTGTCCCACAGAATGGCCTCTGGCAAGAGGGCAGACTGGGTATAGATTGCCTAACAGGTGGAGGGCACCTGTAGAGGAAAAGGATGAAAGGCTCCTTCCTTCCATAGAAAGCTGAAAGGCTACTGCCTGCAGGAAACAGAATATAGATTTTTTGAGTGCTGGGAGCCAGAGCCAGAGTCTGAGGCCACTAGGCCTCATCGGAGAGCTGAGGTTTGTTTTGTTTCTAATGCTAGTCTGCTTAGATGTATATCATGAGTCCACCTTGCTCGGTGAGGCAAGGCACAGCTGCGGCATCACCGCTGTGATCGTGGCCTGCTCCTTCGCTCTGGGCTGGGAAATCAAAGGGTCAGGCACTGCAGAACTCAGAGCAGCACGTGATCAAAGCCTTTCCTCCTGCGCTCTGGCATCATCTCCAACTCATTCTTCTTTTTGTAAGCAACCTATTCCACCTGAGTTTGTATCATGTAGTGCAGTTACTGATGCCTTCTGCGTGTCTGTAGCTGCCATAGGGGCATTTTTGCAGACAGGGTGTTTTTGCTGACTTACTGGATCTACCTTCTTGTTACTGGCACGTAATGAAATCAGCAGATAGGGTTACACTGCAGGCTTTGTAAAGCAGTTCTGTTTCCATGGAAGGCATTTTCACAATGGCAGAGCTTTGATGTCAAACGCTGCTGCTTTCGTGAATAGACCTTCAGTCAAACAAGGGGTAGGACCAAAATGAAACTTAGGGACTTGTGAGAACAAACAGCCTGTCTGAATCTGTCTCTGCAACTATTTTTGCAAACCTTTTCTGACTTGATCCTTTCTCTTGATTGTGAAGCTGTTCATGGTAACTTTTCTTAGGGAAAAAAAGTTGAAATCTGAGTGGAGCTGAAAAAATGAGTCTCTCTTAATGAGCTTCAAAGGCTTTTATGGAGATTAAATCCAAGTTATTAATTAAATGATTGTGTTAATTGGCAATAAATGAAATACTTGCTTTCTTCAGAGGTTGTAGAACAAAGCGGCAATCAGACAAGAAACGTCTATCCCTTATTATCTTAGTGGTGTCTTTTGATTTGGTGTCTCTGTCTTATTTTATACAATGAACAATAGGAAGAGGAGAGTGATTTTCTGTCTTGGTGGCTGGTCAGTGAGATCAGATGAAGTAATAGATTTATATGAAGATTAATTGCATAACTAGGAAGTGTGAGTATGAGCTAAAGAGACAGAGAGGATTTTGGAAAACAAACTGTGGTTTTTGGCTCAGGTAAGCGGTGTGTGACCAACTCCAGGCTGATGGCACGACCAGCCAGGCTTCTGGAAGGAGAGTTCTTTGGCCCAGGTGTGCAGCCAGCCGACACCTGTGTAACAGATCTCTGGTAGTAACTGATTTATCTGCAGGGTGTCAGTCTGCCAAGAGTTAACAGCAGCCTCGTGTCTGGGTACGGTGCGTGTAAAGTTAATGCAGGGAGGAGCCCATGATGCCATTTGCAGTGACGTGCTGCAGACAGCGGGCTTTCTTCCACGGCAGCAATGGAACTGATCTTTCCTTTCTGGTCCTAACTGAGCAGGTGAGTGTGCCTGCCTCTGTATTGCTTCAGGCAGTGCTGCTCGTGGGTCACCTCTGAGCCTTCGCTCCCACTGTGGTTCTGCCATCGCAGGAGCAAGGGGCAGGGAGGCCTGGCTGTGAGACCTCAGGCCACGACCTGTGCACAGAGGCCAAGGCATCAAGTGCCCTTGCTGACTAGTCAAAAGGCAGCTGATGGTCTTGTAATCATTATTTTTATTTCTCGTGAGAGACTGGCTGAAGAAAGTTGCTTCCCCCAAGGGCTTTCAGCCAAATAAAGGAAAGAAAGGCTTTGCCATCAGAGACGCGCGCTTAATTCCGTTGATCGGAATTGGAATTGAAAGTTCTTGCTAATGGTTTTTTTTTTCTTGTAGAGCAATGTATTGAAATAACGTGTTTGCTTAGTATACAAAAAATTACTACAATTGGTAAGAGGTTTAGTAGAACTTGTAAATTAAATTCACTGATATCCATTGCTAGAAAATCTTAAACTGAGATACAACCTGGATTACTGAGCACTTTTTCAATCAAAAAACAGCAAGAGATTCACAGATCACGTTAGGGAATCCTCTCGCCTGCAAAATCATTAGCTAAAATTCAATATATGCCTGTGTGAGTGTGAGTTTGTGAAGGCAGTTGTTTCTGGGATGGCTCTTCATCCATGAAAAGACAGAGAAATCTGTGACTTCCTATGCTGCTGTGATTTTTGAACTGGTATTCAAATGCTATTCTGCCTTTTTTAAGTTAAGACCCTTTAAAATGATCTGAGTTTATGAAACTTTCATAATTTCCTAGCTCTTCTCTCTGACATTTATCTGTGTGGTAGCAGGGCCTGTCAGAGTAGTTTCCTCCTTTGACTGAGGGTTTAGTTTGTCTTTCATCTTTGAAGAGTTGGAGCTGATTCCTCAATTCAGGCTGGGAGACATTACTTTGAGAAGTACAGAAACATTTCGTGTTTACAGAGGTTGGAACATAGTGCAGGGAAGCAAGCACCATTAGTTTCCTGTCAGTATTGTCAGGGAGAAAAGGAGAACATCTTGAGCAAATCAAACACCTTAATCTTCTCAATTTATGTTTTTTCATTTTGGGTTTTTTTTAGTAGGAGATCAAAGGATGCTTCCTGGCATTCTTTGGGAGTCAGGATTCTGATGGCATGTACTGCTAGTACATCAGCTGTTGTCTTTAGGTGTTTCCGTGAAGGTTAAACCAGCTCTCAGGCCTGTAGGTGACTCTGGGTGCTGAGGAGGACTCTGGGGACAGCTGACAGATTTTCGAAAGATTCACTTTGATTTTCATAAGTCTCTGTGTTTGCAAGTACAGCTCTTCAGAAAGGAGAGTTCTTTATTTGGTTGGGTCACTCTTAATGGCTGTGGTGACTGTTGATAAATAATTAGAACTTCCAGAAAAAGAAGATACTTTTTCTTTGTGAGGCTCTAGTTTATGTTGGCAAATCAGAGTCAAGTAAGGCGTTTGATCTTGCTTTGCGGGTGTCCCGTGGGTTGGAAAGTGTTTACAGAAACAAGGGGTTCTCCGGGTTAGAGTATGAGGTCAGCTGCGATGTGTCTGTCACACAGAGCTCAGAGGTCACCTTGGACAGACTTTCTGAGCAGCAACTAAACATCGAGAGTGACTGCTGCTGTGATTTCATCGTAGTGGAGCTCTTCTCAAATGGAATTCTGGGTGTATCTTTCCACCTCCTCTCCATTTGGCATAGTAGCCAGAGATGTGGCCTTGTGAAATGAAAACCTTTGATAATGACACAAATATTACAAATGATCCCAGTAGCATCATCACATGCTCCTAAATATGGAGTGAAAATTCAAATAGCCTGGATTGGTAAACTGGACCATAAAGTTGTTGCATGACTGAAACTGGTTTGCTGTTTAAACGTGGATGCCAAGTACAGTGAATTTCTGTCTGTTGAATATGTAGTTTTAAAGAACTTACTTTGCACACAGACTTTGGCAGCCATTTAGTGCATTATGTAGAGATGCTTTGTTTTTCCCCTTCAAAACTTCAGTCTTTTCCTAGCAAGATAATCCAGGCTGAAATTAAATAGTTCATCTTAGTATATAAAAGCAAAATAACATTCTTTTCTGATAAGGCTCCTTCTGAAATTTAATTCATTTCGATTTATCAGTCCTGGCTTTTAGTCAGATTGTGATAAAAAGGAATTGCTTCTACCTAACTTTATTTGGATATTAAATTTTGAGCCTTAGGTGCTAATAATTACATTGACACAGGAGTACATGAGGGCACGAGTGGGAAGACTTCCAGGCAGCAAGTGGAGCTAAAGTTACTCTTTGTGAAATAACAGATCCGTGAATGAAAGTCTGAAGTTGTTTCCTTTTGTCTTCGTCTCCCGTAGAAGCTCCACCAAAACTGGAGGACAGCCCTGCGGAGGCGTTCAGCGACTCGTCCCTCTTTGCGCACTGGGGCCAGGAGCTGAGCCCCGAGAGCAGGCGGGTGGCCCTGAAGCAGTTCCAGTACTACGGCTACAACGCGTACCTGAGCGACCGCCTGCCGCTGGACAGGGCCCTGCCGGACCTGCGGCCCAGCGGGTGAGTCGGGGCGCCTCCCGCCGCGGGGCCTTCGGCTGCTTTCACCCGCAGGGGTACCTCGTCGGTGGGTTACCCATAACATGAGTAATCTCTATCACACAGGTGGAGGCTGCGGGTTTCAGCCACCTTCTGAAACGCCGCTGTGCCCAAAGGCAGTCTCGTTAAAGTCCCCCTAAGTATTCATTAAAATTCCTTCAGCATCCGTTGGAAGCTTCGTCTCACCTACAATTTACATTAGGTAGCAGGCGTGTTTTTTCTGCTAAACAAAGAACCTTTTAATGCTAATTTTCAGTTTTATCAGATGATCTGGCTAAATAAGAACCGCTTTCCTCGAAAGCCCAGGCCTGCCTGATTAAGGTCAGGCGGCGGGTGAAGCTGGTGAGCTGTAGTGGTGCAATCCACCTTGGAGCCAAGCAGCTGAAAGCCCAGGGATCCTCCTTCCCTGGGCAGGTCTGTGCTGGAATCAGGCGTGCCAGGCAGGGTGAACACGTCCAGGGTTGCTCCGCAGTGGCTTGGGGAGGTGGATGGGAGCAAGGCAGGGAACAAGCCTCCCTTCGGTGCCTCTGAGGCCTGTTTGGGCAGGACTGTTCACAGAGAGTGAAGGCTGAGTTAATGCTCAGCTTCCCTGAAACCTTGGTGATACAGCTGATGCTTTGAACAAACAGCAGCTCTGGAGATGGAGAAACGGGTGGAGGGAAAACTGCTTTTTTTGCAGCTCATTAAAAAAAGAAATCATTAAAATAAACGTGCTGGGCACTTAGTGAATCAAACGTGATCTTATTCCCTTATTCTAACCAAATATTTCAATAACTAAAGCAGTAAGCAGTGCATTTTGCTGCACATTAAGTTGGTGCTGCACATTAAGTTGATGATAGCTAAAATATATGAACACCATCCCAGGCAGCACTTCAGCAGTATCTAGGCTATATATTATTATATATCGCATTTCAGAAATATTTTTGTTGCAGATTTGCTGAAATACTGACTTTAAGGAAATCAAAGTCCATGCAATTGTATTTGTGTTTTGGTTAAATCAGTTTAGCAGTGCCTGTAGGGACAGTCTCTTTTTTGTTTTTTAATTGTAAACTAATCCAGAGGAAAAAGGAATCTTTTAAACCAGACATCAATGATAGAAATGTTTCTGTTCTCATAGCTCTTTTGAAATTACTCTTCTGAATGATTTAAATATAAATTTTTTATAGCTATATGCTTTAAAAATTAAAAAGATGGAGAAAATGAATGGTACTGTAGCTGAAAATAAATTAAAGTTAGGATTTTAAAAGAAACTCTGGTTAGAACTGAATCGTGATCCTAATTCCTGTGAAAGTTTTGATCCTTTGCTGACTGTCTGCCAGAAATATGATAGGCATCACAGTTTGTTTAGGGACACGTACATGCAGAATAATGGCTTAGGAATGGTAGCTCAGGCAGACTCCCTGCACCCCTGGGTGGCTGGGGAGCAGGCAGGGGCTCTGACGCTGGGGTGCAGTACGTTCTGAGCCTGAGGGAAGTGAACTGTGCTGTCAGGCGGGGTGCCAACTGTTTGCTGTATCTACAGCACCCTGTGGAGCGCAGAGCTTCGCGTGTTCTCGAAGTCCTCTTGTTGGAAAAAGAATTCCTGCTCCTGGCAGGCAAATTCTCATTTGTGTGAGAGCACACGCATGAATGTCATGGTGGGACATAAAAGTGTCTACCCTGTGAGAGTAGGTTCCCAGTGTAATAATCAGTTTTTGGGATTTCTAGCACCTGGTTTTAAGCAAAGTGCACAGGTCACTTCCTGAGTCTGTACAGCTGTATTTAAATTCTCCTTGGGCAGGTACTGGGCTCAAGCAGCACAGCATGAAAGCCAAGGTCAGCGTGGCGTGAAGAGAGCATGCAGCAAGTGACGTGGAGACCAAGGCAGTCAGCTTTGCTGGACCTCGCTCAGTTGCGGTATTTCTGTTCTGACTAGAAACGCGTGAGAGCACAGGTATAGCAGAGGCACCGCGGTAGCTCTGGACAGAGTCAGCCAAGCTCTAACCAAGCTCGTTAGCCTGGATTTAGCAGTGATTCTGCAGGAGTCAGCGTGACAGTGGAGTCCCAGCACAGGCTTGTGGCAGGTAGACAGAGGAGCAGAGCTCACATTGTTCTGTCTGGGCTCAGTGGCGCTCTGTCGTCTGTATTCAGAACCTATCACATGAAGTACAGGAATTTGGGAAGACAACAATATTTGTAACCGAAACCTAAGGAAATTCATACATTGTTAGCCCCACTTGAGACCAGGAGAATTAAGTGGTCTGCCAAGAGTGTGATATTACCCCTTTTATATCATGCTGGCATGACTCAGCTTTGACCTTTCTGCATGCAGCGCTCTGAGAATTCACAGCAACATATCTTAGCAGGGGAGCTCAGCATGTCTTTACAAGGTTCTGCAGTGAGAAAGGCCATTCCACGTGTGTAGTAACACCAAATTATAACATGCAGCATTTTCTAGGGTTGATATTGTCAGCATTAAATGCCAGGACAAAGGCAGAGGACAATTAGAGATTGCTGAGCCACAACACATATGGAGGAGAGGGCAAAAATCCAGCCTTGCCCAGTCCTCCGGTGTGGGTGGCATGAAGAGGCAGTAGCACACATTTAGCAGTTAGGGCAGTGCACTCTGCCCAAGCCTCTGAACTCTGGCCTCTCTAGAAAAAGATCATCATCAGTCAGAGGGAAACATCCAGCAGAGTACAGCTGGGTCAGGCTGTGGCAGCTGTCGCACCTTTCAGAGGGACCTTCTCGTGCTTTGGGTACTGCAGGGTGGTTTCTGACCCTCTGTACAGCCGTGAGCCTCCTGTCCCGCTCTGAATTTGGTTCCTTTTCACTGTGAGTGTTTCTGCTAGCACAGGGTGACCCAGCACAGTCCAAAATAATCTCTTACAAGTAAATAAAAGATTAACTGCCCCGGATACTTTAGCCTCCTGAAGTAGTCATCACACCCTGAAGCGGGCTCAGCTTTTGCAATGCTTAGTAGACAGTGCAGGCTTTATTGTGGAGCATTGCTTACACTGTCTCTGCCAGGGCCTGAGTTTGTGATTTTGTGCTGCTGGAGTTGGGTGCTCTGCTGTTTGCCACCCATCTGTGCATCTGTTAGCCCATAACCTATCTACATCACAGACCGACAAATAGCTTCTGGCTCTGATGAGCTTGGAAGCACTGAGCAAGGCGATGTTGCCCTTGCTGCCTGCAGGAACAGAGCATAATAGTTCTGTGTTAGTTATAATTCTGTTGTGCTCATTACTTTTAGTAGGGCAGGCAGTACCCACAGAGCTTGTTATGAGTGAAATGTGAATGAAACAAGCTCATGCAGAAATTCATTATAACAAGTTAGGTTCTTTAGGGGTCCTGAAGCTGTCTACCAAACTCCTTTCGAGTGGATTCACTTAAGGTTCTACTTTGTTCGCTTGTAAATTTTTGTTGCCTGATCCATTGTGCTGAAGCCCACGTGGGAAGGGGAGGTAATATTCTTCTTTGTTTACGTGATGAGCAAGGGAGGTGTAGTGGGAAAGAAGGCTTGCAGCAGGATCCCAGCAGAGGAGCTGTTTCAAAGAGTTTTGCTCCTGCATACGCTGTCTGATATGGAGAAGCCTGACCAGTAAATGTAAAACAACCTTTTCAGTCAATGTAACTCACTGTAAGAAAGCAAGGAAGAGAAAGAAAGAAGCCAAGGCAGGAAGGGCGGAAGGCAAAAGAAGCATTTAAAGCTCAGATGTTTTAATTCTTTGCAGATTGTCAAACAGCATGGTGTAGCATGTGGCTTGCAGCAGGTTTGCCCTTTTCCTGGCTGAGCCAGTGCTCTTTGGCATCTAGACAAGCGCAGAGGAGAGGTTCTGTTTCCAGTACAGAGAAGGGCTTC
This sequence comes from Cnemophilus loriae, assembly GCA_013397755.1. Taxonomy (NCBI): domain Eukaryota; kingdom Metazoa; phylum Chordata; class Aves; order Passeriformes; family Corvidae; genus Cnemophilus; species Cnemophilus loriae. The sequence goes on along the minus strand of VZTF01002417.1, from coordinate 133,591 downwards.
GGCTATTTTGTGAGCACTTCTTCTTTCAAACAATTCACCACTCCCAAACTGATTACTTAGAGGCTCAGTTTGGCAAGGGACAACGGTTAGAAGCCTTGAAGACAGCAAAATTAGGTTTGTGATGAAGCGGGCACAAACAGAGCAGGCAGGAGGTCCCCTGAATGCAGATGGGACCACAAGGAAGGAAAATCGAGCATTGGCTGGTTGAGGAGAGTGATGTGGTTGAGGACAAAAGTTGTTTATGTGTGTACACCTGTCCAAAATGTCCATCAGGGTTATGGTGGTAAACACAATCCTGGATGTAGCATGCGTCAGACGTCCATAAAGTTTTTCGTTTATTAAAACCGATGTAAGAAGAACATATGCTTTCGAATGGTGAGGTTCAGGCTGGGCATTTGTATGTTAGCTCTGATTCTCCCCAAAAGCTCCTCCAGATGTGCATTCCGTAAACCTTTGCTTCCACGTGTCCCTGTGAAACAGTTCTGTTTTGCTGGGTTTATGTTAGTGATGGATATGGCTCCTTGTTAATTTCTGACCAAGTTCTTTTGTTGCTACTGGTAAAAGATTGCATTAATATGGTTTGTTGTATTTGATGTTTCAAAGGAGTCATTTAGAAAGAGCACAAAAGCCTGTAGCGTATTGTTTTGGAGGGAAGTCCTAAAATTACCAAAGTGTTCAGCATTCTTGTTAAATACTTAGTGTTAAATTCTGTCATATTTCATGCTCTCTTTTACTTACCTCTCTACCCCTGGTTCTTCTTTTTCTTCCCTCACCTTTGCCTTCAGAGTGGCTCCCAGCGCGGTGTGTGCTGCCTGAGCAGCCGCCCCCTGGGATTCTGAGCTGAGCTTCGGTATTCCTGTGGGCATGTGCCTCCTCAAATGGCTGCTCTAGAAGTGTTTAATAGCACTGGCAGTGATATCAAATCTGCTGCAGTCTTCAGGCTGCTCTAATAACCCAAGTTAATGATGATGTACACTTGTACAGGAAAAAAAAGACCTCTTTATATTCTGTTCAATGCCAGCCTTGTTAGCATAGCTCAGTTAGCACTTAAAATACTGGTAACAGCAAAAGGAAAAATGAAGTACGATCACAAAATGAAATTATAAGCATAAATACATAAATAGTTGCGCTGGAGTTCTTACAACGCTCAGTTCTTTTGCCAAAGTTTTAGTGCTCTTTATTTCATTTATGCCAGAATGGGATTTTTTTTTTTTTTACTCCCTTATATTTTGAACTTCTTTTTGCCATTTTGGCTGTGGACAGAATGTTGCCAGTTCTTGAAGAAGGTACAATTCTGTTTCTGCTTGTGCTTCTGAGGAATTCTTACCCTCTTGGAACTAAAGCTCGCTCCCCCATACGTTCCTAAAACAACACTTGAACCCCAAACGTTTTCAGTAACATCCTTACTGCATCTTGCGTTAAAAAACAAAAAGCAAAAAACAAACAAAAGACAAAAAACAAAACAAAAACAAACAAAACCACAAACAAACAAAAAACAACAAAAAGTGGAATATACTATAATTTTTTTTTAAAGAAAAACGTGGGGTTTTGCCATTGCTTGCTCTGATACTCTTAGTGAAAGTTTTTCAAAGTTTGCAGAAAATAATTTGTGTTCGTAATATATGTGCATGTTTGTAGCAGGTCTCAGAGATAAGTTATTAATACAGGAAATCATTTTTGTTTTGCTGCTTTAATGCATAGTTATGCTAAACTAATTTTAATGACGAATGACTGGCTAAATTGAATTATCACAACGCATAGAGGAATAGAGCTGTCTTGTGCAGAAATATTTGAAAGAAGCCTCATCATGTGTGCTGCCCTCCATTTGCCAGAGCCGTGCTCGAAATAGAACTCCAGGAGTTTCTCTAAATTTCCGGTAACCATGACAACCGGTACTTCAGCGTTATTAGCCAGTGTAATTGAGCGGCGGGGGCTGCCCGCGGTAACGCTTCGGCTTTGCTGAAGCGGTGCTCGCTGTTGCAGCTCCCAGCGCCGTTCGGAGCTGACCCGTGAAGTTCGGAGGCCGCGCTGGAACACGCCGCGGGCCTCGTGGGTCGTCTGGGGGAGCCTCCCCGTGGGAGGGCAGCCCTGCGGTGAGCCCCTGGCGGCGCTGGCGCTGCCACGGCGTGGTTGCCACGCAACCGCTCCCTTCTCCGAGCTTCGTGCATCCGAGACTCCCGTCCGTACAGCCTCCTCTCCGCTTCCCCCCGTCAGCATGTTTTACACACTTCCACGCACGCCCCCTCTCGCTCTGTAGCTATTTTTTGTTCATTCCTATCACTAGGGAATTTTATTCCTCGTAAAACTTGGCATGAAGGTGATGACAGACATACTTGTGAAATTGCATAAGCGCTCTACGTTCCGTGCGGGATCTGGGGCTGGGTTAATTCTGATTTGTTTAAATTTTTAAAAAGTAGGTAATATTTATTGTCATCACCTGATATGAAAAACAATGTAGACAGGAAAAAGTGTTTTTTAAAAACTACAGACACGTTGAAAAGTAAGTGAATTTGAGCTGGAAGTAAAGATAATTAATGAGTCTGAATAAAAAAAAAAAAAGAAAACATGAACTCAGTTTAGGAATGTACTCTGATTGAAAATTAGTCTTCTTGAAAATACTATAACAATTAGAATGGGAGTCTAATTGTGTTCTCTTGTGTCAGTTGTAGTTATCTTTTAAGGCATGGTGGTGCAAAAAGGGAATCAAATGATGTTCACAGCATTAAAAGCTTTGCTCTTGTCTGTACAAGTTGTTGGCAATGAAAAATTTTGTCCAGAGTGATAAAAATTGAAAATATGCAGGATGTAAATGAATGCAGGTGGGAAAACCAAGACAAATAATTTCTTTTGAATGGATGGAAGACTCATCAGAAGCAAAAATTTTGTTTGAGCATTTCAGTTAATGCATGGATTTATGGCAGGGCAGCAGTGTATTTGGGGGCTGGTTTTGTCACCTAGAATGTTTTTGGAATATAATTTGTCACTAGTTTCTTGCAATAGTATATTTTACATTTATCTCAAGCTTAGCTTAATTGACAGAGGAGAAAAAACCACCAGCGTTTAAGGAAGCAACTTCTTCGAACTATTTTCAGTGGATTTTCATTGCCATTTAAATATTTTCAAAAATCTCTCAGTTTTTCTTAATTTAATAGGTACCATATCTTACCGGTTTTGCTAGAGTTTCATTTTATCTTCTTTGTACATTGTTATGGCTGGGGATAACAAATATTACTGTGCCTAAGGTAGACAGCTAAAAGATAGATTGGCTGTAGATTTGTTTGCTGGGCCCTTTTATATCTATTCATTTTGGCTGCAAGCACATCACTAAAATAACAAGCATTGTAGGTTCTCTAAAGGGTAATACTGAAGATTATTTTAGTAGGTTTAAACCTGTTTACTAGTTCATGTTCTGTTTGAAGGCAAATTTTCAAAACTTGGATGCACACACACCATTTGCCATGAACAGGCCTGTTCTTCAAGGAGCTGGATCTGCAATGGTTTTAGCATTGTTTGGAAAAATGTGAGTGCTAGTATTTAAGAATTCTAACGTGATTATAAGTACAGAGGCCTCCCAGCCACTTTGAGCCTGAAACATGCACGTTGAAAATCCTTTTGTCAGATGCCACTTAAACCTGATGGTCCCTAAAATTCACATGTGCCAAAGATTTGCCTCAGGTTTGACAGTGCTCAGCCCAAGTAAGTTTATGCCTGCTTCAGCCACTCAGTCATCTGGGCAGGGCTTTCAGAGATTGTTTTAAGCAGGACTTTTAGAGATGGTTCACCACAGAACGTGATCTTTCTTTAACGAACCGTTTCAGAGGTTGACGTACTCGCTCTATGTGTGGAAACTATCTTTTCTCCTTAAGAAGGTTAGTAACCTAGTGTGCGTGTGTATAGAGTTGGGGCTGTTCAGCCTAGAGAAAGCTTAGAGAGGATGTCATCAAGGTGTACAAATATATTATCATATATACAAATAGCTGAAGGGAGGCTGCAGAGAGGGCAGAGCCAGGCTCTTCTCAGGGCTGCCCAGTGGCAGGGCCAGAGGCAGCGGGCACCAGCTGAAGCACACCTTGTAGAGTCCCCACCGCTGGGGGCATCCCAACCCAAAATGCTGGTCCTGGGCAGCTGGCTCTGGGGGGCTCTGCTTGAGCAAGGGCTTGGACAGGATGACTTCCCGAGGTCCATTCCAACCTCATCCACTCTGTGACTGTATGGCATCCCAGTAAATTGCCCTGACACCTGACTTGCAGGCTCTGTGAAAATGCCATTATTCCTTCAGCCGTACTGTCACTAGTAAAACAGAACTAATAAATATTAGCTTGCCAAAGAAAGAAAAAAAGTGATCGCAAGAATTTTTGTGGCATTATAATCGAAAAGACTGGACATAGCCATAAAGAGTTTATTATTTATTAGGGTTTTTTTATTATTATTTAGGGTTTAAAATGCACGAAAATCCATGTGGACATGTGCTGCAGGTCCTTCCTCCAAGGGATGTACCCTAAACGCGACGTTAGAGAGACTTGGTATCACTCCAGCTGAGTTTAATTGCTCCACAGAAAGTGGAATGACCCTGAAAAGGGGGACTGAGAATAATCACACCAAGTTGGCTAGTAGTTGGCTCTCTGGGGAGATCAGAGAAGATTGAACTCATGCTCCCTCTATCACAGTTGAAGGTTTTAACTCCTGAACTGCTGGCTAAAAGAGCAAAACAGTGCTACCTTGCACTAATTGTCTTCTGGAAGAAAAGGCACCTCCCCTTGCCTCTTGTTGTAGTGCTTTATTTTGTATAAAATCCACTCCTGAAAGCTTTAAAGGCAACTTTCCATTCCTACGCTGAATAGCCTCCTCTCTTACCAAATAAGAGCCTCTCTTACCAATAAGCCTTCCTCTCTTACCAAAGAGTAGAGGATTAACACACCGGTAGAAATACAAACTGATTTGGGAAAGAAAGCTTGGATTCCTTACACTGCAAAAGATCAAGCCACAAGTGGGAATCGGTAAATCCAAACACCATTTAAATTATTTCCCTCTGATATTGATGCCATGGAACAAAAAGCTGTGGATCTCTGTGACAAGGAGGTTTCGTATTTGTTTCTAAAAGGTGTATGAACCAGGTTATTAAAAAACACAGTGTACGCTTTCTAAGACTTGAACTGTTACTACTTTTTCCAGACTGTGTTTTCTGGTTTATATGTCCTTGTAATTCTTTTGCATGGTCACAGACAGAAAAGTACCTAAAATATTAAATAGCTTCTTTAATGTGATTTCCATCAACTTCAAGCCAATGACTGAACTGAGAAAATTGGTTGACCAGCTGTATTTTGAATATTATGTATCTCAGTTGGTTTGGGCATCGTGTGTCCTATGCACTGACTTTTTTCAGAACCTGTAAAAACATAGAAGTAAATGAATCACCTTGATTGAACTTAATTTTTGTTCAGCATCCAGCACATGAAGAGCAATGCTTTTGTGATACTTCTCTGTATCTGTTTGCTACACAAATTAAAATACAAAATCCTACAAGAATTTTTCTCTTTGAACTGAAGAACTGATTTAGTTGAGGAGTCATGTTCAAGCATGATGTAAAAATTCTGAATCCATCCTGCTTTCTGTATGCAAAACTTTGGCTGTTAGTTATGCTTTCCACGGTTTTCAGGGGTTCCTGGATGTAGTGAACCCTGGAATGGAAAGAAGAAAGCTACTCAGAGTTGTCAGGAGGTGGAGAACAGCATTAACATCAATCATTTCCATCTACAAAGTCTTATCTAAAAATGCTGCCTGAGTCAGCCTGTGCCTAATTTCATCTTAGTAAATAGTTTCAGATCTGAGAAAAAGGTAGAATTAATTATTGTTCAGAAACATTGCATTAAAATACTAAAAGTTTCACAGAAAAATACTTAATTCCTTTTACTCAATTAAGCTGTAGCTTTATTAAAAAAGCAAATATTTTGCTGACAGTTTAAAAAGGTAAAGTGGTAAAAGAGCTTTCTACTCACGTAACTGAAAGATCTGAATCCTTTTTGGAAAGAAGGAGGTGAAAAAACCCCCAATAAAACACTAAGGAGCTTTAAAGTTGTGGGCAGCACTTCCATACTGCTGTTTTCATAAACGAGTTGGAATGTGACTGAAATATCTATTTTTGAAAAAGGAAAAAAACGGGTTATGAGGGTATTCCTCTTGACTGTGCTTACAGGTCAGTTTTCCCCTGGTGTAGGTGCTTTTTCTGGCTGCACCATCTGTCTTAGCTTTAGCAGCTGGATGTTCTCTGGAGCTGTAGCTTTTAATGCATTCTTATGACTGGGGGTAGATTTCTGTGAAACGGTTTCTGTTTGCACTGTGACTTTCAACAGTTTACATCTTTTCTTTTCTTCAACCTTTCCCTTCAGGTGCAGAAACCTCACGTTTCCTGAGAGTCTCCCCGAGGTCAGCATCGTGTTCATATTCGTTAACGAGGCGCTCTCGGTGATCCTGCGCTCCATCCGCTCAGCCATCGACCGCACTCCTGCTCACCTGCTCAAGGAGATCATCCTAGTCGATGATAACAGTAACAACGGTAAGAGGTTTTGCTTCTTCCCCCTCCCTGCCCCGAGGCTGGATCGTACAAGAGAAACCTTGAATTCTGGCTTCTGCTCATCCTTTTGGCATTTCAGATGTTACTGGTGTGTGTTCTCCGTTCTTCATCCCACACTCTTGCTGGGCTGTCTTGAACTCTGCACAAGTGGGGCATGTTTAGAAGTGTGTACAAAAGGTAGAAAGTTTGAGGTGTCTGGTAGGCAGAATTTTGAATGTAACAGGAGATTAGACCGAGCAAGTTTTACTCTTATTACTTCAGAGTGTTTTCAAGCTCATGTGGTTTCTGTGCTTCTCCTGCTTCCACTGTATGATTCCACATGTGTACTCTCTGTTTTGTATAAAATGTCTTCCTGTGTTTCTTAGACTTCTCCTTTAGATTTGCACTTCTGTCCTCATTAGCAGCATTTACCGTGCTGCTTCTCTGCTGCCTGCACTCAGATTTTGCTCCCCATGATCTGAAGGATTGCACTGCCTGTCTCTGATGGTTCAGTGCTTGCCAGGGTGTTTGTCAGCGAGGCCATGCTGGGCACTATTTACAAGTCTTATTTTCTAGCAACTTTAGTGATGAAATTTTAATAAGCACAGAATGCTGAACTTAAAGAAAAGTTCTGCTGTGCTGGGGGGGTTAATTCTGAACTGCTAAAATACAAGGAGAATCTGAATTTATCCTGTTGAAGGAAAATGCTGAACAAAGGGCTTCTCTTATCCTTGCTGTGACGACTGCTGTTATCTGGCTATATCCCTCTAGCTAAATCCTGTGACTTGCTGCTGATCACAAATGTATCTCAGATTTGTACAGAGAAGAAACTTACTGGGAAGCAAGTAAGTAAGTTCCCCACCCCAGGCTGTGCACATCATCATCTCCCCTTCTGCTGACTGCGAATGAAGGAACAAGTGCAATCCTGACTCCTTAAAGCACACACAAAACTCAACAGCTTGGTGTAGGCCTATGCCTCGAGTTTTGTCCTCTCCCTTGTGCAGCACCTGGCAGTTTGGTAGGGAAGAACACAACACAGAAATGCAGCTGTGACTAGTGACCTTGGGCTCTGCGATTCGTTTGTGTGAATCCATTCCTGCACCTTTCAAAGGGGAACTCGGAGAATCTGAACGGCTGCTGGTGCTGCAGGGCCTGAGGTCTCTGGACATGGATAAACTGGCCACAAAGCAGACACAAAAGGACAGAAACAGTCTGATGGAGAAAAAGTGGCTTCTAGAGTTTGAGTCTGATACTGCATAACTTAGAGGCAGTTATTCCAGTGGGCACATTGCCGAGCAATGTCAGCGACACCAGTGTTTCCGAGAGCCTGTCATCACTGTGATCAGCTCGCTAACGAACGCTCTTTGCACTGTGCTCTACAGACTTGTCAAAATTATTCTTTTTCATTATTCCATACCTGAAATAGATCAGAAATCACAGGAACTACTTTATCTTTCAGGAAAACCTGTCAAGCCACATTTTTTGTCAGCACTGCTATTGGTACTGCACTGTATAATATTTTTATGATTTGCTGTGCCTTTTATTCAGGCTTGCCTTTCTTACCCTCCAGTGCCTTAAATCCTTGGGTTCCTGGCCCCAAGCAGGGAGACAGAAATTGAGAGGAAGGTAACCTTTGGTTTGGCTGCCTTGGCTTGGTGTTACATGTCATTTTATACAAAATCACACTGTGCAGAGCTATAGTTAGTCTCACAGAAAAAATCAACCCTCTGTAGGATTTTATGCTACTCCTCTAACCCTTTCTCTGGCATCTCTTCCCTGCAGAAGTAAATTAGATTTCGACAGTCCTCTTTATCCCATAATGTATGCTGAAGACCTGGTAATAGGCATGTATTTGGAGCAGATGGATGTTTGGAACAAGAGCGATTGTAAAGATGATTTATGGGCTTTCCTACTATTAGTTTAAATCTTGAAATATTTATTTTAAAACTTACTTTTCCTTTTACAGTATTCTATTTTCCATTTTTTCTTCCTTCAAGCATTGCTGAGATGAACCCTTTATATTCAGTGTCACTCTGTGTTTTTGTTAGTAGCTCTTTAGCTTGCAAGTGCTGCTGCTTGTGAGACAAGTGGGTTACTCTGGGTTTCTCTGTAATGTTACCTGAGGGGGCAGACACTGGGTTTGTGCTTGCAGTGGGCTCCAGTCTCTGCTTCTCACAGGGATCTGGCAGAATCCTAATTATAAGTGGTATTTTTACGCTCAGGCTTTGCCAGGGATGGCAGCTTCTCTAACTCGGTGCAAGATTTCTCTCTGTGATGCCACAGCCGTGGACTTCACAGGCGGGAAACTTCACACTGTGGGAAGTGACTAGAGAGAAAAAGCGAGGCCAGAGATCTGGCAGAGTCCAAATGGGCACGTTTCAATGAATCCCACGTGTCTGTAGACCTGTATTTTGGAAAAGTGCAGTGCAAGACATAGATGGTTTTTTTAAAATTCTAGAAGGCTGATTTCAGAAACCATTAATTCAAGTGCAGGGCCAAAGTCTGTGTATTTGTCTTGAACCATATGTGCTATAGTGTTTTATGTCACGTACTTCAAGGTATGTCAAGCCAATTATCTATGACTTTCTGTAAACCTCAGTGCAGTTTTTCAAGTTCCCAATTACGTTTCAGGAGACCCCAATTAATCTCTTCATGAAGTTTCCCTTTTTTAAAATAAATGTTTGGAGTTAGAAAACCGAAAATGCCGGTGTGTGCCATTTAAAAGCAGAAAATAGGTTTTGCAGGTCCTAGAATTTTGATCCCTTATTTAATAAACCGCTTTGCATGGCTTAATGTGTGTATTTCACCATGCCATCTTTTCTGGTGGAATTCTGATGCAGATTGCTCCCAATTGTTTCATACATGCTGTCAGGTACATTAGTAGTAGAATTTAGTTTAATTGAAGGATTAAAAAGGCACATTTCAGTGACTACCTGTGTACTATATAATGAGAACAAAAGTTTTGTTCAAACAAGCCGAGTACCAGTGTTGTTTATTTGTGTCTCGTTCGGGTCTCAGTCACGTTGGTGACTAAGCAACTGCACAGATTTCAGATGTTTTACTGTATTTTTAAGTGTCAGATCAGAATCTTTCCCGTTCTCCTTAGTAGTACTGTTTGCTTTGCAGAGATAATGTACACATAAGTTTACAATTTGGCAAGATAATTACTTATTTATTTTTGCCTTCAGAAGCAGCAGAATTTTATTTTTATTTTCAGAGAAGAGGCTTAAAAAATTTAAGTGACCACACCCATGACTGCTGATGGTTAATTAGCCCTTAGAAATGTCTTTAGAAGCAGCATTGCCTGAGCTGGAGACTAGTGGCATTGTGGTTTATTTGCCCCTGGTTTGTGGCACCCTGCCCTCTGGGGATAGGGTGGTGACCTTCTGTGCCACTGGAGCCCTGCTTGGCTTTTGAGTCTTTTTGCTGGTATTGAGCGCCACTGCATTACAAAATACCTCTGGAAGGCATTTTCAGATGATTTGAAATGTCTCTAAAAAAGCTCGTTGTGAGCCACGGGGAGTTCAGCTTCGTGGGGAGGCAGTGGGCATTAGCGTGTCCAGAATATGCCTTGCAAAATTTAATACTGTAGCAGTAATTATCGTCCTCCAGGGCATTTTTTTTTTCACATTACAGTTAATAATATTGCAGTAGAGGCTCAGATTTTACGAGGTTCCTTCCTTTTCCTTGAAGCATTACTTATGAATGAAATATTCCTACGTGTTCGGTGTAATGATTCTCATTTTGTCCTGAGATTTCCATGAATACAGCTACTGAACTGCAGTAATAATGCTGGATATCACGGGATGTGAATTTTATGTCTTGCAGTGTTGAGAATTAGCACAGACTCGTAGAAAGTGGGTCAGGTGCAACCGTATCACCTGTGAGAGGTTGTCCTCAAAACACTGACTGAAAAGAAACTTTTCAAAAAGCATCCAGAGCTTTTCATTAAAAAGTTATATTTCTCTGGTAATTCTTAAGAGATATTTGGGAATAGAAGATTGTCTGAATTTTATTTTTTTTTTCTTTACAAAAGCAGTGATGGATAAACCTCAAGACTGCTGTTCAAATGCATGCTAGATTTCATAGCTTTCATAGATGTCATAGATTTCATTCACATAATGTGAAGATGGCTTACTTGTAGATCATACAACTATGGAAAACCTATTGACAGCAGTCTCCTGGGGAAAACCTTAGGTCTTGCTTGCTTTCTGTTTGGATTCTTGTTCTTCCCTTACCTGAATGTCAGGAAAGTTCCAAGACAAACAGAAACATCTGAAAACAAGGAAATAGCCAAACTTCATTCAAACCTGCATTCATTTTTGGGTCATGGTTTATGCATCGGGAAGGCTTTACTTTATCTGCCTAGATTGATTCTCTGCATTAGTTAAAGGTCTTGATGTTGAAACCATTATTGCACAGTCTTTACACAAGCAGGTTCTCAGAACGGTTGACAGGGATTGAGGGCAGTGCAGTGCTGGTTAGGAATCAGATGCTAGAAAGCACATACTTATGTATAGACCAGGAAATCTGTTCCCACTGTGGATTTGAGGACAATGTTGGCTGTTGTTACAAACTCTGCATTTTACTTCAGTAACATTTAGCGCTGCAGCTTGAATTAATGAAGGCAATTCTTGGAGCATATGCCTGCTGCTGTGCGTTGTGTGCTGCTGCTGGGGCTGCACTGAGGTGTGACCGCTACTGTGGCTGCATCTGACAAGTTGTAGGAAGGAAATAACTGGAGGCAAACCCTCGTCCCCTGGCCATCTGTTCCAGCCACCAGCAGAAGTTAGAGCACAACGATGTTCTTATTCAGGGGTGTGAGAGACTGTCCTGGCCATGCAGTTCAGAACTCTGCTGGAAAGAAATATGAACCACCAGACCATGAGATTTTTGTGAGCACGCTGGGTGCAGAAGATGATGTCCTAGACTGGCTGCAGACTGTTGTCTCCTGTTACTTGTCAGTCCTTGTGACAATGCATTTGATTTCTGCTTTAAAGGGGAGAGGTGGTGGAGTAGGATATCAAAATGAAGTGAGCAACAGAGCAGAGAAGAGAAGCATACTGCTGATGAATAAGGCCATTTGTCCCAATTATTCTTCCCCCTCTTTTCTTTTTTTTTAAAATTTTATTTTAGTTTTTTTTATTTATCACTCTTCACACCTTTTTCTCCTCCTGTGTTCATTCCTTCTTCTTTTCATCCAGGGGTGGTCTAGTTCCTTGGTCTTTATTGTCTCATCCACTTTCCTTGGACTCCTTCTACCCTGGCAGTCTGCCCTTTTTGAACGTTCACTTCCTCACCCCCATTTCGTACACCTCATCCTTCTTTGTGAGCTTGTCCTTCAGCTGGGGTCTCCATTTCGCATGTTCTCAAATTCCAGGGTACCTGTGCCTCTTATCCTCTCCTCCATCCCAGTATTTGCTTCACTTTCTCACAAACTGCATTCCTCCATTTTCTCCATCTCACCATTCAGCTTTCCCTTGCTTTTAGCCACAGTAATTAAACTCCTGCCTGAATCATCCCTTCCTGCCTTCCTCCACCCCCCAGTGATGTTCCTTCCTTTTTTGGGCATACTTTTATAATTTCCTGTTTTCTTCCTTTTTCTCTCTGATGTCTCTTTTCTGTACACGTTTTTGCAATCTGTTTTGCTTTCATTTAAGAATAATTATGTAGTATACTTTTCATTCAGCTTTTCTAACTCCCCTGTGCCTGAATTCCATACTCCATCAGACTCGAGGACTCGCATTCCATCACACAAGGGGGCAGGGATAGCATCCCTTGCTGGAGGCAAGGCTCTGGTTTTTGTGGCCTCGTAATTATAGTTGTATGAAAGCCGTTTGATAACCAGCATGGAGTTTTATATTGGGAGCTATCACATTCTCCATTCTTTATAGCTCCAGTGGAAGGTCCTCAGCCTTCCTTTTCTGGGCAGTGAGGAGAGTTCCCGTGCTGTTGGACTATTTGCCTCTGTGGAAGCTCTGTGTGCTCAGAAGGTGCTGGCAGTGACAGAGTGGCCTCTCAGCAGAACAGTTATTTTAATCATCTGCCACGCAGCATAGTCCGGTCTGTTGGTGTGGCTGCAAAAGCAACGTTTCAATGTGTGTGCCAGCTGGTAGCAGAACCTGTGCCCACCGCAGGGAGCAGCTGTGCAGGGCAGAGCTTTTATTGCGGTCTCCTGACATCAGACTTCACGAGCCAAGCATTCATATAGTGCTATGAATTGAATCTTCCCTAGCCAGCAGTGGCCAAAAGTTAATGTGGGCTCATCTTACCTTCCAGTCCATCTGTGAGGTGATTCAGCTCGTGCAGTCCTGATCCACGTGCAGTGTTGCAGTCTGATAAATACCTTTTCCTGTGTCAGATCCAGCACACCAAGTCTAGGAGGACCGGCCTAGTTTCATGGTGGCTCTGCTTTGGCTGAATCCCAGAGTGCCAGTTCATGCTGTGCTCCTGTGCCACATCTGCTGTGTCCCCTGAATGACAGGCAGTGCAGTGCCCAGTCAGGGTGCTCTCGTCCTTCATCCCCACGCCTGTCCTGCCACCCTCTCATGGCACAGCCCTTGCTGTGAGCACACTCACCTCTGCTCTCGTGTTCTTGGTCATAGCAAAGCCTAAAATACATGAATAAGTTACAGGTCCAGTCTCTAGGTGATGATAAATAGCTGCACACTGGCACTTTGGGGTATTTTAGAAGAATGATTTGGGTCAACTAATAGAAAATAGCATCACCTGTGCCAGGTGTGGTTCGGAAGCCAAATGTGACCACACTTAAAGGCTGCAGTGACATTCACTGAGAACACGCTTGGTTTAAGCTCTTCTGGTGGTAATGAGGAATTCACCCTGTGTGCTCTGGGCTGCTGGCAACCTGACTGTGAGGATGCCACCACATAAATACTGCCTCGGCCCGCTTCTCAGTACCATCACTGTGATTTTAGCCTTAAGATTAACCATTTGAGATCTCTGAGAAATTGCTTGATTGCAAAACCGTTTTGTTTTTCCGCTTTTCCCCATCTTTCTTGTTTGTCAGATTATTTTGCCTTCAGAAATGCTGGAGTGGTTTCTGATGATAATGTTCTCAAGCACACGTCACTGAATTCAAGTAGCAGCCACAGGTATAGATGTGGTGCAGTGACAAACATTCGTGCAGAGCTGATGAGAAAAGTGCCAATATCTGTTGATGTCAGTGAGATACTGTGGTTTGATCAGATTATTTCCTTTTGACATCTTGTCCCATGAAGTATTTGATAGAAATTGTATTTGAAATATTCTAGTAATGTAAGCTCTTATGAGCCTGAATGACTTCTTAAAGGATTTCTTTCTCTTTCCTTATCAAAAGAATGGCACTTATCATTGAAAGAGTTTGACAGGGTGTGGGGAAAATACTCTGTAATGTCAGACAAAGGAGTTAAAGGATTTTGTCCTTTCAGAAAGTTAAGAAATGGAAATTGCCTTTTAAATGAAGTTCATTAAAATTTACCTTTTCTTCTCAACCAAAGCATACTTTCCCTAAAAAGAAAAATGAATAAAAAGATAACTTTCATAAAATCAATGCTGAGTTCTTAACTTTAAGTAATGGTAAAACTTCCTGCTAGAGCTGATAATTTCAAACACTTCAATTTTTTTGTGACAGAACCTTAAATTTCTTGATGTGCTGAAGGGGCCAAGACATGATAAGAGATTTGCCTAAGGAAATATTTAAGTGTTCAAGCGTATCACTGAATGATAAAAATCAGTTAGCAAAATATATGAATAAATTACAGATTATTCTGTGGTCTGCACACAAAGGCACATTTATAGGCATTGCTAGATGTTTTAAAGGCATTGTGGAACCTAGTGTAAGTCTAAAGTTCAAGCACAGAACATTTTAACAAAGCATATGTGAATTCTAAAAAAACTCAATTAATTCATGTTGGCTTTTCTTTTGGCCTGCTTTACTGTAGATATGCTTGGCATTGAGTTTTTTGAAAGTGTTCTCAAAGTATATCAGATGGCCAAATTTTAAATTACTTGACTTCACTTGTTCACTGCTAGTGATTTCTGGGGATGGTACTCAAATGGTGTTCCTTCCTTTCACCCTGGAAATGCAGCCTATTTAAAGTAGTGTGCTCCCAGTAGCAGCCCGGGAAAACTTTGGGGAAGCTCGATTTAAAACTCTATGGAAAATGTGATGAAGGTGAATAAAAGCTAAAATTGTCATTTATGATGATGCAATTAACAAGGGAAAAATGAAGACTTAGAGGTCAGGCTGTGAGAGAGTGAGAATTCCTGCTTATTTTTCCTCACCTGGTTTATTTGGAAAAAAATGTTTTGTTTCCCTTGGGCCTCCTTAACCAGAGTTGTTGTTAACAGCACTCAGTGGAATGCTCTTGTGAGAGTCTGGTGTGTGTGAGTCCATGTGGATGGAGATACAGGTTGTATGCTGAAAACAGGAAACCCCTTCATGTTCTTTGTGATTTTCACCAGTGTCTAGAAGTCTGTCAGGATTTTGGGTAAGTTCTGCAGCTGAGTTCCTACAGGACAGGGCAGATCTTGCTCTCCTGGCAGTCTGACAGGTGACAGCTTCTGACTGGGGGCCTGCCTGGAGCTGAGTTCTCCTGCCACTTCCCTATGGCATTTTGCAGGGGAGTTTGTGAAGAAACTGGTGATTTTATTTTTATTTTTTTCATATTAGTTTCCTTTCAAGCATAATCTGAGAGCAATGGTGGATGCTTTTTGGTACCAACTCAAAGGACAATTTGCCTTTCGTTAAATTTAACGGGGTTTGCCTGCACTGCAGTGTGAACTTTCCACTAAGTAATTCAGAATCATGATGAATGCTAAATAATATGGCAGCATGAATCATTGTTGTTTTCGTTTGGCAGCAGGGAAAGCCTTGATGGAATTGCTGAGTGCTTTCAGCTCTCTCCAGATAGCTCAGTGTTGGCTGCTGCATTGTTCCTTTGCTCCTCGCTGACACACTCCTTTGGCCCAGTGCCTGTCTAATCATTGTTTAATGTTTCAAAAGCTGCCACCTCCTATTTGAAGCAATCTTTTCAAGCAGTACAAATACCAGCAGATTTGCATACAGTAGAAATAGAAATCATTGGAAAAATAAAGTGAAAAAATAAATAAGAAATGAGATGTTAACAGCATTAGTGTTTTATGAAGGTGAAAAAAATCAAATTACGGTGAAATTTAAGGAAGCCTAAAGATAGTTCTGTGGCTAAATAGATGGTCTATCAATCTTACAGGCTATGGAATAATTATTCCTCCTGACCTATTGCTCCTAATCTCGAGCTTTGCTCATGTACGTGAAGTGGAAAGAGAACAACAAGGTCTTCTAGAATGAGAAACAAGTTGCAACTCATTTGCCAGCAAATAAACAAGTTGACAACTTCTCTGCCAGCGAATAAACAATGATTTCTGGTTTTTATTACCGTGAATGACTGCAGTGTCAGTGCTTGAAAAATGTATTTACATTCCCATGTCAAATAAGCTCCTGTGATTCCCTGCCTTGTAGTGTCGTTATTACTGTATGGGCAACAAGTTTGAAACATCTCCCTGTAGCCTGCTTCTTATATGAAATGTCTGGGATTACATTTTAGTGATACTTGTGCCCTTGAAGCTTCTTTGTTGGTAGTTCGTGTGCTTTGACAGCCAGTTTGGAACACGCAAGTGAAACTGGGTAGCCCTGGGTGTGGTTTTGTGCGTTCTCTCATCGGGTAACTCTGTTTCCAAAGAAACATCTTTTCTCTTTACCAATTTCCCCCTCACACAAATAGATAAAACTCAAGGAATACCGAGGCAGAAGCTGTGTGACTGTGTGTATGGTTCATATCTCACAGGCAAAGACAAAATGCCTTCCACAATTAGCTTTAATTTTTATCGATGCTATTTGTGGTGCGCAGTGTTGTGCAAGAGGGCAGGAACTGAATGAGGCTGTGCCGTGACAACTCTGGAATGCCTTGTGTCCACGAGGGAGGCCTGCTAGACACTGAAGGTTCCCGTCCAACTAGGAATAAATGTAGTGGCATCTCAGTTTAGAGCATTAGTGCAATGTGAGAAAAGAGACTCGAGGAAAGCTTTTTCACCAGAAAAATTCACCTATAGCATAGCCAAGGGAAAAAAAAAAGGTAGGCTGGGTAAAAGAAAGGGAGATTTTTTTGACTGAGAAGCAAAGACACTGTGCAGAATTCCCTTCTCCTGGGGAGCCCAAAGACTATCTAAGGACAAGAGAAACACTCAAGGTTATTTTGCCTTTTTTTTTTTTTTTTTGGTCTAGATCTGCACTCTGCTATAGCTATCTGAAGTAAGCAGTGTCTGACTTCTGAAATTTTCATTTAGTCTGTCTCCTTGCTTCAGCAATTATGTCTCCCAGAAGAGAAGAACATCACGAAATAATGAAGTTACAGGAAACCTCAATGGCTTGTTAAAAGGAACATCATCACACGTGGACACAGAATGATCACATAGATCATAGGAAGGGAAATGTCAGACGAAATGAGAGAATCTGTGCGTTAGTTTTACCCTACAAGCCTGACGAGATCAGTGGTTATACAGTGCTGCAGAAGTATGCCTGATACAGGTTGACCCTGAGCAGTATTTTGTGTAACTCTATCTAAACTTTCACTGCTCTGCTCTTCTCCTGAAATCTGAATGAGTGGCTCTGTTACTGTATGCCCCAGCAGGAGCTCTGGGAAGGTTTGATGGCAGGGAATGTTGGTAGTTTGTATCCCTGAAAACACACTGAGCATGGGAGCTGCTCGGTGTTTCTCTCTCAGAGGGTCCTACAGCAGCCTGGAATACTCTACAAAGCTTCAGACATCGTGTGGGCATGAGCACTTCAGCAGGAGACAGATCCGTAAATCCAGTTTAAAGCAGTCAAAATTACTGTTTTACTGCATGCTGTAGAATGGGATTTTCTGTTGGTTTTGCAGATGTGCACTCGTAGTCCCTGAGGTGAGAATGGTGCAATAATTTCAGTGTTCAAGCTTCCATCACAGGCAGCTCTTGGTGCTGGTGTGCTGCGTTTCTCAAAATGATGCTGAGATTAAACTAAGCGTGGTACTAAATCTAAAGAACAAGATTAGGTGTATGAAAGCTCTCAGTTGAAAATTATTTTTAAAAACAAAAGGGGAAAAAGGGGGTTATTCAGCTACTTAAAAAGTTTCAGGGTTTGTTTTACTTTTACTTTTTCTATAGCTTTTTTTATCCTTTGCTTATGTCAGTACTCCATCTTTACCAAATGTCTAAAGCTTTTAGGTTTTGCTTCTGATTTGAGGACCAATCTTGAAAGGTGCAGACTCCTAGGACTTAATTTTTCATTAATAGGCTGTGTTCTACAGTGTGATATAGGTTCTTTCTTGTGACATAGAAAAATATTATCCCTAAAGCTGTATGATTAGTCCAGAGAGGGTTACCAGCAAATGGAGGAAATCCAGTCCTTCAGTGGTGTTAGGTCAGCTCACATATCCCATCTCCTCAAATTAGAAGTGGTTCATCATTGAAAGAGAGTGTTTCCTTCCCAAATGGATGTAACTGGAACCTCTGTGGTCCTGTCAGCTCTCACCAGACGTTTCAGCTCCTCGGAGCACCCATCTGAGAGCCAACGGAGTCTGCCAGGAAAGGGATTGTAAAACTGAGCCTGAGGCACTTCAGAGATCTGTAATTCATACTGCAAGCTCTGCACAGCTTAGCCACGTCCAATATTTGTTCTTTTTACCACTCTTTCAATCAGGCACAAAAATTATGAAGTTGGGGGTCTTTTAAAATATCTAAAAAGAAAAACCTAATGGAAGGTGAATTAATAAATTGCTCTGTTAAGCTAACCATCATTTTATGGCCCTAAACTTGAAACACTGAGAGAGATGACTTCGATGCTCTAAAATGGAAAAAAGAGGGGTCTAATCAGCTTTCCTTATAATGGAAAGTGCCCTAGGAAAAGATGCCTGTTGCTTCAGAATACATCAAACTGAGTTTAATCAACTGTAGATTACTGCGTAATAGCTCAATCAACTTCAGGTCAGCAAGAAAGAAAGTAGAGGAATTTTTCGTAGAACTATAGAAGATGTATGTTCAACAGTTTGCTTGACTTCTGGGGTTTGGATTATCAAAGTTATCAAAGTAACATGAAAAACAGCAGTGGGTGATTTATCTCTCTCAGGAGCTTATGCATCAAGACTTGGCTCCGATGTATGACAAAACATATTTCAAAAATGGCACGAATTTTTATGGTGTTGCACAGTGTTGTGTGCACCCCGTGGTTTAGAGTTCTTGTAGAGTATTTTCTAGAAAATGCTAAACTCTCAGGATGGACTCTGCTGCACTGCTGCTCTGGGTCTCTTTCCCCATCCTAACAGAGCAGTAGTGGGGGTGGTTCATTTAATAGAGAACAATGAGCACTCAGCTTAGGCCAGATACAACCTGAGTTAGCAAATCTGTGTGCTGGAGATGGATTTCGTTTCACTTAAGTTTCCACACTCAAACTTTTAATCGCAGCAGGTTCCTCTGGTTATCAGAACCAGGCTTTCTGCTGGCTTAACTTCCCCGACCTGCCCATCTCCAGCTGGACTAAGTGGATTTCTGATTCTGGTCATTTTTAAAGGTTCTTATCAGTGTGGAACTGCATTTCTGCCTGTGCCATACATACCCATTACAGTAGGAATTCCTGTGATTTATAGAACTGGCTGTGGCAGGGGAAAAGTGTTTTCTCTGCCTTTGTACTATATTTTTAAAATGTGATGCCACTTGCAGTTACCTGTGTAATCAGTTACTTGTTCAGTGGTTTCCTGATTGAGAAAGGCCTATAAAAGCACCAGTAAGTAGAAAATAAATATGTTCCTATTTTTTAATGGTCCTTTTAGAAATGGAAGGTCATTCTCAGTGAGTTTTGGATAATTTGCTTAAAGATACTGTTGAAATTGAGGAGTAAACTGCCTGCATTATCCTATTACCAGCAGAACCCGTGTTGACTAAGCTTCAGCCTAGGGGGCTCGGTAGCATCCCAAAAGGGGCTTGACTAGTGACAGCTGAGAAATACACGGATTACTGAGAATAAACAGCCAGATTTGTAGGGAGTAGTGAACAGATCTTTGGCCTGTCACTGTCGGTACTGTACATTAATCCTGAGAGGACCTGCATAGCTGTCTGGTAGTTCCATGTCTCTTTGGTAGGATGAGGCACCAGCAATGCCCTGTCTGGCATTCTTCTGGAAAAAAATTAGTCAGATTTCTCTGTAAATATTCTGCAAGACATACTTTAACACAGTTCTGATTCCAACTGTTTCATCTCGCCCAGGGGACAAAACTTTGTTTCTGTGAGTGAAGGGCACTGAGGTGCCTGCAGAACAGGACCGGGAGTGCCAGGGCTGGCTGTGCTTGGGGTGGGGGAGCCTTCCCAGGACGGGCAGGAGTGACGGCAGCTTGGTGCTGAGGCCGTGCAGGATGTTTCTGCCTTTCTCCCTAGGAAATAAATGCCTCTCCAATGTGTGCCAAATCACAGCTCCACTGGGGAAGACTTGAGGAATTACACTGCTTGCTCAGGTCTGTCCCTGGTGTCAGATTCCAGGCTCCTCAGTGTGTTTATCTGGCATTTCTTTCAGTAAACTCTTTTGCTAATGCGCTGTTACTGGCACAGATGCAGAAATGGGAACAAGTCTGCTCAAGAAAATCTCACCTAAAATTTAGTCCCCTTTTGAAAAGTATCTAACCCTTGTAGCTGTCCTGCTTTGTGCATTATGGACTGAACACCTAATCGTGCAGCCAGTTGTGCAGGCTGTAAGACTGATTAGTTGTGTGATCTGTTACTTTGTAAGGTCCCACCTGGAAGCAGGGAGGTATTCCTTGGTTTAGGTGCTCTTCAGCAGTTTGATGCATAATGCATCCTATCCTCCTTGATGCCATTACATTCAAAGAAATTATTTGTATCATATGGCACCAGAATTCATGAACAATGACTTCAGTCTCTTGGCTTCCGTAAACAGAGTGATAATTCATCACACATTTGATATACACATGGAAAAAAAAATTAAAATCCAGGGAACTGTAAGTACTGTGACAACTGTCTGCAATATTTATTAGACAAGTTACAAATTCCTGTCATCTTATTGTTCCTTTTAACATCATTGAGAATAAATTAAATAACCAAATTAATTTCTTTCTGAAGGGAGGTCAGTCAAATCACAAAACAGTTGTAGACTTTTTGTCTGAAATGGTAGATGAGTTTCATTCTTAATCAGCTCACTTTGGTAAATTTTGATTTTAGTTTTTTTAAAGGGCTGTGAAATACTTTTCCTTGCATCCGTTATGTCCTTGGTGGGATTTGATGTATTTGATGTTTTCCTGGTTTAGCTTTTGAGACTTAAATTACTTATTTTTCCTCCTTTTATTGAAATTGATAGCTTTATATACTAACACCTTCCCCATATTCCTTCTGCAATTTAGTATTTGAAGTGTTTTTTCTCAAACTAGTTCTTTGCTCTTTTTTTGATGGTGTTCGAGTGATTTGGCAGTGAGCAACTTTGGACGGTTTTTCCGTGTTCTGTAGAAAAGCTGGTTTTTAAATGTTACTGATGACTTTGGAGGGTTTAGAGCCAGCTGTGTGTCTTGCCAAATTGTGAAAGCTATCATCCCCCCACAGGCTGCTGGTGTGACTGCCCAGCACTGCTCGTGGCAGGATTCTCTTGCAGCTTGGCGATGGCAGATAGTGCTAGCTGTCATTCCATTTCTCCCGTCCAAGGGGCATCCTGAAATATCAGCTCGAAAAGCCAACTTGCTACAGTGAATTTGCCATCAGAAATATGTTAATATTTATGAATGTTCAAAGGGGCTTGTTACTCGAGAGTAGCTCTTGGTCTTCAGATTTATGAGGAAGAGATATTCTTGTCAGTGGAGAGTTGCAGAAAGAGTTTTAGGTCTTTTGTGCCAGTTTTTTTTTGGCTTATGGCTCATGGTTCTTGTAAGTGGTTAGTCTGAAGGAGGTTATTTTTATGGTTTCAAATGCAAATATCTAGACTTAATCACTGCAGGTTTGGGGTTTGTGCTTTTTAACTGTGCCAGTCACCAGACTTAGGTATACTGTTAACATATTTGTCTTTACAGTGTGCTTCATTTGATCCATCTATAAAGAGCATGGGACATGTTTGCTGAGTAAACTTTAAAGGAGACAACTTCTGTCAGGATTAATTGGAACAAGGGTCTCTCTGTGCTGGGGCAAGAAGAATGACCAGGTGATCTCTCAAAGTCTGTTTAGTGCTGCAGTCTTTCATGATATATTTTTCAAACTATTTTTGGTGTTTTAACAGAAGAGCACTCAGGTGAAGTTCATAGACACTCATTGATTAGTCAGCATGTGGATTTTCAGGGCAGGGATTTTATATTCAAAGAAATGTCCTATAGTTTCTGACCCACCATAAAAATATTTCAGAAGCTGTTCTTCCTGTTGAAGGGAAGGCAGCAGAGCTGCACCCAGCAGGAGAAAGTTCTCTCTGTATTTGGTAGGTTTATTTTCATTCTACTGTAAATTATTTCTGACCTGAACATTTTGTGAGGCCTGGACAAATATGGAAAAATTAGATCCTCTGAAAGCCCTTAACAGTCCTGTGAATGCTCTTCTGCCAACAGGCAGAGCTAGAGATATCTTTAGTATCTCTCATGTTGTAATATTCAAAGTAGTTGGTCACCATTGACCGTGTCCACATTAAAAAATGTTTTTGAGATGTACTTTTAAACAGAGATCACTGTATATGAAAGAAAAACCATCAGGCTCTGCAATCTGTTTGAATTATGTGTGGAGAATACACATAAAAAGGCTCACAGCTTGTTCTTTGCATAACAGCCTGTGGTGCGTAAGATCACCAGATTCCTTCGCGTTGATGCTTTCTCATTTACCATCTGCAAACAAGGAATTGCAAAGCTCAATTTCTTTAGCAAACTGTTGCTGTTGGAAGACTTGTGACACAGAACAGCTTCAGCCTGATTGGTATTTATTAACTGGTGTTACATAGATTGAGAGTGGAAGTGTTTTATCATTTTACTTAGTCACTGATAGGCAGAGTTTCATAAACAGTGAACAGACTCTGTCCCATTATTTCACTACTGGTGAGCCCATTTGTTCAGCTGGATGCTGTAGTGTTTAGTCTCTGCAGATCTGTGAAAATCAGGAAACTTCTACTCAATGACCTAAGCAGGGGCTATGAGGAGTCAAGCTTCAGACATCTCTTTCAAAAACCTTGACCTTACAGTGTCAGAAACATGTGCTTAGTTTCTTGGCAGGGTTTTATTTCATCTATGAAACTGAAAAATACTGTTATTGAAATCAGATTCTGTAAGATTATGGCTGGATGTTGCAAGCTCACAGAAGGGCTGAATCGCTCACATCCCAGTTCCTGTATTGCTCTCAGACCACCTGCTCAGTGTTGTAATTTGTTCTGTGTCTGCCTGTTTACTTCATCAGAAGATAGGTGTGCCTCAAAAGCAATGAACGCATCCTCTCCAAGGCAGATGTGAGCTCTGTCACAGAGTCACCGTGTGGCTGACGTGAGAAGTGACCCCTGAAGACCTTCTAGTCCCACCCACCTGCTCAGAGCTGGGTCAGCTACAAGTTGCCCAAGACCATGTCCAGTTAGGTTTCAAAATCTCCAACCTCAGTAATATCTTTGTTACACTAGTTAAAAAGATTTAAGGTAGCCAGAAATACAAGTTTAAAACTTAAAACAATGTTTTAAGCATGCATTTTGGCATGTGAACATAATCACTTTTGATTTATGAGCCCAGCTGAGCCTAACTGACTGTATTTGTTTAATTCAGAGGCTGAGCAGTTCTCACCAAAGCTGCTCTTGTCATCTTAATTCATTGAATTATTTCTGATGGCCAGATGCTAAGGAGTTGTAAAAGTGCCTTCTCTTCAACAATTAAAAGGATTGAGCTTCAGAGCAATGTCTCATATGACTAAAACACAGTGGTTATTAAAATCCAGATTCAAAGAGAATGGTTAGTAGTACTTTAAGAATGCCACATTGGCGTTGTAGTGCACTTGCAAGACAGCAGCCATGAGGAAGCTGTGCGTGAACCAGCTCGGGGGGTTTGGTACCATGCCCCAGGTAGCTCAGCCGAGCTGCTCCCAGAGCTGGAGGTGACACATCCGCACATCCCACGTGCTGGGAGCTGCTCTGTCCTGGAAGCTGTGGTGCCCTGTCCTCACAGGATGAGTCTTTACTTGCTGAGTGGCACATCCCAGTCATGGATGCTTGCTAACACCACGATCGTGGATATTTTAGGCTTTCAGACAGGGAGGTTTTAATGGTGGTGGCTCGTGTAGTAGTGAAACACAAATATGAAGAGTATGAAATGACTGGATTTTAGTGAAGACAGGATTTCAGTGAAAAACCTTGAAGAGGTGTGCCCAGGTACTCCTGCTGGTTTTGTTCATTACAGCGCAAGTCAAACCAATGGGATCAATGTGTTCCAAAATCAAAGTGGCAGATGGGTGCAGAGAAATAAGGCATTGTTTGATAAGGATAAATGCTGGATGTGGACACAGCCAAGACGAAATGGAGATGTAGCTCATCCAGCTACTCATGAATTTTACATACATTGGATCCCAGCTGGTTTCAGAGGGATTTGAGAGTGCTAGTGCATATCAAATATCAGGTCCATTTCACCTCATTAGGGAAGGATAGTCTTGATGAGAGCAAAAGGATGGGGAAGATGAATTCATTAGGGAATGGTCACATGGAATCAGTGGTGGCATGGTTTAGTATTGAAGGGACACGCATCCCTTTGAGTTTTATCCAGAGATAGCTTGTACCATGCTCCCTAATTAATGTCTTTAGATTGACTCCCTCTCTTTAGTAAGATACAGCTGATACGTTCTTTGTTTATCCACCTGAAGGGATTAAACAAGGCATGTACAAGAAGAACAAATCTTTATTAGGATTTGATACAAAAAACCTTTTCTGAAGCACTATTGCAGCACAGCAATTTTAATTAGTTTTCACAAATGTTTCCAATTAACACACACAGTGTTTGCTTTTTAGCTACCCAGAAGATTCACTCACGCAGCGAATAAAAAAGGAACTCTTGACATAAGCTTTCATGAGCAGCTTACAAAAAGACTGAGAGTAACTTCTTGCTAGGAGTTGGTAGTCTTTTTGCTTTTCAGAAAGTTATTTGCTTTTGCTGTAGGTTTGGGGTTTTCGTTCTTCTGGATGGTAATAGAAAAAAAGATTTAAAAACACCTGCCATGTTTTTCAAAGAGATGTTAGGAAACCTACTGTCTCTCCGTGTTTTGATCACCCTGATTTGTCTGTGGTGAAAGGCAGGAACATTGACTTGTCTCCAATTCGTAGTATTTGAACTGTGACCACTTTTCGTTTTCCTCTTCAGGCATTTTGTCTTCCTATGTTTATGGCACTTACTGGCGTTACTTATTTTCCTGATTTGAGTTCCCTAATTGGAACTGCACCATGTGGTTCAGGTTCTTCACATTAGCTCCTACTGTAGCTCAGGTGGCAAACCCTGCCAGCTCCTTTGGCAGCAGCTTTGCAAGCAGCTCTTCTGAGGAACCTAGAAACCTCTCAGGTGCAAATACTGTGCAGAACGCAAGTGGCCGCGTTTGATTTTTTGTTTATGTCAAACTCCTCTGTGGAAAATGCTGGGTTATACATGTGGCACTGCTATGATACCAACAACTTAGTGCTTAATGAAATTCATTAAAATAACATTAATTTGTCTTGTTTCCATAAGCAGAACCTTGCTTTAAGCGTCCTGGATCATATGTACGGAAGATGTAAGGAAGAAATTAATTACCGTTTGTTCCCTTAACACTTTTAGTGTCTGTAGGATCGCTGTGTTTGCTATGTAGGGTACAATTTACACATTCTGAACTTAACATGGGGCAGGTTTAGAAAGTGGGGGTGATGTGAGAGCCTTGGAGGTGGATGAGCCACACGCCTCAAGAAGCTTCTTGTTATCGCTCTGTGGAATAAATGCTGCTCAAGATTTTTAAGGTTTGGATATTAATTATAACTCTGAGTTTAGTACTTTCGGGAGCATCCTCCTCCTGTGACATAAGAATACAGCTGTATAAACCCTCTGAGGTTAGCTGAGATGAATGCTATGTGGGAAAGTGAGATCATTACCCAGTCTGAAGTTGTCTTCAATGCAACATATTGCAGCATGCAGACAAGGTAGAAATTTAATGCTCATACATGGAGAGAATTTAATCGTGGAATTTCATTACAAATTTAGCTGTTCAGGAAGCGTTCTTTTGAAGATGCTAAAGGGTTTAAATCTGAGAAGTCAGGCAGTAGCTATTCTGAAAAATGTGGATATACTGCAAATCAAATTGCAAATCATTGCAAATAAAAATCCAGTCCAAGGAAATTAGCCGGTATCTGTGCAAAATCATTATTCACAGTGAAAGGTCAAACGGGATACTGGAAGAATTGGATAGTAGGTAGTTTCAAGCCTTTGGATGTCTGTAATAAATGGAGTCTGGTAGGTTTTCTGCAAAGCTACAGACTACAGCGCGGCTGGCTAAATGAGATACAGGCAGTACTTAATGCTAGCAGTCCTTCATAGAAAGATGTCCTGGAAAAAAACCGTAAAATTCCCAAGTAATATTTTATGTAAATGTAAGGATTCAGGATTGTAATGTGTATAAAAATAATAATGTCAGTAAAAATTAAGCTGGGAGCTCTTATGGAAGTAATTTAAATTTGCTGCATTTATTGAGAAAATGAAGCTATTTGAAAAATGTGGTGGGAGAGGGCCTGGATGCAAGTGCCCATGTGCATAGTTTTCCACATGAACAATCAGTTTCACACATCCTGAGTTGTCCTTAATGGGCAGTGACTGATGGTCCCAAGAGTCTCTCTGCTTTGAGCACAGGTGTTCAAGCCTTGCTGCAGAAGGTAAATTTTGAAGTAAAGGCCTAAAATTAAATGACAAAAAAAATAATGAGAAAGGAAACAAACTGAAATTATTGTAAATTCTACCAGAACACAAAAGCTGAACAAACCTGGTGTAATATATCTAAATATTAGGAGGAGACACTGTAATTCAAGAATATTCTCCTCAACTCATTTGCTTAATACTTAATTGAAAAAAAAATTAAGTAAGAAGCTTTTTAAATGTTTTTGTTAGATTTGGGCGTTATCTTCACGTGTGGACCTTTTCTTTAGTGACATCCCCCAGGACGTGAGGCATGTCAGTGCCCAGGCGGTGGTGTTGGTGTCAGCCCACGTTCTGAGAGCCTCAGCATGCCAGGGGCTGCTGTGCTCGCCCTGCCGGCTGCCGAGGCGTGACCGACCCAGGGAGAGGAACCTGCCCACTGCCAGGCAGCAGGGCAGGAACTGCTCAGTGTTTCCTCTTGCTTCCTCAGCCAGCCCGACCAGCTCTGCTTTTGCTGACAAAAACAGGGCTTGGACTGGTAGCCCAGCCTGCTTCCCGCAGTCTGGAGCAGGAGCTGTCCTTCCCTGGAAGTTCCAGCCATCTGCAGAGTGAAGCAGAAACCTGGAGCAGCCCAGGCACCTGAGCCTCCAGCTGCTCACTTGGGTGTAAATCCAGGAGTCAGTGCTGGAGCTGGTGGGCTTCTGTCTTACTTCAGCACGGTGAAAATACACCTCTACTGCTTGTAATGTAAAAAAAAAATATTGACACTACTGCCAGTTGCTTCTAGGGAGCAGGAAAGGCAAGGCTGGTGTGTGCTCTTGTGCGTGCATGTTTTATGCAGGCAGGGTTTCCACCCTGCTGGGAGGCATACTAATAGCCAGATTAACATACTTTAGTTTTAAAATAACATACTCCCAATTAAGCAGGATTTAACCAAATCTTTCCCAGACTGCAATAGGATGCTAGCAGTAATGCTGTTCCTGTGTTGAGAATTGAAAAGGTACGATGTATTTTAGTTCAAGTTACTGCCTGGGCTATTTTTAATACCTAGCCTTTTTTTTTCTGAAAACCTAAGGATTGCTGCTGCTGTCCCTCACGTGTTCCTGATGCAAAAAGGCAGGGCATGAACAGCAGTTGTAATATAACAATTAACTCCCAAACATGTCTTTAGAAATAATGGATCGATTGTGATTAGTTGCCTACAGAGAAATTTTCTATAATAACTGATGAAAGGCTTGGAATCATTTGCTACATGATGATATATTTAAAGATACACACTGTAGGGTATTGTGTTCTCTTAAGACTTGGAGTTCAGGATTTTTAGGAAGCAGTGGATGATACAGTAGTACAATAAGCAGTTTTCTTGGAGATCACATGTGCAGGATTTAGAGATTTCACATAGCTACCAAATGGCAGCATCCCAGCACTGTGTTATTCCTAAGGAGTAAGCAAATATGCTAGGAAAGAAGCAAGCCAGAATTTGTTGCTTTAATTTGAAAATGTTCATAGTTGATTCTTCCAAAAAAACAGTTTCTGTCTTTAGAAGGAAAAAAACCCTGTGACTCTTACGGCATTCAAACCAAATAATTTCTGATTTGAATGGGGGATTTACAGGTGTAAAAACTATTTGGATTTTACCCATACTTTAGGAAGTTTCAAAAATGAGCAGTTGTAACTTCCAAGTTCTTCAAAATGATGTGAACGAAAAGCCACGCCTCACATAGCACAGTAGCTGCCTCCCAGGCTGTCCCAAATGAACACGGCAGTGTCGCTGAGGTGGCACTCCTCGAAGGGTTGTGGTGGGAGTGCTCTCTGAAGGCAGCTCTTTGCGGGCTTGGCAGGTGATGGGGTGGGTCCTGCTCCTTCCCTTTATGCCAGGTGAGCAGGATTTGATGGCTGTGCAAGGTGAGACGTTGTGTTTGGCAGAATTTTTCCGGACTCTGTGATAAAATAAGAGGACATGTGAGAGCTGACTTTTACGAGGGGTGATTTTAACTTGCACTTCCAGTGACATCATGGGCGATGTTGCATTTGCGCCCCGGGCATATTACAGTGTTTTCTGAGAAGTTCTCACTGGCTTCAGTGACTCCAGTATTTGACATGTAAAATCTTTACCTGCAGGGGGTATTACCTGATCTACTCTGTTTGCATTGCCAGAGATGTATTAGCCATTAGAATAACAAACAAAAATTGCTCATATGGGGATAGTTTGCTTTTATTTGTATTCTGAGAAACATCTTGTGTGACTGCAGCTCTGCTGATACAAAAACAATTCCTTTTTGTGAACTAATCCCATCTGCTGAAAAGAGCCCTCCTGCCCAGGCAGGCTGTATTTCTCCCTGGTGGATTGGGTGCTGTATGGCTGTTGCTGTGTGAATTGCATTCTTCCACGAGTGGCCTTTGAAAGGAGAAGATAATGGCATGTCACACACAGCCTGATCGCAGGTAGCCAAGAAATCAATCTTTGTGGCTTGGAATATGGACAGAACAGTTTGCATCTGACGTGTAGGAATTGTCTGGTACGGTAGGAGTCATTCAATCAAAATCAGAAGTTACCAAATGTAACTCTACATTTGGGCAAGGTTAAAGAAAAAGAAAAAGGCACTGTGAAATAGTGTGAAATGTTATTGCTGTCCTGACCCTCGAGGATGCTTTCTTAGTATCATCAGGTTTTGTGCATTTTGGTTTGCTCCCAGGGGAGGGATTCTATGCAACAAATATAAAGTTAAATCATAATTTCTAATATCAAGTAAGATTTTAATAAAAATCAATGTGGCATGCAAGGCTAAGTCCTGTTTATTAAAATCAAAACCTTTTAATGCTCTGTGCCTTGCTTTTAAATAACTATTGAACAGTGAATATTACTTCATATTGTTTACTTGGACCTGTTCTGAGTCAAGGATTGGATTGCAGAGGTCCCCTTCCAGCAAGTATTCTGTGATTGCTTTCTGTTTTCTCTTCCTCCCATAGTCCTGTTCTCAGCTTTAGAGAGAGGTTTGATCCAGAGAGAAATTTTAGCAACTCTGTTTCATACAGTTCTGAGTATTTGCATATTCCATTTTTAATGCAACTTATGTGACTAATTTCCTCAGAATCTGCTCCAGAAATAAAGTAGTTACACTTGGACTAGTGTGTTTTAATTGGCAGGGGTTTTTTCCTTATGAATCTGTTATCATAACATGAAGTGCCCTGCTGTGTCTTGGAGTCATGATTATTTATCAAGTTTACAGTACAGTGAGCAGCTTGCTGCATCTTATGGTTATGAAAGTACAGAGGTTTCTAATGTGCTCTTTAGATTGTATTTTTCTTGATTTATACAATCTGATCTGGCTCTGTTCAGGTATTTAGTTTCTTTTCTGAATAGTGATTTTCCACACACATCCAAGAAATAGAGTAGAATTAAATGCTGTATATTGGAGGGAAAAAAATGCCACTTGGATTACTGGAAGCAGCTGGGGCTAGAATGCATTTCTGAAGCACTTTTTAACATTTAAAGGTCATTTTAGAGGTGAATCCAGGAACACCAAGGAATGAAATGAAGTCAGAATTCTGGCTGAGGTTATGCCAGCAGTGTGTCACATCAGTGTGTCAGCCCGAATGCATGCTCTTGGTGCTTGTTGTGCCTCTCGCTCTGCAGCCCCTTTCTAAAACTGTTGTACCCAAATAAACATCAGAAGTGATTCTTGCATGTGATACGAATATCTGCTTTCAGCAGCAGTGCTTATCCCTGCCCTCATTGTTGTGGTCACATTATTGTAGCCATGATCCATCCAATACCAGCCCCTAAACGGGAAGCAGTCATGCACTGAAAGCTGGAGTGGGATGGTGTTCCTGCTGAGATTAATTCAAGCATCCAGCAATCTGTACATCGAGTGGAACCGTTAAATTTACATAATGAGCTCTGTATTTAAAGACACTTTGAAATTTAAGCACCTTTCTAGGATTCCAGGTATGGCCCTGCAGAGACACGTGGCAGCCTTTGTCCCTCTGGTGTCGCTTTGTCCCTCTGTGTGGCTGGTGGCAGCGCTTGGACAGTCCCCGTCCCGTGTTTAGCTGTGTTTGCACGTTCCACATGTGCACACCTGACTGGAAATCTAAGAAAAGACATTTTGTGCCTTTTTGTTAGTCCTGCCTTGCCTCTTAAAGAGCTGGAATGTTCACCTGAGAGCAAATTTGTTTTCTTTTCCTCTCTGAATATTAACACTTCCCTTTAGTAAGCTCTGCTCCGTGCTCAGAGATAAGTGTGTGAGTCTCCGTTGTTGGTGGGATGGAAGGGCAGTGTTCAGTTCCTTTGGTGCAATGCATTTGTGTTGACATTTGCAAGATCGCAGATATCAGCTGCCTCTTAATCCTGACACAGTGACGTAGAAGAGCCCTTCAGTCTGCTCTGAGTCAGAGTTCTCGGGGCTCCATATGGGCCACGGCTCAAAATGCAGAATCACAACCTTAGGGAAATCGTGTGGTGATAATGAGCAGCCCTGGGATTTGGGACATCCAGGTTCCATTCCTCCCCTTCTGCAACTTCTGGTGTCACCTTGGAGATTTCATCTGGCATCTCAATTTATGTCTCTGTCTTGCAAAGTGTTGTGAGACTGCTGCTAGAATGTGGGCTCGGTGATCCTTAAGATGGGATGCACCTTACATGAATCGAGCTCTGTCTTCAAACCATACTCAATAAATAATAGAAGGGAAATAAAAGGGATTTACAGCCCTTATAATAAAGGCATTACCCCAAAAGATTAGCAGCAACAAAAAAATAACAGCGGTAATATTTCTTTCTTCAATATCCCCCTCCTCCATAACACAGTGTTGACCTGTCAGAGTTTCCAAAGGATAATTTTCGTAGTTCTTTCCATACTTTTGGGATTTATTAAGACACAGCAATATTTCCATGTAGGACTTAATGATCTGAAGTGTAGTATCCCATTCTCATGGCTGGGATTGAAAATATGGAGTGTGTGTGTTAGAAAAAAATCAAAATGAACCTAAGTAGCGAACGTTACTGCTAGATGGCTCAAGGGAGAGTTGCTGGCACAGATTTCTTCTGCAAAGCCTGTTTTTTGTTGGAAGCTGTTTAATTGCTGTTTTGAAGTGGATTTATTTGCTGTATGTTGTCCTTTTGCTGTAGGATTCCCAGGACCTTCCACAAGGATTCAGTGAAATGCCCACCTGAGCTCCTTCCCTGCATAGAGGAGATGTTTGTGAAGGAGCTGAGAATGGATCAAAGCAGCCCCTATCAAACCACTTGAAAACTTCCCGTTCCTCTGTTTAGATGCTCCTGGGCAGTTGAAAGAATGAGTGTGTGTAGGGGGAGAGAGGGGAAATGCATTTCTTTTCTCTGCCTTTACTGTGGGAGAAGGGTGCTGTTCATGTGCTAGGGTAAAGAAACCCTTGGCTTGTAGTCCAAGATGTGAGCTGGAATGGATTGTTGTAGGCAATTCATCTTAATAGACCTGAGGAGGTCTGACAGCAGCTGGGACTTTGGCTTGCTGAATGCAGAGGTTGTGACTGTGAAAGTTCATGACGCTCTATCTCTGCATGTAGATAGCCTGAACTCCTGAGATTAGACTATGCATCTCTGTCAACAGTACGAGTTGGGTATGGGAGTGGAGGAGAAGGACTCCACTGCTTTTTTGTTTTTGAGGTCTGTCCAGACCAATTCCTTGCATCACGTTGGTAATTTCCCCTGGGTGGTTTATCTATTTCCAGATAACACGGGGTTATTAAATAGGTGTGCACAGCAGGCCCTCCTTATCTGCTTGTGCATTGTTACCCGCTGCTGCAGACATCCTCTCTACACATGTGCATTACGAATGACATGCCTCTATCTGGTTATAAATATTTTCCATTTGGAATTATCTGCTTCTGCTACAGAGATGAGAGGTGATCACTTGAGCAAGAAAGATAAGGGACCAGAGGTAAGAAAAATAAAAATGATGAAGCACTGAGCTGCATACGAAATAAGTGACATAATCCACATATCCTATTAGATAAAGTGCAGCAAAACAGGTTCTCTTATATACCTAGCTGCTGCCATGAATTCAAGTTATTACATGAATTCAGGTTGGTTGCCTACAGAGGGACTGAGGGGGAAGAGAGAAGGGGGTTTGCAGCAAACCTGTTATAACAGGCTTTCTTTATTTGTCAGAAAGTAAGTTAGCTACCTTAATACACGTTAAAATTGTTAAAGTTGGAAAAGCAGCTCCTCCTGTTCCTAAGACTTAGAGCCAAAAATAATCAGGTAAAGAAGATGGAAAAATCTTGGTTTAAAATTGATTGGCTCGTGCGACTTCTGTCTTTTTGCCAAGTTACTGGTCTTTCGTGCAGAAGCAAGATGTACCTGAGGAGACAGATGTTCCCAGGGTGGCAGCAGCCCTTGTGGTGAAATGACTTCTTGAGCTGTGCCAGGTGGCTGTTTTGCCTTCCTGTAGGGCAGTGGATGCCATTCTGAGCTGCTGCACAGGGAATTCAGGAAGGCTCTGGGATCCTTGCCAGGAGCAAGCTGACCAGTGGTCTCTTGTCTCCAAATCCAGGCATAAGTTTCTGCTGTGTTCTTGCAGGTGCTGTAATGATTTGCCTTTAAAAGTGTCCTTTATGATCCAGGGAAATATCCAGCACTTCTCCTTACCTGGGGACCAGAGTGCACCTTCTGGGCAGCTCAGTGAACACACAGAGATAAAACAGTGCACTGGCAGGATTTTACCCCTTTCACATAACGTGTCAGTCCACAGTTTCTGGCACAAGGAGGCCAATTGTTAAGTTAAACCCAGTTCTGTACTGAAAAGTAATTCTTTCCCTTCACAGCTAAAGAAGCCATGTTTGTGCCGAGGGCCAGGGTAAAGAGGGACATGGTAATTCCCGGGCCTTTGACATGGAAGTGAATATTTCCCTAAAGGTAAAGGCACAAGGTTGGCAGAGATGGCAGTAACATGCAGCATGCATTGCTGGGCCAAAGTCGGCAGGGACTCTTAGGCTTTAGAAAATGCAGATTGTTATGAGTGTTATTTTATTTATATATTTGTTATTTTAGCTCTGTTGACAGACTTACAGCTAAGAAAAAGGTCAGTAAAATGCATCTGCCTCAGCCAAGCATAGTGTGGGGCTTCATAAATGTGTTTGTTCTGAGGGATGCGAGCTCATTTAAGCACTCAGAGTGGGAGTATGTTAAAGCATGAAAGTTACTGCAAGTGAGCCTTGACTGGCTGTTCTTTAAGCTCCTTCTCCATGACTGTGAGGCAGTAATTTGTCATTTATGGCAACACTGTTTGTATCAATTACTTTGAAATTTGAAGTCTGGGGGCAGCCCCACAGCTGCTGCAGGACACTGGTGTAAGGGGCTGAGGCACCTGACAGCACTGGCCCTGGTCACTTGTCAGTTTAGGGAGGACAGAGGCTTACAAAAAGGAGCCCACTTCATGCAACTGGATGAAAAACCTGATCTGTAGGTGGTTTTCCTTTAGAGAAAGTGGGGTGGCTGATGCCTTCTGACTCCTCGTGCTCCTTGCTCCATCCTGTCCAGCTTCTGCCACTTCCTAAGAAGGCAAAGTTGTGTGGATCCTTTGGCACTGCTTTGTCATACTGAGTAGGGGAACTTGACAAACAAAATCTTTGTCAATTTGTTAAAAACAAACAAACAACCTCTTAGAAGAGTTTGAACTTAATTATGTTAATATTAAACATAATTAAGGCACGCTAATTATGTTTTCTACATTTGTGAGGAGAGTTGCGCTGTGCTCTCCAGACATCTGTACCATATAGAGACAGGCAGGAGAGTGCAACATTTCCAAGTGCCATTTTCCCATTCCATATACGGCTGCTCTTTCATTCCAATTGCAGATCCTCATTCAGCTCAGTCAAATTGAGTCCTTATTTGAGAGATTCTGCGCTGAAAGGCAAATGCATCTATCTTTATAAGCCTGTTTGTTTCCATAATTAGACACTGAATCAACAGTGTATTGAAGATGACACATTTGCTTATTCCTTGTCTTCTCCCTGTGGTGGCATAAAGCAGTGAAGCACAATAATTAATGAAAAAGACTGTTTATTATCCAGGCAACGTATCTTGAAGTGGAAGGGAAAAAAAAGAACATGGGTTAAAATGATATTGCTGAAGACCATCAGTGCCATGGCAAAGTGTAGGAATAGTTCTGGGGGGAGAGTCCCATCATTCATTCAGGCCAGTTGGGCTGGGTGCTCTAAAACTGTCAAACACGATTGAACTCAGCTTTCTCATGTAAAACTCAGGAAGACATGGAATGCATGGGGAAAAAACTGACTCAACTATTTTGCTATGGCATCTTTAAAGTGTTTTCCAAAATTGTGACTTTTTAAACTTTATTAATATGTCTTCTCTGTCCTGTGGCTGAGTGAAAATGATAAATTTTTTTCACAGCCTTATCTTTTCTTCTGGGAGAATCTGCCTGGTAGGTTTTATAAGACAAAGGGTGCACATAATGCTCTGCTCAGCACTCTACCTTAGCAAAGCAAAGCTGATCTGTTTTAAATAACAAAGGCCAGAAAGTGCCTGACTGCCAAACACACTGCTCTGTCTCCTGTGGACAGGCCACAGAGTAGCCACTGCTTGTGGGCCAGTGTTGAAGATTAGGTAAAAAGCAGCGCTTTCCTCAACCACCTGAGGTGATCCTGAAGTCCAGGGGATGGTTCCTCCAAACTGACTGGCCACGGGTAAGCCTGCAGGGTTCCCCTGAGATGCTCTCAGGCCATTCCCTTCATTTGCAAGGAGCTGCAGCTTTCAGAAAATCAGAAGCGTGCACTGCCTAGTAAATGTCGCAGCTCTAATGTGCAGCTGAAGTCATGCTGGTGGCAAGCCAAGGTTTGGGTTCTGTCCCATTTCCATCCGTTTCCATTCCACACCTAGCTATGAAATAGATTTTGTGTTTACTCAAGCTTCTAAAGCCAGTCCACATTAGGAAAAGTATATGACAGGAGTACGAATAGCCCACTTACTGAAATGGAGTGATTGAGAGAACAATGACTCTTGTCAAGGCTGCTGATTTTCGAGTCCTTGATTAGAGCCTGCTTTCCTTTCACACGTTCTATCCTCAGTGGTGATGCTGCATTGTTTTGGCAAATAAAGCTTGCTGGTATTGCAAAGCTGGGAGCAGCCACCTACCCGAGAACAAAGCTTTGATCATCTTCATGTTTTGGTATTCACCCTCCCCAGCGCTGCATTTTGGGAATAGAGAATGGGTTTGCACTATTTTTAGGCGCATAGAATTACAGGAACATAAATATCTTCTTTTCAATTTAACATGCTGTTAGCTAGTGGTTGGCCTGATAGTTCTGTGCTTGCTACAAATCTCTGTGTGTTCGGGGATGAGCAATAAGA
Organism: Cnemophilus loriae; assembly: GCA_013397755.1. Classification (NCBI taxonomy): domain Eukaryota; kingdom Metazoa; phylum Chordata; class Aves; order Passeriformes; family Corvidae; genus Cnemophilus; species Cnemophilus loriae. Next base: position 97,821 of record VZTF01002417.1, on the reverse strand, counting down.
ACGTGTGGTTTGGCACAAGCATAATAGAAATTAATGTGGGTTTTTTTTACTTTATAAAGGAGAAAAAGCCTATTGATCAATAAGCATTAAGTCTAATACAAAATAGAATCATGCTCTATGCTATGTGTAAGTGGCTCATATTGTTTATTCCAGGCGATGCACTCACAGACAAACAAATTGAATAGATATTGGCAATGTAATGTCGAAAATTCTGGGAATATATCTAGTCAATTCCTAAAATATTGCTGCAGTTTAAATGCTGTGGTGCACATGATCACCAGACTATTTCTTTTTAATTCTTGGTTTTGTGGAAACTTGTAAGTATCAGCACTTTTCTGTGGTATTCTCTCACTTCCATGCAGAGTTCATTGACACAAAGGAACGTGGCACACACAGTCCTGCAAGGCCTGCGGAACCAGCTGCATCACACCTGGTGGCTGTCCAAGAGTCTTTACAAACAGGGATGAATTTAAGGAGTCTTTGTACTTGACCAGCCCTGTTCCTCTTTGTCAGCTCGAGAGAGGACACACCCACCTCCTTTCCAAGGATGAACATTTAATGTGGCTCATGAAGTGTGCTTGCTTTTAATTTCCCGTGCCGTTAACCATTCTAGTGTGCCTGTTGTCCAGATCTGTTTGAGGTGACCAGCTCCCAGAGTGGAAGGCTGGTGGTTTGAGAACCTGCCTGGGCTCGCTGCAGGACACCCCAAAATTCACATGAGAATGTGCCTGAGAGCATTGTCCAAACACTTCCTGAACTCAGACAGGCTCGGTGCTGTGACCACTCCCCTGGGGAAGCTGTTCCTCAGGAGAAGTTAAGTGGCTTGCTCAAGTTTTCAAGGAAAGCATTGTCAGCATTTTCAATAGTCAGCATTGAGCTTTAATGCAGATTTGATAATGCCCAGTTTAGCATTATAGCCACAGGAGCATTATTCTGCATCACAGCAAAGGCATTCCTGGATTTGTGGAGAGATTCAGAATAAGGGGAATGTAATGTCCCAAAGGGAATTCTGAGTGATACCATAGTGTAAATAGAACATAGGAGTGCTAATAAAGAATAAAGTGAACAGTGCTTTCAGTTGACAATAACAGTGAACACTGTATTTCTACTCCACGTATTGTATTTTGTCATGCAGTGGTCTTTAAACCAGAGATATAATAGCTGTTGACCTAAGAGTTATTATATTTTAATTAGGACTGATTCTCCTCCTGAGCTTTTACTGGTCTTAGCTCTAAGAGCGAAAGTCATGGAATTTTTTAGTTGAGACAGAAACTAGTTGTCAAAGTTGAGAAGGAAAAATGGAAAGAGGAAAAATAATTGATTTTATTCCTACTTCTCTTTTTTTGTTGCAATATTGGTAGAGAAGATTCACAGACAATACTAAGGCATATTTTTTTTCTGGAAATGTAAGATAGGTGCCTTGTTTATTGTTAATAAATAGTAATATAATATGCTCTTATGTAGCCATGGTGCTTCATTTTGTGCCGTGTTATTGTTAAACAGTGCCAGGACTCTGATGTCCGTCATGAAGGCTAAATAGTTACATCTGAATTTTTTTATTGCTGTAGAATTCATGGTCCTTCTACTTTTTGTTCGCCTCCTTTTAGACTGCCTATTTGAGAATTCTTAGTAGCTGTGTGAAGGCTGCTCCTGTTTTGCTGAAAGAACAGATTTTTACGCCTTGTCAAGCTGACGCTTTGTGTTGACACCTAATTCTTCCCCTTCTGCAGAGGAGCTCAAGGAGAAGCTGCAGAAGTATGTTGATGAAGTGAATGCCCACAAGCCTGGCTTCATCAAGGTTGTCCGGCACAGCAAGCAGGAGGGGCTGATCCGCTCCCGGGTCAGCGGCTGGAGGGCGGCCACGGCGCCCGTCGTCGCTCTCTTTGATGCCCACGTGGAGTTCAACGTGGGGTGGTACGTGCCTCCTTCAGTTTTTCTGAGCCAGGGACCTTTTCCAAGCACTGGTGTTAAATTACTGGCTGGCATTCCTCTTGCATGGAGAGGGTGAGTTAGAATTCTGAGCTTTTTAATGAAGATTCAGGCGCAGTCGTGGACGCAGGCATGAAAAATGTGTTTGTGCTGTATAACGTGATCTAGATGTATTTTTGTGGTTTGAGTTATCTGCTGATCTAATTACAGTGTATTTAAATTATATTTAAAAACTGCACATTAAAAACCTCCTCCAGTAATGTAGCCCTTTGCCCATGAGGGCGAATGTATCTTCTTTTCATTAAAAATATGATGTTTCTTTTATGTTCTGCAGTGTAAACAAAGAGGCGTTATCTTGGCCACTCTGCAAAAGTAAACATAACTAAAATAATGTATTTTAACTTTTTCAGTCTGAATTTAATATCTCCCTTGCTTCTTAAGAAAAAATGATGGTAAAAAGGCAGGAGCTTCTGTCCCTAGGATAGATCTATTATTAACTCTGATCTTGATGTCCTTGATAATGTTGAGAGCCTGAAGTTATCGTTACTTGGTAGCAAGGGTATAAATGCTCTGTGATATGCAGATACTCATTTCTTCCATCCACCAGCTCAAATCAAGGTTAACAACAGGGCATCCTAGAGAAAATATCGCAGTGTGTTATTCTGGGGCAAATCCTGCACTGTCAAAACTCCATCTCAAAGCAGAGAGGGCTCTGAGTGGGGGTAGCAGCTTTAGACTTTGCTCCGTCTGAAAAATACAGCATCAGCTGCTGTTTATTTGGTGGGTGGACTAAACAATCTTTAAAGGCCCCTTCCAGCCCAGTCTAGTCTATGATTTCCATCAGTGCCGTGCTTTTATTGATGTAATCTTAACACTGTATTTCATTTTGTTGGTTTTTTTTAGGGCTGAACCAGTGCTCACCAGGATAAAAGAAAACAGAAAAAGAGTAATTTCTCCATCATTCGATAACATTAAGTATGACAATTTTGAAATCGAGGAGTATCCCCTCTCAGCACAGGGGTTTGACTGGGAGCTGTGGTGCCGGTATCTGAACCCTCCTAAGTCCTGGTGGAAACTGGAGAACACAACTGCTCCAATAAGGTAACGGCGGCCTAAATTAGAGCATCACTGGCAGTGCCCTCCTAGGAATGGCAGCGGGTGATAGGTGTTACTGACTGTAAAGGTAAAATACTTAAATGTCCTTGAGCTGTCCTCTGCAGCTTTGTCCTTGACCCCTACACAGTCATCAGGAAAACTCTTGTTTTCAGTAGATCTTTTTAAAGGTTTGTAAAGGAAACTCTTGCTTTCAGTAGACCTTTTAAATAGGTTTCCTGCCGAAGTGGAACGGTAGGCAGGGCTGCTCAGCAGCACTGCTTTCTCCAAATGTCTCACTGCTAATTTAGTGCTAACAGGCCAGGAATGGAATTTTCTTTGCAGTTCCATTATATAAACAGAGCTGATCTGCCAGCTGTATGCTTTATAATGCTGTCACGTGGGTGCACAGCTGTGCTGTGTCCTGGGAGTTAATGCTTGGTCACGGACACTGTGAGCAAAGGCTGTGCTGGATCCTTGCTTCGGGCCAGTCTGGGTCTGTACTTTCTTGTCATGTCCAGAGTGTTGTTAGGCTGGTACAGAACAGTACCTTTGTCTCAGGGAGGGGAGTAGTTGCCTCTGAACCCTCTCAGCAGCTCTGCTGTGATTCCAAGCCTTTCTTGTAGATACGCCTTCATTCCAAGGAGGCCACTGGTAGCTGTGCTCCAGCTCCCTGCAGAAAGAAAGTGTGAACGCTGTTTTAACCACCTGAAAAGCAGAACCTCCAATAGCACTGACAGCTATTTTTCATCCAGTAGCTCTGTTTTTACAGGCAGGCACTTTTCTCAGGTTCTGTCAGCTTAACACACTCTGAGCTGCACTGACCCATGAACAGGACCTAGAATTGGAAAGTAGGAGATAAAACTTAACAGGTTTGCCACAGACAGATGTAAAAAGGGGTGATAATTTCCACATCATTAGAAGCAGTTATTGCTGTTAATGAACTCCGTTAACACTATAAAAATGTTCCTGTGGAGACAGACTGAGAGAGTTGGGGTTGTTCAGCCCAGAGAAGAAACGGCTTCAGGGAGATTTATAGCACCTTCCAGTACCTAAAGGGTTGTTCCAAGAGAGCTGGTAAGGGACAAAAGTAGGTAGTGATAGAATAGGTGGGAATGGCTTTAAACTGACAGAGGGCAGGGTTGAATAAGATATTAGGAAGAAATTCTTTACTGTGAGGGTGGTGAGGCACTGGCACAGGTCACCCAGGGAAGTTGTGGGTGCCCCATCCCTGGAAGTGTTCAAGGCCAGGCAGGATGGGGCTCTGAGCACCCTGATCTATTTGAAGATGTACCTGCCCATGGCCTAGGTTTGGAATGAGATGATCTTTAAAGTCCCTTCCAGCCCAAACCATTCTATGATCCTGTGATTAATTATAAAGATTTATTATTATGATGGCTCTTAAAATTACAAGTATTTAAACACGTAATGAGCAAATCTGCTTTTCCATTTTACCCCCAAACTCTGTTCTATATGAGGGCCAGGGAGTAAATATCCTTTATGAATACTGGATGTTCAGGTTTGCTCCCTAGCCCTTTCCCTGGCACATTTTTTTAATTCAGTGCAATATGCTGCATGTGTGTATTGGATAATTAAAACAAACACACCAACAAACAAAGCCATGTGTATTGATGGATGGTTCCTATCATGCCTCTATTATGCTTTTAGAATTATAGCAAAGGGAACCAGGTACTCTGAGAAATGCTTAAAAACAACAACAAAAGCAAAAATACCTTATCATAAAAGAAGCATAACTTTTGTATTGATGTTGATTGCTATTTTCTTCATTAATAAATACATCAGAAACAGTCTTTCATTGTTATAAAGTGGGTACTGTAGCACTTAGAGGCATCAATATATGGATTTCTGTAGAACTGTACAATTTGTGATTAAGACAGCCTATAATCTGTTTGAAAGCCGATGTGTACACTAGCTGTAGCTTGAGTGTTCTCAATAAAAGCAGGGCGATTTCCCTTGGACTGCTAATTAATATCCTGTCATTACCAGAGTGCCTGATACCAGCATAATAATCAGAAAAGACATTTTTATCTCTTGCCATTGTAGATTATAAGGTAGGAGAAGAATGAAAAGGCTAAATGTATCCTTCTCCACTGCATCTCATAAAGGTAAAGTTGTGCCCTCTGTAGCTGAACTCTTACCTGATTAAAATTGGTTCTGTATAGTAAAAATCAGTTGGTTCAGACCATGACGTAAACAGAGATTACTGATCCAGTAAAGATACGTGGGGTGTTTAAATTTGACTCAGGACAAAGCACTAATGGTACACTATGCTGGTAGGGGCAGGCTTTTCTCGATTCTCTATTAAAAAACCTTATCTGGATGGTCCTGTTCAAGTAATAATCTCTTTTTTTATGTAAGCTTACAGGCACGAGTGTTTTAGCTCTAGCTGAACCTGGCTTCGGGCTAGACACGCAGAACTGTGCATCAGTGGGTATCATTTGCAATCATCACAGACAAGAGACTTGAGGACTTAGCAAGGACAGAGACTACACTGGCTGGTGCCTCAGAAACACAGCTGGGGCTCCTGAATCTTGCACTGTTAGCACTGAAATCCTTCCTGCTCTGGTGAACATTTATGACCAATAATTTGACTCTGGTTTCCTTCAATGGTGCTCATTTCACTTTAGAATTAAGAATATTAGAAGGCAAGGCTAAGTAAAACTCTTTGAGAAGTACTTTCTTAAGAGTCTGTTTTGCTGCACCATTTTACCCAGCAATGATAAACATAATCTGTTTCTGAATTAAAAAATTCTTCGTAATTTATCTGCTAATTTTGGTTGCTGCTGGTTTATTCTTCTAGAAGTCCTGCATTGATTGGATGCTTCATAGTAGATAGAGAATACTTCCAAGAGATTGGATTACTGGATGAAGGCATGGAAGTATATGGAGGAGAGAATGTGGAGCTCGGAATCAGGGTAAGGAAAATATTTAGCCAATACTGGTGGCTTACATTTAAAATACAGCTTGCTTCTTATTGCAGGGGGGGAAAGCAGTCTGCAGGATATGGATGATGGCCTGAAAAGGAGATCCACAGCTCTGCAGAGATGTAAATTTATTTGAGGAGAGAGGGAGGGGAAAAATGAGCAAAAGCTCTCTTTACAGAACTTAATCTGGGACAAGGATAGAAATACAGAATTTAGGGTTGTTCTTTCATCCAGGTAACAGTGCTAGAATTTTGCAGAGTTGATAGCTAAAACTCCCTGCTCACCCGTGATCCCAGACTCGGTAAGGAGGATGGTTTCTCACAGGTGTGAGGGGGGAAAAACCTTTGTAGATTACTTGGTTTATTTAAATTAGGAAAATCACTGTGAGGCGAAGTGGAATACAGAGGCGTTTATGCTGCCTTCCAGAGGGAAGGGAATTGAGATATTCATAAAGTGCATAGGTGCACATATTTTCTTTTTCCATCATGCACTCTTCACCTGATTACTATAATGCAGTATTGTGTGATTTGTGCACTTCTTTCTGTATCTCTTCACACCTAAATACCTTTCTGAAAATACAGGGCTGTTCTCTTTGAGAATCTCTCAGGCTTTTGACAAGAGAGGAATTCTTAGGTAGATAATGGTAATGAAAAATGGTGTGGTGTGTTATAAAACTAAATTCTGAACCCTGCCTTGAAATGTTAGTGGAAGGTAACATTGTGTTTTGTGCCTTTTAGTTCCAGAATAAAAGCACAGTGTTGTACAATAGCAAAAAAAGGAACTTACTCTAAGAATATAAAATTCTATCCTGAGACTGCAAGATACAACAAAAAATACTCATTTTTACTTCTGGTTTCTTGAAATTCTTTTTTGTCCGCCTGTCAGAGATGAAGAGTTATTTCAGCACGAGTGAAGCCCAAACCCCCTTTCAGCTACACTAGAGCACTTTTTTAAGGAAAGGAAGAGAGAAATGCAAGACTGCTTCTTTTAATAACACCGTTCTTCTCACTATGAGGGCCAGAGAGCTGCCTTCTGTTCCCAAAAACTTATTTTGCAGCTCAGTGTTGCGATGAGTTGAAAATTAACGTCACTTTGATTTTTCTGCTCTTTTCTTAACTGACAAAAAACTATTGTTTCCTCGTGAGTGCAAGGAGTTTTCTCTCGGTTTGCCTCATGAGATGTACCCTGTCTGGTCTGTGATACTCTCCTTGCAGGAGCTGCTTGTTGGTATGTTGATAGACAAGACCAGAGAGACACAAATCTCTGCATAATTGAAATTTCAGAGTAGACTGGATCACTGGAATAAGGCCCGACACTGCTCTGATTTCCTTACGGCTTTTTGTCTGTCTCCAGGGAAGCAGTGCCTGACCTACATAAAATACTTTCATCTGTAACAGATTGTGGTGTGCAAGGTAGCATAATATATGCTATATATTATAATATATGCTGCCTGATCTGACTTTATGCTGGTTTGGATCTGTGTACCTGGCTATATGAAAACAAATTACAGAGCTGTAATTTTTAGCAGTTTATTAGCAGGTCTTCTCACAGTCCTCAAGATCATACAAGGATGAGGCTGAGGGGAGACCTCATTGTGGTCTTCAGCATCCTCGTGAGGGGAGGTGGAGGGGCAGGCACTGATCTCTTCACTCCAGTGACAGGACTCGAGGGAGTGGCCTGAAGTTGTGTCACAGGAGGTTTAGGTTGGGTATCAGGAAAAGGTTTTTCACCCAGAGGGTGGTTGGGCACTAGATTACTTTCAGCTGTGAGGCTGATGATGAATCACTTAATCAAAATAGTCATTGTTCTACAAAAACTAAATTAGAATTACAATATTAGCGCAATAAATAATGTTTCCATTTGAAAATGCTGCTCTGTAATCTGTGACTCCATGTTACTCACGGTACCTCATCTTTCATTGCCATTTTCCTTTCTTTAAGGAGTGTCTGGATTTCTCTAGTGTTCTGCTGTGTGATAAGCATTGTCACGCAGAACAATGGACAAGCGGACCTCAGGTGCCCAAGCTGGCCTGCTAGGAAAACCTTACGCATAAGCTCGTAAGAGCAAACATCTAGAGGAACTGGAGAGTTTATTTCTGACTGTAGAAACGGCAGCAGGTGTTAGGATCACTTGAGCTACCTATTTATCTTAAACGTGGGAAGTAGAACGTGGTCCCGTGTCCTTACATTACTGATTTTGTTCCAGAGTATGTAAAACTACCATGAGCCAAACTACTGTGAGGAGTTAGACCCTGACAAAATGGGGACTTTTCCTGCTATCCTCACTCAGGAGTTACTTTTGTCACCTCATCATCTGCACAAATATCTAGTTATGTGTGTGTTATACGAGAGCAAGAAAATCCCCAACTATTGGAAACTGTATTTGAAGTATCCATTGTTGGTAAACCATAACAAGCCACAGGACTGTGGAGGATTATTCTCTTGACTCTGAAGAATTTGTTTTGCTGCTCAGCTCTGTTGGTCTCTGATTTGGAATACTATTTTAACTTCTAAGATTTTTACTCTTGTCTGTGGCTTTGTAACAGCATTTGTAAAATATTAAACGTATATTATTAAATAAATATGAATAGAGATCTGTTGCCTTGAGCTAGAAGCTGACAGATGAGTTCCAAACACGAATGCATTTGATTCTTAGAAGATACATTTTATTTACTCCTCGAGCAAATGTTTTCTTGCAAAGCTATTTATTTGCCCCATAAGACAAAAAAGGCAGGCTAGATGATGCAAGACTTGATAGAATCCTCTTTGAGCAGTTCAATCACTTTAACTGGGATTTTTGAAAGATTCATTTACTGTGAAGCAGCATCATATTTGTAAATTCACGTTAGGATGAGTGATGCGTCTTTTTGGTTTATGTTCAGTCAATCCCAGTTGAATGGACTTAAGTGTGCTTTTAAGGAACCAGATTGCATTTAGGAGGGCAAATTGGAATCACATTCTTATGCGTGTGACCAGGCAGGAACTGTGTTGTTAACTGCCTTAAAGTGGAGAAGGAATGTGAGTGTAAGGCGGGTGCTTCTCGCTGTCACTTGGGCTCAGCTCCTGGGTTGTGCCTGCACAAGCAGTACTTGTGGCCGTGGAAGACCCTACAAATCCTCTGCAGTCAGTCAGATTCTGCTTTGGATGGTTCAAGTCTAGTTTGCAGCGGGCTTCTTAAAGGCCTCTTCCAATTCCTACTGAAGTCAGAAGAAGATTTTCTATCAAAAGCGACCCTGTAGCAATCCTTTTGTCTTTTAAAGCAGCCTACATGCTTGATAAAGCTCACAAATATCGGTTACAAGAAGTTATTTGTGCCTCTTTTAGGGATGCCTTAACAAATACTCAGTGATTTGCCTCAGGTCCAGGACTAAGTCATCATCTGAATCAAGGGAACGCAAGCCCAGGCTTTGACTGAGAGTAATTCTGTCTGTCACAAAGACTTTGTGCTTGCAGACAAATTCGTGTTCACAAGGGTATAATGGCCCTGCTAAGTGGAGAAGAAGAAATTTTATTAGAAGGTAAAAGCTCTTTAAGGGAAAAGGGCTGGGTCTTGTTCCCACTAAACGGTATATCAGGACTTCACATCAGCTGACCCAGGAGGGAAATTGCATTTATAGTTAGGCTGAGTATGGCACGCTACTTTTGTGCAGTATACTGCTGTAGTGAAATTAATTGCTTCATTTGCTTCTCTGGTGGTTTGTCTGCAGACCTTTTGTGAAGCTGATGCTCTTTCTGTTGGTGGAGAACTAGAGGAATGCAGTTAATGAATAGAGATGGAGAAATGAGTCATTTGAGCAGAAAATAGTCCCAGTGTTCTTTGGGGTATTTTCCATGAATTAGGGTCCCTCTGTGGCAGAGCAAGCAGATGCGAAGTCTATCATGCCTCTCTCTGATCTATTGGTTTTTAAATTCCAGAAGTTACCTCCATTATTTGTTTGTTTTGGGCTGGGTTTTTGTGTGGGTCTTGGTTTTTTGTTTGGGTTTTTTAATGTGCTTTTTACTCTTAACTATCTCACTTCCCACACGTACTTCTGGGATCATGATTTTTCCTTGCCAGTTAGTTAAATGAGTCTCTCCCATTTGGTGCATAGAAACTGAGGGCTGCTTACGTGTTGCAGCCATTTCCAATCAACAGTGTTCGTGTATCCCGATCGTTTCTCACCTGAGATCTTTCTTGTAATATTGCCCTTGCAGTAGTGCTCTTTTTGTTAATCACAAGCAAGTGAAGATATTTACACTTGCCCCAAAACCTCCATGTTTATCTGGAAACATTTTGCCCTTTTTCCTCTTTCGTCAGAAGTTTCCAGCAATTTTACCTGTCAGTGTTCCTAACACAGGCCATAAATTACATGAACCTGTGAACATATTGCATGTAAATAGATGTCTGATTTTATTAAGGAAAGCCTTTGCACAGTTGTCCTGGGCATGGCTGGGGTGGGGATAATTTTGTTCCTAGTAGCTGGTGCAGTGCTGTGTTTTGGCTTTAGGGTGAGAACAGTGTTAAACCACACCACCAGTGTTCGAGCTCGAGTGCAGTTCCACAATACAAAGGCTGCACCGGGTTACATTTTCTCCTTCTCCTTGCCCTGCTCTTGTTCTCATTCCTGCAGCAGCTCACCAGTGCTTTGGCCCTGCCAGCACAGTGGGCTGCCCCACGCCTGCTGCCTCTGAACACCTCTGCCTAAGTAAACTTTTTTTTTTTAATGCAGGGTTAATTTTAATGTTAACAAGTTTGCGATTTGCTGTGCTGCCTCACAAAGTGTTTTGTTAGGCAGATTGGCAGGCCGGTGTGCCAAGAGGTAGAAATGACTGGGAATGAACGAAGCAGGTGAGGGGATTTTTCACCGAGCTGCTGTGTTGTGGAGCTGTTGGCATGGAGAGAGAGCAGTGGGAGGTGTCAAGTGTGCCCAGTGTCCCTTTCTGTCCTTGCTGCTGGGCCCCCCTTCATGGCACTGCCCTGAGCAATGTAGATCTTCCCTAAATACGCCTCAGGAAAATGAATCAAGACGTTCCCCATTCTTGCACTTGCAGCTGCCATCACTTGCTGTAGTCTTAAAGCCATGTTTTTAGCTTGTTTCCAGTAAAAAGGCAGATATCCTTTGCCACGAGGGAATGATTTGCTGTACAGAAAACATCCTTAGAACGTGATCACAAGTGCTGCTCAACAGTATTAGGTTGGTGATGTGCAAAGGCAAAGGGCTGAGAAGTCAGAAAACAGAAATATCCTTAGTTGTTACTCTGAGATAACTTTTAAATACTGCTTTTTAAGATAATGATTTCTCTTTAACTTTGCATTTAAGCTTTAAATAGAGAGAAGTCTGTTTTGCTTTTACCCATTTTGTGAATTAAGAGGAGACTATTTCCAGATTGAAGCCTGAAAGAAAAAAATTGTAAAGATTGACCAAATGTTACTTTTTACAAGATGTAGCCAATGCTTTTCCTAGCCCACACTTTCACCAAGACCAAAATAATTCCTTAGCAGTGCAAGTATGGCATAAGCACTTGCCTGCACTCTGTGTAACCAGCAGTGGCTTATCAGCGTGCACAGGATCATTACGGAGGTTAATTTTGTTTCACAAAGTACCTCACTGCATTAACAATCTCAATCCCAAAATGACACAGACTAAAATTCTTTATTTATAGGGTTGTGATTCGAACGGGTTAAAAAAGAAAGGCTCTTCTGAGAATAGAAAAAGGAATTGTAATGCCTCCAAATTCTGCCAGTCATGACATTACCAGAAACTGGTACTTTTTTTGGCTTGTTCTGCTTTCAGTCACTCCTACATTGGAATAATAGTTTTTCCCCCCGTTCTGCCCATGAATGCCTCAGCAGGTAACCTGCAGCTACAGCATGTGTAATTATACATTACCAGTGAATCATTTCTGTGTTTTTGCTATTTCTGGGGAGAGAACATTTTATTAGCTGCTCCCGCAGGAAAGGAAAGTATTACAGCAAGCAGCTAACACGTGGCATCACTATACCCTACAAGGAAGGACGAGGAGGCACTTGGAGATTTCTCACAAATGTTTTTCCACCAACTGTGCCTGTGTGGTTGCACATTACCAGCTGGGAAGTAATATAGAGATCTCGATGTTTTATGAGAGGAAATTGTTGTTTGTAGTGGTATGGGAAGAAGTAAAACAGTTTAAGTCAATATACACTTACAAACCAATGGACTCAGGTGAGATGCTAATTAATTAGTGCTTTATTAACGTTTAATGCCTTCCTGCACTTTCAAGTCATGACACAGTGTCACTGCCGTTGTACCTCCTGGTATTACAAGTTTTCATGGCCTAAGCTGGGAAGATTTCATATTTGTTGTTTATCTCAGTTTAATTTCATTGAGCGTATTTAGTATTGCAAGACTGATTAGTAATCTGTCCTGATGACTGCCTGGTAAGGGGAAGAGGAGGGGCAGCACTGATCTCTTCTCTGTGTGACGAGTGCCAGGACCCGAGGGAATGGCCTGAAGCTGTGTCAGGGGAGGGTTAGGCTGGATATCAGGGAAAGGTTCTTCACAGGGGTTGGTCGGGCACTGGAACAGCTCCCCAGGGCAGTGGTCACAGCACCAGCCTGACAGAGCTCAGGAAGGGTTTGGACAATGCTCTCATGCACATATTGTGATTCCTGGGGTGTCCTGTGCGGGGCCAGGAGCTGGACTTTGATGATCCTTGTGGGTCCCTCCCAGCTCAGGATATTCTGTTCTGTGATCAAGCCTTTAGGCACGGTGCAAGCTGAACAAGACTGATGAAGCTAAGCGTAGCTGTGGTGAGGGAGAGAGAGGCGAAAACATAAAAGATGGCCAGCGCTGTACATTGCTCCGTGAGTACTAAACCCGTGGTGATCCTGTTCTTCAGTCTCCTGCTTTCATGCTTTTTAAGACTAAAAGGGATTTCTATTGCTTCCTGTTCATGACCTAACCTTGGCAAAGCAGCGATTGGTGCGTGTGTTATTTACGGCGCCTGCCAGTGAGACAGACACGTTTGGAAGAGAACTGAATGGAGCCGTGAGCCTTCAGTGGCCCTTGCCGTGTGCCATCTCCCAGTGACACAGGTGCAGAACGGCTCCTGCAGTTTAAAGCAGCAGCACACCGTGTGGAGTTTAACACTACACTGTAAAAGTTTCACAGCTCGTGAACATACGTGCAAAATGAATCCCCGCGGAACAAAACTATTTAAAAAGTACATAATGAAGCAATTAGCTAAAAGAGGAAGGAAAGTAATGTCAATTTAATTTGGGAAGAATCTTTACATGTATTAGGTTTTCAATGAGAGTGTTTTATGAAGGCACCGTTAATGTAAAATGAGGCCTGTGAGGCAATTAATGATGACTTCAAAAGTTAGATTTAAGGGATAATTTACATTTTAAAAATGAAGAGTGGGCCTAGTTATGTTAAAGTCTTTTATTTCCCTTTTAAAAAGCCTTTTAGATTGTAAGGGTGTGTTTTTGTAGGTTACTTACAGTTTCACATTAAAATATCAGCATGGTTATGGAAAAAAAAAGCTGTTCTTACATACAAATAAATAAGTTTACTTGAAAGTATGACAGGCTTGTGTGATGATCAGAATTACTTAGTGAAGATTATCTGGCTTCAGTGGAGGTATGACCTGAATAAAGATTAAAATATTTAATCCAGTGGATATAGTTTCTAGCTCTACAGAGACAGATGCCCAGCAAATGTTCACAACAATCCAAAAACTTCCAGGGTGTGATCAAAAACCCACTGATAGCAACTAGAAATGGGAACATTGATTTCAGTGATCTTTGTGTCTGACAGTTCTCTCTGTCCTTTCTGCAGTCACCTGTCAAGATAGCAAAATAAAAATGCAGATTCAAGATGATTATGGTATTGGATGAAAATAGTTTATTCATACTTGTCTGTAAAACATCAAGCTCATTAGTGGTTATCAGTAAACAATTAATGGTAACGGCTAAGGCTGACGAGATTCACAAGTAGTTTTTACAATAAATTGTTCCCAGAAATATATTTCAAAGCTATTGGTAACTAATTAGTTTGTATCCACAGCAGTAATTAATTTACACTGACTGTGTTTTTTAACTTCAGGGCATCTTTAATGAGTGCTTCTAATTTTGTAATTTGCAAACTTCACGGAAGCTAGAAATTACTTCAGCTTTTTGAGGAATCACTTAATTATTAAAAGGTTTTTTGTTTGCAGTCCAAATGGAATGATGGTATCAAACAAGGTTGCATCAGCTCTTGGAGAAACTGCACAATCTGTGTAAATTTAATGAATGCAGTACATGCTAATAAACTGCTCAGTGTCTTGTAGAGTTTATTTTTTTATTAGATTAAGGTTCTATAACATAAAAAGAACAGTCCGTGATTAAAGAGATAAAAAGAGACTTCTAACGAAGAAGTGTTATATCATTTTATAACGAAGTATAAATTAAATATTCAAGAGAAGGATCAGCTTCAGAGTTGTGATTGTTTTGATTAAATATGCAAACTCAAATACATTTAAATGAAATTGGGAAGGATTTACTAAATAATGTAGTGAAAGAGATTTTCCAGATGCGAATGGAATTTGCTCTAAAAAACTCGTAACCAGATTGGTGTGGGTATTTGTAAGGAAGCGTGAGCGACGGCCGGCTGTGCGAGTGCTGCGGGGTGCCTGGCGGCAGTGCGGGGCGGCAGGACTCGGCAGGCTGCTCCGAGCAGCCACCCGCTGAGTTCCCGCTCCCTCACCTGTGCCAACAGCTCCCTAGCTGCCTCACCTGTGCCATGCCCCTGGAGCGCCCGGCGCTCAGGTGCTGCGCTCCTCCAGCAGAGGGGAGTGGCAGCTGAGCTGTTGCGCCAGCGCCCGCGTCCTCCCCGTGGTTTTACCCTGCTCTCCTGGCTCTCCCAGCGTGCAGAGCCTGTTTTCTGTTTGCTCTGTGCTGCTGCTTTAACCTTGGTGAACATAAGTTCTCACAGATTTTGGGCCACAGTTATAACTATGTGCAAATAAACCTTCAGTAAATGAACAGTATGAAGTGCTTAGAGCTTGGACAAGGTGTCCACGTAAGCCACAACAACTGGAGATTTAAAAGGGAGTTTCCCTTCCTTTCCCCCTCACTCCCCCAGTAGATTCTCTGTATTCATTTAATGTTCCTGTCATCTTTCCTTTGCTTTGCTTAGTTTGGGTTTGCTGGGTTTAGTCTTTCAGCTCTGTGAGTGTTTGCCTTGGCACTGCTACTGTCCCTTTGGACCTTGATTTTTTTAGTGGAATTTTACTACCTTTTGCTAGTGATGAAGGAACAAGGAACCCTTTCAAGAAGAGGAATCCCTCTAAGCCCTTCTTGGGGCTATACCAAATATATGAGCCTCCTCAGGAAATTCAAGAATAAAGAGCCCTTTCTCAGGCCGTCTTGGAAGGCAGCATTGAAAACTCACTGAAGTGGGCTCAGAGCTGTTTGGAAGGGAAACTCCAGTTGCTGTGTTCATTTCCTGAAAGACTGTTTTTGCAAAGTAAACCAGCCCCACCAGAACCTCAAGAAATTCCTCCAAAGCAAAGCACACCTTTTGCCTTGCTGGGACTCCAGCAGTCATGGAAAGTACTCCCAAAGATACACAGACCCTCACGCTTCAAAACTTTCTAAGGCAAAGTATGAGGCCTGTTGGTACAGTTTTGCAGTTGATGCTTTTACAGTATGACATGTGAATTACTGTTTCTTGTGTCACAGTGATGAAAGCATACATTATTTTTTCACAGCTGCATATATGAGATTTGGCGTGAAATTCAGGTTCTTGCTGGCAATTTCCACCTCTTGCCTACCATAGGTGAAGGATCCTCACATGTAACAGGAAAAGTTGCTGAATTTTCTTTTAGCCATAGTTTTGGAAATTGATCAAGTTTCTTCCTTGCAATTTGTACAAGCAGGTTAGTCATTAAGTATTACTGGTTGCAGCCACAGTATGCTCAGAGATACAACATTTTACTTCAAACCATTCCATGTGGTTGAAAAAAGTCTTTGAAGCTCTTTTATCTTTAGACTTCTTGCTGAAGCCATGGGTGATAATTTGAAAAAGCTTCACTGATTTTTAACTTTTTTTATGTATTTATAGCCATCACATAAAATAGCAGTGCTGGAAAACTAGAAAGGTGCTATTCAGTGTGGGTAAAGCCTGAATAAAGATTGCTAATGACAGCAAAAAATAGCTGCAAAATTCTCAGGGGAGATGTGTGAAGCTGCGAGGAACTAACCCCTCAATTGCTATTCCTTCTTGTCTACAGGAATCTTATTAGATAAAGAACAAGCCACTCTAAAAGGCTTCTCAACTTCCCTCTGAGTAGGGTCTTTAAGAAAATATATTTCTTAGTATTAAAATATTAATTAAAAAAACCTCTAAAAATTGTATCTGACTGAACGGTGTTTGTTCAGAGCAGTTAATTAGTCTTTCTGTGCACTTCTGATGTGAGATTTATACCATCTCGTGGTTTTTCTCTTGAAAATCCATCCAGCTATCCACAATAGCTCCCAGCCAATGGTTAGAGCACCAGGGATTAGAGTACATGAGTGAAAGAGGTGGGGGGAGGTAGGAGTGGTCGGATTCAAGTGGACAGTTGGTCTAGAAGGGAAAGAAACCGCGAGAAATTCCCTTACTTAAAATATAATCAGGGAAGAAGTTTAAAAACACCTGATGCTTTTTGTGGCAGTTAATTATGTTTATTGTTTAGTATTCATACATGCAGTTCAGTGTAGTGTTTAAGATTTCGTGTATGAATAACAAAGCTCTTCATTCCTTACAGGGGAATGTGGGGAGACTGGAGATTGGCTGAAGATTTTACCTATTTTAGGGAGCTGGGAATCCAGACTTCCATGAGATTCCAGGAGAGCTTCATGTCATTTGCAAGGCCCACTTTGATGCGTGCTACCTACATTTCTATTTGGTTTTTTTTTAACAACTTACCTCTCCCTAAGTGCAGTGAAATGTTTGGATGAATGAGATTTCTCACCGTACTGTAATCCCACTGGCAAAGAACACTGGGAGAGAAAAGGAACTTTGGCTTGTCCCAGATGTGACCAGCTGGGCACGTCAGGATTGTGCTTTCTGCCTTTTTAAAGCACTGCCTCTGCTGCCACTCTGCAGGGTGTCATAGCCTGTATCTAAGGTCATGCTCCTTGGTGAATGCTGTAGCTAATTTTCATGGATTTTAGGAGATTTTTGCTTGGAAATAATACGGTTTTGAAACTGTTTAATGCAATTCACCAGTTCTGTATTGATAGCTAATTAATTGATAGTAATTAATTAGTCTTTGAAAATAGAACAAAGACTGACAATGTCTGGGAGAAAGGAGTGGCCACTGGAATGGATTAATTGGTGTTTGTTCAGGTAGTGGGTAACCTATTTGCAAACTCTGTTAAAGACTTGGTCATCTCAGGATGTTTTTTGAAAACATCTCACTTCATTATAAAGTCAAATCAGAGTTTCCTGATAACTGAATCAGTGCTAGAATTATAGATGACTCTGCTCTTCCAAATATCAGTTCCTAGANGGGGCCAGCCAGGCAGGCCCAAAGGCCTAGCCTGGCAAAACCCCCGCCCCAGGTCCCCTGTTACCTGTTGGAACGCCGGAAGCCAAAGAGGAAGTTCCCAGTGTCCAGCTCCTTAAATACTGTATCTCGCAGAGGGCGTACCTTAAATGTCATTGGCCCACGACACCCTGCCACTCCACAGGACCTGGCAGGGTGAAATTCACCTAGAAACCTGTCAACCCACGACACTGGGAGAAAGGAGTGGCCACTGGAATGGATTAATTGGTGTTTGTTCAAGTAGTGGGTAACCTATTTGCAAACTCTGTTAAAGACTTGGTCATCTCAGGATGTTTTTTGAAAACATCTCACTTCATTATAAAGTCAAATCAGAGTTTCCTGATAACTGAATCAGTGCTAGAATTATAGATGACTCTGCTCTTCCAAATATCAGTTCCTAGAAATTTGCTTGGAAATTCAGCTTATTATAGACCGTGAATTTTTTGGCTCAGCTTGTTGTCGAGGTGGCGTTCAGACCTAGCTCTGAAAATCCCACAAAAGATTTGGTGTTCACTTCTTGGACCTGGCTCGAGGCCATCCCTGGCTGGAGTGAGCAGAGGCTGGGCAGAGTACGCAGTGCGTGCGGTGTGTGAACTGCCCTGGGCTAAGTTATGACCATCTCTACATCTTCCTTGTCTTTTATGATACTAATTTAGGCAGTGTACAGTGAGCAACTCTGAAACAATTTATAGCTGGATGGCAATCCTGTTCTGAGAAATGACTTGCACTGAAAGCAGGCATTGTGTGAGCACAGCCTGGTGATACTTCATATTTAATCTTTATTAGGAGATGTAGCTGGCCCATTTATAATTAAATGTTTGACAAACTATTATTTTTATTAGATCATTAAACCGGATTGCCCACTTAATATATTTAGAAAGGCAGGACACAAATGTAGTTTCCAGATTATTTATTCTTGTGCCAGATCAATTGCATATTTATTTTTAAATATTTATGATCATCTCAGGTTTGCCCTGATTTTGATAATGGTTATGTTTAATTACTCTTATGGTCCTCCAAGTTCTGGACACAGAGACGTGCTGAAGTCTTTTCAGCTCCCTCCTTGACTGTTCAGCAGGTTCATGGGTTAGCTCCCTTTCCTCAGAGCTCTGGAAACCAGGGCTCTCTCTCTTCTCCCAGCATATGCTGAATGCAATTAGGCACCAGTTCAGGAAAAGCTTTGTAAACATTCTGAATTCATGCCACATTTTCTGGTCTCAGGAGCTGCCAAATGCCTAAATGCTGTATTCAAGCCAGATGTCTAAATATATAAAATGAATGACTGAACAAGGTGCCTCCTTAGTAGAGCATATGCCTATAGGGTGGACAGATCTGAGGGGTCTGAGATCAGCTCCAGGACAGGATGTTCTGCCAGCCCACATCCCTGGGCACCAGGAGGGAGACCAGAATACGATCTCCAGGCTGAGTGTACGAGGAGGGAGCACCCTCGCTCTCATTTTTTGCTCTCTTAGGATGAGGTACCAAGCCTCAGGAGTCTCTGCTGGCAGTATCAGAAGGCAAACTCTGTCACTTCTCAGTGAGTACACCTGCCTCTGGGACACCCAGGTACTTATTCAGCAGGATCAAACAGTTTGGGTACATCTGGGCTTTCACCTGAGCAGTATCCACTCAACCATTATGAATGGGCTGCCTTGATCTTGTTAGGAAGCTTACATAATACAAGATACACAGAAAAAGAGCTGCTATGTAAAATAACTCATGTACTTCCCTGACTCTTAAGGCTGCCAAAGTGGTTTTCTCTTTTGTTGAAAGCAGAAAGAGAAAATCAGAAATGAAAGCAATAGTTATGGTTAATGTTGTGTACTTTAGCTCGGTTGTGGTAGTGGGCAAAACTGAAATCTATTTGAGCAGGTAGGGTAATCTACATTAAGAATTTATTGTAAGAGTAGTTTCTGATGAAATTGCTCACGCAACATTTTCATTAGCCAGTCTCAGTCTCCATCGCTCCTTCTCGAAAGGAATAGACCCGGTCCTCTCTCAGCTATGTTTAAAGCAAAGCGTAAGATGCATTTATATTCCTCATCTTCCTAGAACCTGAAACTGCAGTGGTCTTAAAAAGTTGGTTGGCTTAGTTTCCCTTTTACCACAAGCTGCCTAGTTTGAGATTCTGGGTAGTGCATGTATGGACTGTGCAGAGCCTCAGAGAAAAGTCCTGCAAGGCTTAGAACGTGAACCAGGTGTTACTGTTCTGAATGTCCTATTAATAATTTCATTAATAATCTTGAGAACAACTGCATTGATCCAGGCAGATTGCGATGAGAGGCTCCTGGTAATGTAGAAATTCTGTAGTAAAGTTAAGTAGCAGTAGTAATTCATGGTAGGGCCAGGTAATAACTCTCTCCACTCAACCTCTGTATAGTCTGACAAGTCTCGAGTGGGTATTCTCCTTTGTAACAATGAAATAAAGCAATCCCAGTGTGTTTGCTGGAGGCCAGCAGTGGCGCAGGGAGCTGTCACTAGCAGAATGTCCTTTTTTCCCTGCTAGGTGTGGCAGTGTGGAGGAAGCGTTGAGGTTCTGCCTTGCTCCAGGATTGCCCACATTGAAAGAGCCCATAAACCCTACACGGAGGATCTGACTGCTCACGTCCGGAGAAACGCCCTGAGGGTGGCTGAGGTGTGGATGGATGAGTTCAAGAGCCACGTCTATATGGCCTGGAACATACCCCAGGAGGTGAGTCACACAGACCAGTGCTTCCAGGCTTTGGCTTTAGATCCTTTTGGGTTTGGTTCCTACCCTGAACTCTGATTTTTCTGCTGGAATTTTCTTTGTATATATGTATTTACGTCTCACATAGAGGCATAGGATATATGCCTATACATACACAATTGCATAGAAACATATATGTGTAGTTGTGTCTTATTCTATAATAATTTGTTTGTCTTTAGGTTTCTTAAAAATTAATTTCTTGTCAAGTTCACATCTTCACTGATGACTCTTCATGGATATTTTAAACTAGTAGCTGCAGAAATGCGGGGAAAAAAACCCTATCAAATCTCCATTGCACATCTTATTTTGAATTGGAGTCTCCTGTATAGCATCGCACAGAGCTATAATTCCACCAGATTTGTGAGGAGAGATCTGCCAAGGGGTGTTGACATCTATTGATGCAAGTGTGGGGTGTCTGATAAGTATTTCACATCAGAGTGCCAGTGGCTGGTGGGTGTCATGCCATATTGCAGAACCCAGCTGCGACTCCTCACTGGACTGCTTGTCCTGATTTCTTTTCCGTGGCTGAGCACTGCATGGTCCATGGTATTGAAGAGATAATGTCAGCTGGCCGAGCTCGGAGTTCAGTTTGATTTCAGCTGTTCTTCATGTCTGTAGTCAGTGGTATTTAATCTGTGAACAGCTGTGAGCTGAAGGGCTCAGAGCAAGGGGACTGTGCTTATTCAGGATCTGTGTGAATTGACTGTTTCCACCTAGAAGCTGCAAAGCGTGGCTCCAGTTGCATTTGGAGTTTAACTCAGAGTACAGCTCTCATCATTACAGCAAAAGCAAACAGTCTAGACTTAAATTAAAGGGCAGATTAGTTATTCTTTAATAAAATCTCTCTGATTTGACAACTGTTCAGAGAAACTGGTTTTGTTGCAATTTCTGTGTCAAGAAATAAAATGTTGTACTTCTCCTTTAGTTTAATTAGAAGAAAATGTTAGAAACAAAAAAACAGCTAAATACATGAATGCTGATGTTGGTTCAGCTGCTCTCCATAGCTTCTTGCATCTCTCATGATTAAAACGAGATAATTTTGGCAAAGTGGGGAAGTCATTGTCCTGTTTTTAGATTACAGCATTAGCCACATAATTTGCCATGACCATGAAAAAAAATCCTCCGTAACGTGATATAGGAAAGGACTTTTCTGAAAGTCCCATGTTCACAGAATCCGAGCTGCCCTCTAAGTGTCCCTGTTTTGAGTAGTTGCACAGCAGTCCAGACAAGAATAAAGACATTTCTGCACTGGAAAAGGTTACTTATTTTATGTCAAAGTAATTCCAAATTAATTTTATTTGTGATTAGCCTGGTAGATTTAAATTTCAGTTTCTATTTCATATTGTAAATTATTTTCTTGAAGATTGATTGACCTTCATAGATTGATCCAAGTTTTAGTTTTTTGACTTGCAAACATAATATTAAGACAAAACTTAGAAATTCCTTTTGCTAACCAGGATGTACAGTACTATACACCGATTTGCATCATATTCATCCAGATGTGATGGTGGTGTGCTTAATCTTGTGCAAATTTGAGATCTGAATGTAATTTGAAATCAAATTCATAAAGAATGCAAAGATAAATTGCAACTGGACAACTACAGGAGTAATTCTTGGTCTGGAAGCTAATGAATGCTGGTAATGGACTGTGCAGGTAATAGAAATGTATTTAGTTATAATAGTCAGGACTTTCCATGAAATATGTTATTCTAAAATGCTAAACACTGCACCTGATCTTTTCCATGGAAGAATTCCCAGATCTCTGAGAAGTCAGAAGTTTCCAGAGGTTTTAGTCTTTGGGAGCTAATAACAGTAACAGTAAGAAGGAGTCAGACTCATTTGGCAGAGTGCTGTGACTGCCCTCTGAGGATCTGTGGGCTTCTCTCTGGAGTACCAAGGGCTTCAAATGGAGACCTCTGCTGCTGTGGTGATTTCTGCATCACTGACACTTAGATAAATAGATTCAGAAAAGCACTTGAAACCCAAAGGAAATATTCTTCAAGTCCCAGAATTAAGAGCTGTGCTTTCCATGTGTTCTGCCTGTGCTTCTAGTTTTGTTTGTTTGTTGGGGTTTTTTTTTCCATCATGTACTCAGCTTTGGGGAACACACTCCCTTATTGGTGGTGATAAAGCCAGTGTGCTACGTGTGAGCTGTTTCTCTTCCCCAGCTGCAGGAAAGGCTGTGATTACTGAGGCCCTTGATGCTCTTCCTTACACTGTGAACTGTGAGGGAACAGGCTCTGGTGCCTTCAGGGTTGCACGAGGAGGGGTTTGGGAGGCACTGGACCGATTGAGCACTTGATGCCAGGGAGCCTTGTTAATGCTGGAAGGGGAAGGCCTGTGTGCTGGCCCCCTCCTTTTCCTTCACACACTGGCAAGCGCAGCCAGAGTGGTGGACGAGCAGGATTTGTTCACGAGATCCACTGATTGTCGCTCAGCACCCTACAGCCTCTTTATTTAGTCACTTGCTGCAAAACTGGGGGAAAAAATTGCCACTTAAGGAGTGGTTCCACATAAAGTTTTACGAATGGTGTCGGGCTTGAGAAGGGGAGTCACCATTTTTAAGATTGTTGTGCCTGATCTGTGTATGCCAGATCGCAGTTCCTTGCTTTTTAGCGTACTTTGCCAATGTGGAAGTCAGTTTTACTTTAGTTAGAAAATGCTTCCATAATAAAATATACTTGTTCCAGATTAGCATTAATTCAGTGCTTTGGGATGCAGTGGTTGCTTCAGCAGCTCAGAAATGTGGATACTTATACAGATACCTTTCTGTTGTTTAACTAAGAAAACTCAGTGCTTTCAATGTTATTTTTAAATCCAGTCTGACAGCTGACAAAATCTTTGAGGTGTTTATGGCCTAGTAAAGGCTGTTGTTTAAGGAGATAGATTATAAGATTTCCCTATGAAAATGTATTTATCCTGTGTTTTGCTCTGAGGCAGAAGTCGTAGAGCACAGTGTGGAGCAAAATGCCTCATTTTACTTCCTGTCAAGAGCAGCCACAGATCTGCACTTAGATCCCTCCCTAAAAAATTCTGCTGCGTGATTTTGATGTGATAAATTATTGATTTTTATATACAGGGCCTTTATGAAAGTCATGCTTTGTGATCTGCTCTTACAAAAAGTAGAAACTAGGTTAGCCAGAAATGTAACGGAGAATAAAAAATTATGGGAGAGAATATTCTGCAATTGCTTTTAACAAAAATAACAACTTGTCTTTTTACGTTACAAAAGAACTTTTAAAAATGCTATTTCAGAGAGGTGAGCAGAGCTTCTGCTCTTTGCAGTGAAGCAGTAACCCAGACTTCAGAAATGGCCAGAGAGTGTCATACACTAATGATTAGGCCACTGTGGGATACCAGCAATGCCCGTGTTTCTAGGGCAACTTGCTGCTTCCTGCCGATTCCTTTTGGATTCGGAAAGTGCCAGAAAATTAGAGAACAACAGTGATATTCATTGGGAACTGGATCTAAACCCCACTGGAGCTGACAGGAGTGGTCCCGTTCACCAGAGCAGACTGTGAAAGAGACCCTGCCACGGTGACCTGTATCACACCTTCTGAGACACTTCTGGGGAGTGTGTGGGTAACAGGCCCACTTCACAACCAGCACCTGGTCACTGTCATAGGTCAAAACCATGTTTGACTCTTGAGGGTGCTGCTGTGCAGGGTCAGGGGTTGGGCTTGATGATCCTGACGGGTCCCTTCCACCTGAGTTGATGCTGTGATTCTGCAGCGAGGGAGATTCTGGGTGTTTAGTTTACACAGAAGTGTATCGCTGATGTCTCTTCTGCTTTTTCTGCCCCTCATTTCATGTGCAGGACTCCGGAATTGATATCGGTGATATTTCAGAGAGGAAGGCCCTAAGGAAAAAGCTCCAGTGCAAGACCTTTAGGTGGTATCTTGTCAGCGTGTATCCAGAAATGAGAATGTATTCAGATACCGTCGCCTACGGGGTGGTAAGGATCTTGTTTATGTTTCCCATTTACAAACATGGGTGAGAAAGGTGTAATAGTGGAAGTAATTCATGAAGACAATGCCTGGCTCAAAGTAAAAGAATCAGATCAACTCGAAGTCACTAATTAAACAATTTGTTAGACTGGTTAGTTGACAGAGACAGCTGCTCTGCTGTCATTTGTGCTGAGCTATCCTGAACATTACCTTCCTCTCTCTTCTTCTCTCTCAACAAAATTTTTTTGTTGTTTGTTTACTTCATGGCTTGCATTCCACACAGAAATACTCAAGGTGTGATTTTGCAGACACATTGGAGCTGACAGGTTTGTGGCAGCAGGTGAATTCACAAATAGGCTCAGTATTTCAACTGCAACCTTCTTAGGATTGTAGCCAGGTCTTAATTTAGAATCATGGAGTCATTTAGGATGGAAAGACCTTTAATATCATCACATCCAGCTGCTAAAGGCTGATGATTTCCCTTATTAAACTTTAGCCATTTAAGGGCAAGCCTGCTCCACCCTAGAACAGGTATCACAATCAAAGACTGACATGCCAAGCTAACCAAATCTCACACAGCTAAGCCGTGTGTAAAGCACCTCTAGAGAGGTTCAAGAATTACCTTGCATCCAACAGAAACTGCAGCTAAATCCTTGCATTTTGGGATCATCATTACTTGTGTGACAGTAGCGCCCTTGTCTGTGTTGCAATCACGCTTGAGTTGCACTGTGCTAATCAAAGCAGAAGCAATTCTTGCCCCTCAGAAACTGGCAGGCCCCAAGCAGAGAGGGCAGGTGTGCATGGCATGGAAGATGAGCAGAGTAAATTAGCACAGGCCCATAATGAGGTAGTAGACCCAGGATGTCCTTTTCACATTCTCTTCCACTGTCATTTTCACAGAAATCGACTGCTGTGAATTAAATTCTTCTTTTTGCATGACAATCCTGATTAGAAAATGTGAGAGCAGATCATGCAAGTGAAAGGTTTGTTTTCAGCCATTCCTCCTCAGAAAGAAGGCTGAGCTGTGCAGTTGGCCAGTCTGGCTCTGGAAGAGCCCTGAGGGTGCTGTAGAGCAGCTGCTGTGTTTTGGCAAATGAAGGGATTGTACATCCTGCGAAGTTCCATGGCCCCTGGGATGATCAGTTTCAATAACCATGCTGGCTTTTCATACAATCAAACAAGAAAAGCACTTGCAGCAAAGGTTTAGGTCGTTGCTAAATGCATGAGATAGTGGTTACCTTCCAGAGTAGTTCAGAACAATGCCAAAATCACACTTGTGTGCGAGGAGCCTCTGCCACAGCCCGTGGAAGTGCCCTCAGTGGTGCCCTGATCCAGTCAAGTGGGGAGTTTGCTGAGGAGAAGGAGGCACAGCAGTTAACTAGTGCATGGTTCTGCTTGTGGGTGGCTCTGGGTAAAACAGTCTTTTCAGGTAGAAATGATACAAGAGAAATAAAGGAAGGGCAGTGGAAGAGCTGAGGTCCTCACCTCAGGATCAACTCCACATTGTGCAAGTCAAAATGAAATTCAGCAACAGGCACCCTCTGATTTTATACTCTGCTGAGAGATTTTCATCAACCAGAAAGAATAAGAAGAGTCTTTTACAGAAATACAGAACAAAGTGGTCAGCCTGGAGAAGAGAAGGCTTCAGGGAGGCCTTAGACCACCCTTCCAGTACCTAAAGAGGGCTAAAGAGAGCTGGAGAGGGACTTTTCACAAGGACATGTGGGGATAGGACAAGAGGGAATGGCTTTAAACTGAAAGAGGGCAGGGTTAAATCAGATATTAGGAGGAAATTCTTTACTGTGGGGGTGGTGAGGCCCTGGAAGAGGCCCAGAGAGATTATAGACTCTTTGTCCCTGGAAGTGTTCGAGACCAGGCTGGATGGGTCTTTGAGTAACCTGGTCTGGTGGAAGGTGTCCTTGCCCGTGGCAGGGGGGTTGGAATGAGAAAATCTTCAATGTCTTCCAACCCAAAGCCGTTCTGTGATTCTGTGGTTTAGGTACTGCCCAACCATGCACATGATTATCATCAGCTGAGAGAGATGTGAGGAGCAGGCCCTGTTTGTACCATCACAAAGGGAGTATGGATAACCCTGACAACAGCTAGAGAGGGAGTGTTCTGTGAAATACACAGCTCACTGTTTTATGGAATACTGCTGTATGACACGAGATTAAGTGTCCCTATCCTTTTAGTAGAAGAATCACTTGGATGTCTAATCTTCTGTGTCTGCTTTGCTGTTTGCCTGCACATCTCACAGCGGAGAAAGGTGTGATATTTCAAAGCAAGTCAGCTGCTTTCTCATTCTCTAAATGCTTCCATTCATCAACTGGCTTCATGTTTTTTGGTAGAAAATAGAGATACTGCTACTATAGCATTATCATCAATTTAAAAAAATCCTGAGTAAT
This sequence comes from Cnemophilus loriae, assembly GCA_013397755.1. Classification (NCBI taxonomy): domain Eukaryota; kingdom Metazoa; phylum Chordata; class Aves; order Passeriformes; family Corvidae; genus Cnemophilus; species Cnemophilus loriae. The sequence goes on along the minus strand of VZTF01002417.1, from coordinate 71,241 downwards.
TGAAAAAGTTGTCTGAATGGGGGTAAAGTTTGGGATATAGGCACCTGCAAAGACACCCCACATATTTATTTCCTGAATCCTGCATTTCCTCCCGTTCTGTGAGAGTTAGGGAAATAGTTGCATTATTCAGGTCTAGTTTATGCTGTGGTATGTAGGTAGAGTTGATGTTGGTGGCACAGTAAATATTTGGGAAGCACATTTCTTTCTGAATTGTGCAGTACCCACCTATTTAGAAGAAAGCAATGTCACTGGGCCAAAAGCTGCTGTATTCAGTGTAGCGACTGGCTCCCTGATTGCAGCTTGATGTTTGAGGTAATTTTGCAAGTTCAGAATTTTGGTAGTCTAGCTTGTATCTGCATTCTGTACAGCTCTAAGTTTGAAAGGGAGCAAATGACAGTATTGACTAATTATTTCTGGGTTCCAGCACAGGGATTGTCTGTTATATTTTGGATTGTTCTTAAGATTAAGTGCTGGTAGGCTAAAATTGCATTACCCAGGTTCATTGTTGGTTGCCATAAAGCCACTGGATTTTGGAAAGAGGTAGTTCCTAAGAATCTGGGCCTCAGATTTGGAAATGGCATTATTAGGTAACAGGTTGGTGACTGTTTTGTTTCTGGTTTTTTGCTTCCTTTATTATAGGGATTGTTGTGAAAAAGTTTATACCATTAGCACTAGGACAAGCATTAGCATTGGAGTTTATGGAAGAGGTTTTGAAAACACAAAGGTAGTGATGAATCCAGGCATGAATTAATAAGGTTGATAATTATCATTCTTTGGATAGAGAGTGGTGCTTAGACATCTGATTGTGATCATGGCTATGGTTACATTATGAATAAGAAATAGAAAGCTTTGAGAGAGATTTTCTTTGATTCTCAAGGCTTTAATTCTTGAGAGTAATGCCAGTATTGATACCTAATGCATATTTTCTCTTTAATGTTGAGATTTATCCTCTCCATTACTGGATTTAGAGTTAGGTTTGGAGTTGGGAGTCTTGTAGAGATGAGTTGATGGTTTTGACTTTATTCACTGCCTGTCTGCAGTCTCTGGCTTTTCCACTCTTCTTATATGCAGTTCTAGGCTTCCTTTCTAAGGATATGAATTTGTTTTCCTCAAAAGAGGCCCCTGTGCACAGCTGACACAAGTGCCCAGTTAGTCACAGCAAACCCCATCTCCACTCCACCAGACACTTGTGTGCTGTTCTCCGAGCCACTCTGAGACCACTGAACACCTTTACACACGTCCATGGGTGTGCAGTCCACATCTTTGTCCCCACGCTCTGAACAGGCCTCCCAGCTATCTGTGCTCATTAATTTGGCACTTCACTTTCGGAAAACTCTGTCTCAGCATTGCCCAGGCTTTTCACAGGGCTTTGTGCTGACCAGGGCCAAGTACTTTGCAATCTGTTCGTTGCTGTGCGTGGGTTAGCCCAGAATAATCAGAGGAGCTGGTGCATAACAATTGCCCTGAAGTCTCCAGGTGTCAGCTGAAAGCAGTTTTTTGAGTTATTTTCAGAAATCAGAACGCTCTCCTGAGTGATTCTTAAAAGCTGTTTACTACCCCATCTATCTTGTTCAGCAGGATACATTCATGTTCTGTATATAGTGTGTACCAGAGATTAAATATTTTTAAAACATATATCAAAAAATTATTGCTGTCTCTGAAGGCTTTTTGAAATATACCCTGCCCAAAACTTTGCGCAACATTATTGAAATCAGTAGTGCTGTGTTATCTGCAAGGAAGAATTTAGTCCAGATGCTTTCTCTTTGAGATCTTTGCTGCAACATATTTTAACTTTGCATATTTCCTTCCTCAGCTACATACAAGTTATCTTTTCAAAGAAAAGAAACTAATCACACCATTTTTTCCTCATGTAAAACTTGCTTGATTTCTTTTTCTTTGTTTATTTTAGCTGCAGAATTCCCTGAAAAGTGATTTGTGCCTTGATCAAGGGCCAGACACAGAGAATATCCCAATCATGTATATCTGCCATGGAATGACACCACAGGTTAGTCTGTCTAATGATCTCTGATTTTGCTGCTGCTCTTAGCAGATCGTGTAGGAGGAACCATCTTGTACCTGTCATTGTTTTCCTGCAGCAATCCCTCAGTAAGATGTTAGTAGCTCTTTTATGGAGAGACAGAACATTATTTCTGCTGTAAATTCAGAAGCACTGGTATAATAATGCTTTGATGAGGAAGTTGATTTATTCATTTTGAAAGAATTTAAGGAATATGAGAGTCAGCACTGACCCAGATTTGCTGATTCAAGCTTTCATTTCTGATCCTTAACTGTGCATGTCATATGGATGAAGCAATGCATTTTGAAACATTTTGCGTACACACATAGGTATACTCAGAGTTTATTTATGCATTAGCTGAAGCAACATGTTTTTTTACTTTGTATATTTAGTGTGTCATTTCCACAAATCTGAAATGTACAGCCACCTTCTTCACACCATACAGCTGTGTCAAATTCCAAACCCTGTTCTTGTGAAAACCCCTCCTCTAAATCTCCTTTTTTTTCTTTCTCTGCTGTTGTCCTGTTACTCTAGTATGTGCCAAAGACTCAAAACCTTTCCATTTTCCTGCGTAGCAGCTGGATTTACTAACTTGGCAGACAAGAGAGTTAAGACCTGTGTCTCCCCAATTAAGTACATGAGCTTAAGTAAAAGGGTTTCGAGGCAAATCTTGACAGAAAAAATAATGTTGCATAGCTTAGAAGACATGCTTATCAAAGACAGATGTGCAGATTATTTAACCTGAGAAGTAACATATGCAAAAATGACATAAAGGAAATGGATATACTTGTGGGAGTGATTGGAGAAACTGAAAAATCCTTCCAGTTGGAATGATTTTTTTTTACTGACTACCTTTTATATTTGCTTTCTCGAAAGGACCCTGTGACACTCCACCCTATGAAGTCAGGGAATGTAGTTTCACCCAAGAATTGTCAGTTACCTGTTTTGACTGTACAGCAAATGAATCCTCCTCCCCTGCCAAGCGGCACATGCTGCAGCTCTGTTCTGCACTGGCTTCCTTCGCTGAGGACCTTTAATATTGATCACTAGTGGCATCGTGCTTGAGTAAATTATGAATGATGACGCCAGAAATATCTGCAAATCCCATCCAGCAGCCTCACTCACTGCATGGGCTGTGCCTTATGTGTCACACAGTGATGTGGGAGCCACTGTTTGCCTGCGGGAGGTTCGCAAGACAGTCCTGAGTGTTTGCGGAGGAACCGTGCAATTCACCCCTGGGCCAGAGCCATCATTCCTCATCCCCTGGGAGGGCCCCGTGACTCTCGTGGCACATCATCTGTGAGAGCAGCACTCTGCAGGCATGCCTGTAGATTCCAATTAGGAACTTTAATTACAGTTGAAAGACAAACAACAATAACAAAAGTCACTTCAATTAGCGCAGTTCGGTATTCACCAGATGAAGAGCTACCTTTGAACGTCAGCTCAAGTTCTGTACAAATGAGATAGCAGCAAACAAATGGCACAGGGGAAGGAGGCCAGGGAAACTTTTCTTGACGAGACTCTACTCCTTCATAATTAAAATTCTGTGTCTCCTCCCCATTACTATGTATTTCATTTTGTAACTAGTGTTAAAAACAACATCCAAAAAGGCCCCAATTTGGGTAAGATCCCAGTAATGACTGAGAACTTTTTCAAAAGAGAATTAGACTTTCTCTGTGTTACTAAGAGGGAAAGAGCTAACAAACATCATTTAGCATACTTCTGTGAGATTTCCACTGCACATGGTGCATCTCTTGCTTGAGCAGAGCTGCAGTCCAGCCATGTACTTCTTCTCTCGCATGTTGGAAACGTTCATATAAATATTCCTTTTAATCTTAGTGATCTTGCCAGTAGCCACAAGAGATACTGGTGAGGTGTTAATTTTATTCTAGTAGTGGTGAAATGCTATATAAAGGGGGATGTTTTGCCCACCTGGCAGTCCTTACCGAAATAGATTAGTGCCCTGACTCAGGACTGCCTGATTTGAGTGTTTGGGTGATGCTGTTCTTAGATCAGATGCAAAGTTTTTCTGTTGTAGCTATTCCATTTACAGTTTTATTGCTGCCACCACTTGGCACACTTGCATCTAGATGTGCGATGATACATCTGACTGCCAGGAACCACTCCCTCACAGGCAGTTAAGTTCTTCTCAGTTACTACTACAGCCCCTCTTCTAAATTGGATAAGTTCCTCTTTTTTTCCCCACTAATTGCTTTCAGATGTTTTGAGATTTTCATCTTTTGCATGACAGGTGGCTTAGAGAAGGTGTTTGACATCAAGGAATTGTTTTACAATCATAGGGACAGCTACTGTTTCTTTTTAATATGCTTTATATAGGAAAACAATCATCAAAGTCAACAGAAAGGGATCTGCATAGCTGACATTAAAATTCCATGCTCCATTTTTTGCAGACAGTATCAGAAACATCATGTGTAGCTTCATAATTAAAAGCAGTAGAAAATGGCAAGGAAATATCTTCAAATCTTGCAACGAAGTGATCAGAAGCAATTTTCCCTGTGGTGTTTCAGTTTGATTTTGAATAGAGTCAGGATTAGTGATGGTAAGACTTCTGTGATTTAGATTTCCAAACCTTTCAGCAATCCTCTCTGTTTCTACTGTAACTAACACTGGCATATTCACAGTTCATTCCTTCAAGTCTCTTGGAGTGCTTTGTAACTGTTTATTTCGTACTTCCATTCTACAGATAGAGAAGCTGATGCAAATCTTATGCGTGGTAAAATACTAAGACAGAATGGCAAATCAAGATATAATCTGTCCATTTCTGTAGTCCTCTGACACTACTAATGTGAAAGAATTCCTCACAGCAGGGTATTTGGCTTGGCCTAAAAAGACAGAAGGCACTTGAAAAACTAGAATCTGTGATTAGGTGTGTTTCCTACCTTCCCTCCATCTTCAGAGGGTGCCTTCCAGGGCAGCTGCATTTTGTCCTGGTCCGCAGGAGCCTGGACACTTCAGGAGCTAGGATGCCATTCACTGAGTAGAGCACCTCGAAGGTTTGACCAGTGAAAAAAACAAAAAGGGTGACGATCCTCCAATGCATTCACATTTCCCTTTAGTAAGAATGAATTAATTACAAAATGCTGCCCAGATAGTTAGAGATTCTGTTGAGAGCGTCCTTGTCTAAGTGGTGGCATCTGAACAGCATGGCTGCCTGAGTAGCTCACCCTCCCCTGATTCTGTTGCTGAAGGGTATTGCTCTCTAAGCATCACATCTTTCCATTCCTGCCTTTAGACACTCTCTGCCCAAACCAGCACCGTCATTTCTGCTCCATCTGCACAGCCACACACATGGAGTTACGTTGGCATAACTCCCCAGACTCGTCAGCAGGAACGTCCCCATGGCACCTGAGCGTGTGCTGCTGCTCCTCCAGCCACCACGGGTACCAGGCAGCTGTTAGATGTGCACAAACCGAGGCCGTCGGGTGGTTTTGGTACCTTTGGTGTGCTGCTGGTCACTGTTTGTAAGGGCCTTTCAGCGTCTGTGAGCCTGTCACATCAAGCTTCTCCTGCTGGGCACCTGCTTGGCACAGCTGAACAAAACCCAGCTTCTGCAACTGTTGGAGCATCCAACACAGTAACTGCAACATGGGGAAGGAGGTAACTACAGCAGTTAAACCAGGCTCCTGCTACACCGTTCAGTGGTGGTAGAAATCGTGCTGCTGTAGTCACATAAGAACAGCTCAGAGGCAAAACACAGCAGCTCCCCATCAGTGTGATGATAAAGGGAGCCACAAAAACTGGGAGATGAGGTGGCTTGGCAGTGAGAGGAGATAAATGTGAAGGCAGAAGAACAGTTCTGGCAAGACAGTACCTAAAACATAAAGTTCATGTGAGGCTCTGGGAGTTTTGCTGGGGTTTTTTTAAGTGGTTCGTGTAGAAAAGGATAAAGGTACTGTTCTAATTCCTAAACTTGTTAAAGTAAAGCAACAATTCAGTCATACATTTAGGCCTTAGAAGATCTATTTCCTGCTGTGCCCCTGTTCTGCATGGAAAAGATGGTTGTTGTAGTTGCAGAAAGTGCATGCCCCAGGCCTGACTGCATTCCCTTCCTAGTTCTAGGATCTGCCTGAGCCTGGATGTTTGTTGTTGTTTGAGACTGCTGTTTAACCAGGCCTGTAATCTTGAAGGCAGGCTGATGACAGCATGTCACTTGCATTAAAATGGCTCTTGAGTGATCGTTTAGAAGATTCTTTTATGAGAATGAAATACCACATTATTAGAGACTTTATTATATAATAAATAAGTACCATCAATCAATGAAGTGATATTTTAAGTGCAGATTTACCTTGAAAATTGCTTGTGAGTGAGGGGATAATGGGCAGTTCTGTTCCCTTGTTCAATAGCTTCTGGCTCATATAATTCTCCATTTATAAGCAGTTAAACCCCAAAGCTCATCCAGTGGTGTGAAAGTCAATAGAAACCAGTTAGATTTGGGGGAATTCAAGTTGGGGACCAGGGTCAGAAGACTAAATGGGGAGAATCACTAGAAAAGAAATGCAGGTGAGAAGGGACACCCATTTATATCATTTCATATTCTTGCAAGAGATTGCAGAGCTGACACTGGCGACTACAGCCCTGCCTGGGATGAGTTATTGGATCTCCACTGAAGGCAGCGGAGAGGAGTCCTGCCAGCACATCAAGCTGTTCCAGTTCACACTGTACAAGACACTGACCTGAAAGCACAATGTTGTATTCTAAGCATGGTGTCTGAAGTACTGGAAGCAGTTGCAAAAACTCCCAGAAATTTCTAAACTTCTGAAAACTCTTTGTATGATTCATGAATGCTTCTTGTAAAATGTTTATCATATATGTTTTTATAGAAGCTAAGTTTTCTTCGATCAAATCTCTTAGCGTGGTGATTGTTCATACACAGATATTTTTCATCCATTTCAGAAAAGGTCTTCTGTTATTTAGAAGTTTTTTTAAGTGTGTGCGTAAAGCACAAAAGCATTGCAAACTGAGACTCTGTGCAAGAAAATAGTTTAACAGAAGGCTCCACATGCAACAGCTGCTGATTGTCAGGGAATAAGGAAGAACACAACGAAATCTGCAGATAGATCAATGACTGGTGCTTCAGAGTTGAAAAATGACTGCCCTGAAGATGAGGTGTCTACAGTAAAAGCATTTCAGGCAGCCTGTTCAGGCAGTACAAGGGAGCACAGCGGCTGTTTAACAGCTCCCAGTTACATGAAAACTCGGGGTTGGTGTTCACGTTTCTCTGGGAGGCAAATGTTAGACACGCTCAGCACCCGCGTACAGGGCAGCCTGATCTGACAGCCCCAGTCCTTTCTGACGTGTTGGGCTGAACTGGGCAGTCACCTGCTCGAGGAGGATCCTTTCGTGTGTGCGGACACACAGAGAGCTGGACAGAACCCGAGCTGTACAAAACATGCAGGTCCATCTCGGTCCGGGTGCTTTGCAGTGAGCAGTCACATCAGGAACAGAGCAAGTGCTTGCTGCGGCAGCGTTACCTTTGCAGTCAGACTGGATGATCTTAAAAGCCTTTTCCAACCTAAATAAGAGAGTTTTTCACTGCAGGTGAAGATCAGTGGTGTTGAATTTTTAGCTTGTGAGTGTGGATCTGATGGATCTGAGGGATTTGCACGCTCCTCTCTGTCCAGCCAAGGGGAGTCTGTCATTATTCCCATGCAGAGAGGCAGCCTGACTCCCAGGGTCTGTGCTCCTCCTCTGCCAGGGGCTGCATCTGACAGCACTGCCAGCTCACTGTTGTCTTTTGTCTTTTTCATGAAGTCTTGTGGAATGATCTAAGCACTGGGCCTAACACTAACTTTTATGTACATGCATGATTTCTCAGAGCAAGGATATTTTTCCACAATAAATAGCTTTTTTTTCCCTGCCCAGTCTAGGTTGCTCAGTTTAGTAGATGCCCAAGTAATAGAAGATAATTTAGAGAGTCAGTGAAACTGCCTGGCACGCATGGTTATCAGCATTAATAAATTATATTTTTTATTTTAGACATATTCTGTAAATTGCTATGGCAGTTAATGTCTTATATAAGACATTCCTGCTGAGTGGTTTATTAAGGCTATTTATATTTCTGCTAATTTCTTTCAGTGCATAAATCCTGATTTTGATCATAGTAAAGTTAACGGGAATTGTGACCTCGTTTGCAAGGGAAGCAAGATCTGATGTTAGTTTTGTGCAATCCTTTTCAAAGTCGAGTTTTTCTATGTGTACCCGAGAAGCTGAATCCAGTGACACTCTTTCAAAGCTGCAGCCTCCTTAGAATACGTGACAGGTGCATCAGGGAGCCACGGAGATTTTCAAAGGCTTCCCAAACCAACCAGTCCTTCTTGGCCTAGCGCAGGCAGTGCAGCGCTTTCTTCCTGGGGCTCTGTTGTGGATAAAGACATTTCACATTGTAGAATATTTTCTTTTTTATAATCCTTTTCCTTAAGTTTGAGTCTGGCTAAATTCTCATTATTTCCTTCAGTGCAAAGTTTCAGAGGGAGAATCTGTTAATTTGATTTCTGGTTTTGGAGCAGTTTTACACTGAGCCATTTGCCCTGAGTGAATTATTTCTGTGCTTGCTGTGGCAGCGTTAGGTTTGCAGTTGGACTCAATCTTAAAAGTCTTTTCCAACCTAAATAAGAGCGTTTCTCATTGCAGTTGAAGATGAATTTTTAGCTTGTGAGTGCGGGTCTGATGGGTCTGAGGGATTTGCACACTCTGTTTTGTGACTGTACAGGGGTCTTCATAATAATAGGACAGAGACCAACCTGTCTCTTCATTTTATGAAAGTATCAGACATAATGAACGTCATTCTCTATTCAGAGGGTAAGAGGCACTGGAATTCAAAAGAATCAGCACAAGAGGTCCTTCTTCAGGTTTCAGACCAGGGATGGGTCTTTTATATGTTACACTTCACTGGCTGGAAACAAAAGCAGAGGAAAAAAGCTGTAGAACTGCATTATTCTGGATCAGAGGGAATATCTTTTACATCCCTCAATTTGGAAATAATGGAATGGATATTTCTGCTTATTTATTTTTGTGTTTGAAACCAGGTAGTGTGAAAACATTGCGTGTGCCTGTGAGAATTGAGAGAACTGATCACTTGGAATTGAAACTCCAACCATGGTGAAATGAGAGAGTTGAAAAATAATCTTTTTTTTCCTAAGAGTAACATTGATTTTTTCATTTGGAAGCATATAGGATTTTTGTAGTCTTGGAGAAATGGTTTTGTTTCAAAGAAATTTTATCTTTGTTTCAATAGAATGCTCTAGAATGAAAAAAAACTTTAAAATGTCTTATATGCTTCTGAAACCTGTATTCTTCCCTAGTGTATGGGATCACTGCATAAGGTAAGCATGAATAATGAAAAAGGAAAATACTGCTGTAAGCTGAAATTAGTGATCTGGCTAAAGCACTAATCTTGACATTCAGGTTCCAGGACATGAGCTGAAGTTAAAAAGCAAGAATTCAAGAAGTAGTTCACTTCTTTTAAGTGCTGTGAGGAAGAGTATTAAGAACTGGAATTACTTCAAAACTTAGAGCCAAGAAGGCTCTAAGAAAAAAAAATAGCCAAGCATTTTTCTGCTTGAGAAACGTTTGCTCCTTTAAGCAGGTAGATGCAGCAGGAGAGTCAAAGATAACTTGGCCAGTGCCACAGAAGTGCCACGTGTTTGAAAAAGCAAATAAAACCCCTAGCCACAAAATGTAACAGGAATAAAAGCAGTTGTCTGTAATATGCTGTATCTGTTCACTCACCCATTCTTCTAAATAAAAGGGAAATGCTCATCTCAGAGAATGGATAAGAGCTCTTTTATGATAGCAGAACTATTTAATATTTTACAGTGGAGGTACTGATGCAATTTTCCATATATTAGAAGATGTGCTGAAAAGATAGAGAAGCATAAGTTAACCTTTAATGGGAGGAAAGATTGCAAATGCTGATCAGAAGCAATGTCAGAAGGGTACTCAGAAAATGCTGTCAAAGACATTCAGTTCCTGAGCTTTTGCCTAGGAAAGCAGGATTTCCATAGAGATAATAGAAACTTCAACTGGCAAAAAATCTGATGTAATTTACCTGGACTTGATAAACTCAGCTTTCGTCACATAACTGCAGAAAAGAATAATGCATCGTGTCAGCAAAAGATAGTAGTAAGGGAGCTTGTGGAGTGCTCAGAGCAGCACCCTGAGGCCACAGAGGATGCTCCTGTGGAGAGACGGTGGGATTAATCAATTAATCAATTAACACCTCTGTTCCCCTCTGCTGGACCACACAGCTCACAGACCAGGGGCTTTCTCACTGTGTGATTTCTTTGGGAGGCTTTTTCTTTGTTGCTTTTAAGAGAAACTGGTTAGTTGATGATGCTGCACATTAGAGAAGGTTCCTCACAGATTTTGCTTTAATAATTGATGAAGTATTTTCACTTTGTGTTTTGTGTGTCGTGTTATCATTACCTTGCCCGTTTTCTGTATTGCTTTAGGTGCTGCATTTGCCTCTCAGCCTCAGGGTTATTCTCTTCCTCTTGAATTCTTTTGCCTTTCTGGATGACTAAATCCATTTTTACCATCTTTTCTGGTTATCTTGTCCACAGTTGATATGTCTGTTACTGATATGGAAGGAGAGGAACATATATTTGCTGTCTTTATAGTTTGACCAGAAACAATTTATTCAGCATTTTGTTAAACAGGTGAGGCTGGTGCAGGAAGAAGGCAAGTGGAATATCAAACTAATTGATTTCCAGGCTATGTAATGCCTTCTTTTGATTGTTTTTTTGAATTTTATAAGATTCAAATAATTATTAATGAGCTTCTCATGGTCACTGTAACAGCTTTCTTCCCTAGTTTACATTTTTGAGGCAATTTGCCCAGAATATCTGTAATAAAAAAAAAAAAACCACATTGAAAATGTAATTGAAACAAACTGTTGAGAGCAACTGCAGTGCCTAAGAATTTAAAATTATCAGAGCATTTCAAGCTCTCATGTACTGTTTTAATGTAGAAGAGATTAGAGTTGTTATCCTGAATATTATACAACAGTTCAGAACTCTTCTCATCTAGGAAGTAAAGATGCGCATGCATTTCCAGGCTTTTTCTTTTTTTAACTTGTGCTATGCTATAATAAGTGATCTTTTGTAAGGCTGGTTTTGGTCAGAATGATTTCAGCAGATTAAAATATCAAAACATTTGAAAATGTGGAGGTGAAATATTGCTGGGCTTCTAGGCGAAAGCCTGGCACCAGATTCTGGATTTGGATTCAGAGCTGTGGGCTGGTGCTGGAGGGCTCTGGAGCCCCCAGGACTCTGGGTGTGGTGGTTTTGGGGCTGCTGCTGCTTCCTGCAGGGCTTGGTGACTGCCCTGATCTTGGGGCCCAAAGCTGCCCCCTCCGAGGTTCGCCCAGGCGCTTTGCAAACGAGCACTGCTTGTGTGAGATGGTGCAGTACAACCGAAAAACAAGGGCAGGGCTGCCCTTTGCTAGTCTGGAAATGGTTTTATTTCACACTCTTGGAGAGACAGAGCAGCTGTGTTGGGTACCTGCAGTCTAGTCCCATAATCTAATACTATGTGAGCATTTCGCATTTTGTAAGTGCATTAATTTGAAATAGATCAGAGTTGGATATTATGTAGCTATTACTGGAGTTATCCATATTTTAAAGATGTCTCTTCTCATTGCAAATTGGCAGTTCAATTGTGTTTAAACCACTTGTCACTTACAGTCTAAATTCAGCATAAAACTAACAGTTATTGGAGCACATGTAGAGCACTTGGAGATGGATGATGTAGTAATTGTGGGATGGTTGTCAATTTAAACATTCTTTTGATTGATATTACACTGTCTCTCATTACTTCATCAGACGTAGAAGTTCTGAAGGTCAGATTTTTGTTTCTCAAATTCTTAACAGTATGTTATTAGCTATTAGAGAAGGTAGTTAATACAGTAGATGGAAAATTCACTTTATAGTTACTTTAGCTTTATTGATAATTTTATTATGTCATTCCATTAATTGAAGTCATCCACTGGCTCATTTAGAATTCATGGGCCAAGTTCAGTCCCCATGAAAGCATATTTAACTCCCTCTGTAATTACATGAGCTGTATTACTTCCACAGCCTTCATTCGGATTCTGATCAGCAGTTCAGCTTCAGCTTAGTTTCTCCCTGGTATTGTTCAGCACTTGCAGAGCGTGCTTATTTGTAGAAATGTTTATGGAATGATTGTATCCACAGTGTGTTTCTGTGAACAGGGGATTTTTTTTGTCCTGCTCATTAACCATCATTTGTCCAATTGGGAAGCACAGAGAATGTCAGAAATTATTTGTTCACATAAAATGCTGATTGAATATTTATGAGTAACTCTGAAAAAAACCCCTGCACTGATTTGGAAGCCAAGGATAGAGCTATGTTTGTCAGATAATTTATTTGAAATCAGCAATCAAACTAGCTCTTAGCAAGAGTTGAGTTCAGTCTAAACCTGAATATATTTACAGGGTGGATGTATTTTCCCCACAGAAAATAAGGGATACAAGAGACTTTAATCTAGCGTGGTTTCAAGAGCCAATGGCCAGAAATTAAAGCCAGTTGGGTGCCCATGAGGAATAAGGTGCATATTCCTATCAGAGCAGGTCAGTGGCCATCACAGCAAGTGGCTGCTGAGACCATCAAAGCTGACACAACTCTGGAAACTTGCATTTAATGCGATACAAATCATTGCACTTGGAGGTAAGCAGGCGGAAATACGGAGCCCGTGGCATATGGGAGAGCAGAGTGAAAAACGGACGGCCCTCTTTGGCTCGTGAATCCACTCACCTGCCTGCCACGTGGCAGTCACAGCTAGGACTCCTTGGAATTCCAGTTCAGTTGAGAGAGTTCAGAAATAACGCTTGATTGTTACCGTGGATGCATAATGGTATGCCTTTAAAGAAATTGGGGGGAGGGTTTAATGTGTTTTTGTATAGCTTTAAAAATAGTTGTTGCATTTCTGGAATTAATTTTCTTTTTTTTTCTGTTTTATTTCTCCTAAAGTGTGATTACACAAATTACACAGGGGTAGCTCTGTTATGCCGAGCCTGTCTGCTCAGCTGGCTGTCCATAAAGGCTCAGAGCAGTCAAGTGGAAAAGCTGAGGAATGCATTTAAGTCATTCTGATGTTACTACAGAATTAACTTTGGGGTTTTTTTGGCAGGGAACTGCACTGATTATGGACATTGGAGCTTTGTTGCTCTTGCTGTGTTAAAGACATAGTGATTTGTTCAGCATGCATATTCCATTTCAGCAGTTATTTTTAGTGCTTTCGAGCTCTCGAATTAGCCTTAAAACTGTGAGGTGTGCATTGACTGACTCACTAATGGCAGTTTGGGAAGTTAAAAATAGCAGCACAGCTCATGAACTCACTAGTTTTGCTAAAATAACATGAGGTTTAAATAAAAATTTCTAAAAAGGAGAAAACTGAGGTTACTACATTAAACCTGGAACTTTTTTAGGTCGTGCTGCTTTGCCTTTGGGTTGGAGGTCTATGACCAAAAGGGCAGGGACAGGACTCAGTATGGAAGAAGTAGATATTGGTAAATCAGAGCTGTAAATTTCATGTTGGTTTGGGGGTTTGATTTGATCTTCTATTTTATATTAACACAGAACCAAATCCTTAAATTTTTTATTTGTCCTTAAATGTGTTCACGTGAGGAAATCTTGGATCGTTCAAATAGAAACTATCAAATACCATTGCATTAGTGTGACAGTGTGCTAAAAGGGTTTCCTTTGTTAACCTCTGCCTGCACAGTGTTTTCATGGCGTGGGGCAGATTTTGGGTGCCAGCTGACCTCAGGACTGTGGGCTGTCAGCATTGCTGGATCAAATTATGGCAATGACTGACTAATCAAAATTGTATTTATTTGTGTCCGATACAGTCACAACACTAAGTCCTTTCACCTACTGGACTGATTTAAACAGCTCACCAAGTTTAACCTCTGTCTTGTTAGCAACTATGAATTGAGGGGCTTTAAGCATTTCTGGGGCAGATTGGCTTTTTCCCCAGATTGCATTTTTAAATTCAGTATGATAAGTAACGGGAGTAACTGCGGGTGTTTGCATAGGGATAGACTGTGAGTCTCGGGACCTTCTGGAGCACTCCAGGCACGTTGCAGTGTGAGCTGTCAAGTGAGCTGCACGTGGTGCTGCCAGACGTGTGACATCGTGGTTATAGCACTCCGAGGTACCTAATTTCCCTGCTTTCAGCAGGAGCCACACTGAATGATTATGGATTAACTGTATGCTGCAGAATGCCCATTTCTGGCTTCCAAATATCTTTTTAATATCCCATGTCACGTGTTTTCAAGTAAGTTAAATCTGCCCACTGCAGACTCTATTTGCTGCACATAAATTTGAAGGCACTCTGTAATTTGATAAATATTTCGTGAGATAACGCTGTAGTTAAGGTCTCTAAGAAAAAACAAAAACACTATCTCCAAATACTGTGTCAGGTTTGATGTTTACTTCAGCTTCCTTGGCACTGTTTAGACTTCTAAACATCAATACTGATTAACTTTTTTGTTAATTAAACGTTACCTCTTAGGATTCTTCCTGACCCTCCAGCTTTGTTGCTCTCCAGCAGTTTTCAGCCTCGTGTTTATGGGAGGCTATTTCCTACAATCACAAAATGTTTGAGGTGGGAAGGGACCTCTGGAAAGAATCTACTCCAACCCCTTGCTTGAGCAGGAACATATCTCATGATACTTTTCTCCTCAGGAACATATCTCATGATACTTTGTTTTCCTATTCTGTCCATAAAAGCAGATGAAGCCCAGTTCACCTTGGGCAGGAGAAGAGTCCCCTGTGTGGGCAAGTAAGTGGCATTGAGATAATTCCGTCTCTTCCCAAATTTGCCAACTCCAAGACAAATATGTTGTGTGGACAGGGGTGAAGAAAAGTTCCGTGACCTCAGTCCCATTGCTTCCCCAAAAGGCTAAAAGCTCTCCAAGACCTGAGATAGGTATAAAAGAAATTCTAATATTTCTGACACCTCTTCTTTAAAGGAGCAAACCAAGCATTAAAGATATAAGGTAACTATAACCAAATAGAGTAACCCAGGAAAATGTTTCATTTTCAGTACCAAACAGTGGCAGCTGTGAGTCAATGGAGTAAATAACAGTGGGGTGGAGCCTCCCAGCTGGTCATGAAGGATAAACTCTGGGTGCTTCGGGACAGCAGGGCAGTGATTGAAGCTCTAATTTCAGTAAGGCTGGCCCAAGGATTTCGGTCAGTGCCTGATGAAATGCTCTCTGGGTAACAGCCATGAAATGGCTTTAATTAAATAATAATTAAATGTGGTTTTAAATACAAAGCAGCTTCGAACAAGTCAGAGAGACACTTTGTGCAACAGAGTAAACCTGGTGCCCCATGTGCCATAGAGAATGTAAAGTTAGTTTTATTTAGAGAGTTCTCAACACCATCTCAGGATCAGGTACATCAGTGTGATTCAGCATCTCAGATGAGGATGTAGCCTGTCACCTCAGCTTCCCATTCATCTCCCAAATCGTTCTGTGAATGTTAAGGGAACAAAATCTTCTGGTCTCTTCTTTTAGGGCTGATGTAATTTAGCTCGCAAGGAAAGGGCTGTGTTGGCTTGAAGCACACAAAGAGGTTTCATGTGGAATGATCAGGACTGGGTAGTGTGATTTTAGCCCTTCCTGCGGTGAATCTGACAGGTGCAAGTCACAGAGTGAGCTGGTCTGGAGGCTGACAAACTGCTGCCCCAAGATTCTGCTTAAGAGGGTTTGGAAAGGAGCATGCTGAAGGAATAACTTGTAGCTGGCTGTAGTTGTGTCCTCCAGATGTGGACCAAGGGGAGATCTGGACCAGCAGTTTGTTGACTGAAAATCTGATGCCTTGGTTCAGTCTGGTTTCGTATGGGGGGAAAGCTAAGTACAATTAATGTGGCTTCGAGTCAGACTTAGCTGTCCTCTTTTGGGGTTTTTCCCCATTTAATTCATGTCACAGGTCACGACAGCCCAGCTGGGACAAGGACAGGGTGTGAACTGCCTCTTCCCTTAACTCCTGCGCAGGCTGCCTGGGCCTTGGAGCTGAGTCTCTAGGAATTGAGAAGGTCACTGCCCTCCCTCTGTACAGTTTGGGGTGGACACGTGGGTCAGGACTGCAGTGGTGGTGTCTCACTTGGCAGTGTGCCAGCACAGTATTCCCTCTGTTGTGGGCACAGGCCAGTGTCCCCTGGGAAGGAGGAGACAATTCCATTCCACTAATTCTTAATTAATTCCCAAACCACTGTTTTTCCAGTGCATGCCCCCGTCACCCCTGCCCTCCGAAGGAGCATCTAGCCCTAGAGGGCCCGTGTAGGGCCACAGATTTGTGCTTTAGGGACAATCTGCACAAAATAATACAAATCACTAAATAGTTCATTGTACAATAGACAATTGTAATAATCCTTACTAGTGTTTCTATTCATATGCAAATCAAGAAGTTAACAGTAGTCATTGTTGTTGGTTTAGAACAATCAAAAGGATATTGTAAAATTCATTTACTTAAAAGAGTCCTGAAAGAACTATTATTTATATTGTGACTATTCAGTGGCTTTTAATTATGAGTGACTGATGTGCGTAGTTTTTGTATGAATTCTAAACAGCAAGACAGCAGGCTTTTTATTCTCTTTAGGTCTGTGTCCTGCAGATACTGTTATGGGATAATCTACTTCAGATATTAAAATAAAGCCTCCTAAGACAGGCAGAAAACGCAGGGAAAAATCTGACATAATCTGTCTTTGGTGCTGAAGGCGGCTCAGCGTCACAGCCCAGCGGTACCTCGGCAGCCTGGAGCTTAGCAGAGCTATTTCAGCTATTCGCTGTTGCACTTGAAGGTCATTTAAACAGCCTGGGTTTAGAGTTGTTGGTTTTATTTTGCTGCCTCATCCATCTGATAAGCTGCTACTCAGAAAGCTGAGCCTCTTCTGCTTGGCCTGTGAAGGCCTGAGTTTATATTGAGCCTTCCCTGTGTGATCGAATGGCCTAGAAATGAAATGAAATGAAATGAATGAAAATGGGGGGGCGAGAGGGGGAGATATCATACTGCTTGCATGATTAAGCAACTTGCCTTTGCGTATCACAGTATCTGCAGTTTCATTTCTTGCCGAGGTTCGCAGCCTGATCTGTGCAAGGGGCACAACACAGAGTTGGCCGTGTTTGTAGTCGTAGGAGAAGTGAAGCTCACTCAGCCAAGCACAGTAAGGCTTCCCTCACAGCTAGGGCAGTTGAATTAATGTCCTCCTTGACATCAAAGCAATTTTCTGCTTTTTAAACAGCTTTATTTGTTTATTTGTTTCTAGTTTAGAAAATCCTTTAAGGCTTAAATACTCATGGTGAGAAATCTTGGTGTATGGTTGCTTCTAATGGCATTCTTCATTTCCATCTCTCCGTTAAAAAATGTCATTAGCACTAAAAGTACATTCAGTGATAGAAATGTATTAGGTGATGCTTTTCTTTGCCCTTTTTTTGGGGGCCAGAAGAGCAGAAGAAAAGAGGAATCTCTGGGATATGAGCACAGTATTCCAGCCTGAGACACATCTCAATCTTACTTGCAGAGCTTTGTGAACTTTGCAATTTATTCACGAACACAGGATCAAAGCTCCAGCTTCTGCATGAGGTCATAGTGTGCAGGCTCTTCATTTAAATTCTAGATGTGGCTTCTTTCTCTGAGTGTCATTTGCTGTCACCCTGCAAACAGTGGAGCCACTACTTCAAGACATTTGGCGGGCAGGGAAAGTGCCTATTCTATTAAGGCACATATATTTCTCCACTTGCCTTGGAGAGCTTAAAAGTGTTTCAGGGAAGAAATTTTCTTTCAGGATACAGTTGGGATGGATAAAACTTCATGAGCTCCTGTCAATCTCTACAGAGAGACTTACAGTAAAGATTGAAACAAATCAGTTAAAGTGATAGGCTTTGTCACTTGAAATATATTATCTACAGCTAAGGCATAATATTTTTACTTTTTGTAGGCTACTGTGATTAAGGATTTGCTTGGATTTTGATGCTGTCCGTTTAAAATATGAAGAAACTCTTTTCTTCAACTTAATGGGCTTAGCTTGGTTTAAGAGGCAAAATACTCCTGAGTGTGCCCAGGTGGGAACAGAGTGACTTTCCTTTGCTGTCCACGGAAGGGAGACTGCACCAAGCTGCACCTCTCACCCGCTGAACAGCCACACCACAGGCCCTCATCTGTTACAGCAATTAGCACAAACCCAAAGGGAAATGTGGATGGCCTTTGCTCTTTTATAAAAAGACAGAGATAATCAGCAAAAAATGGTAAATGTGCTCTTTGCTTTGGTGTTTATCAGTCATGTCTGCAACATCAGAGTTCAGGCTGTCTCATCCATTGATACACTGCTGTGAAGCTGGCTGTTAAGTCACATAAGTCATTTAAAGAAAAGGACATCACAGCACAGACATCAGATGTCTGAAATTTTATTCATATTATGACAAAGCACCAAATCAGGCAGCTAAACCTGACAGAGATTTCATTTGTTATAGTTTATTGAAAATAATGTTACTGAGTGTGAAATAGGCTGTATATAGTATTTGCCTTTTCTGTCAATGTAGGCATGTATGACATGATAACCCGAGGCAAATAGTGTCAGGTTTTACTCTGAAATGTGACTGATTCTAACCCGGGAAAAGGCTGCAGAAGTACCCACTGAGCAGCTCAAGTGGTGGAGCTTGGTACGAGAACTGCTGTTTGTCACTGAAACTGCAGCACTGAATGTTCTGTGTATGGAAATGCACAATGTACCTGCAAGTAATAGGCCTTTAAGGTGGTGTTCCCAGATGGCAATATCTCAGCTGTACGACAATTCCTGAAGCCACGTGAGAGACAAAACACTGAAGAAAATTGTGTGAGTGCTGTGCATCTGTGCTGAGTTTCTCTCACGTTTCCGTGTTTGAACAAAGTGAAATTTTTTGTTTTGGTGTTGGAGGCCCTCTGCTGCACTGCAGAGGGTTTTGTCCCTCCTCACGGTGTTGGAACACTGGTAGTGCTCCAGACCACTGGTGCTGCTCATCCCCTGGGTCTCCATATGGATTGTGTTCCTAACTAATTCACAACTTTAATAATATCCATAATAAGACTTTCAGAGTATAATTATTTCAGAGAGGTTAGGAGGTCAAGTGAGAGGTTAAAACTGCTGCTGAAGGAAACACTGCTGATACGACCAGGTAAAAACTTCAGAGCTTCCCTTTTGTCAAAGTGCTCTGACACTCTGGGATGTTCTAAGTTACTACTTTTGTTTTAATTTGCATATTAATTTTGGCATTTCCATTGTAACTTAAGTCTCTAAGCGGGCTCTTTGGTTGCAGGTGGTTTGACATTTTAATTTGTCCTCTCAAAGGTGCTTGCGTGAAGGTCACTTTATTAACTGAACTCTGGCTGATGAACTCTTGTGGGTGTATTGTTCTTTGGGGTTTTTCTGTGGGGAAAAATAAGTATGTCCTTGCTAGTAGTTGAAAAAAACAAGAGAGAGATCATCACTAACCAGCTTAGGTTAAAATGTGTTGCCTCACTTCCATGTAGAAGTTTTAATGTCTTTTATTTTATTGTCTTCAGCACAAAAAGTAACTACATTTTAGATCCTTTTTTTTCTTGAATTGGTGTTGGTGTCAGTGTGGTACCTCTGGAAAAGTGACATCAAATGCACACATGATTCTAAGAATGGGTGAGACTGGCTCATCTGATCTTAGAAACAGATGTGTGGTTCCTTTCAGTGAAGCCAGGAGAAACAGTCGGCTTAGGGGTTGAGAAATACCTGTAGGGAGCTGGGGATTCTTCCCAGAGTTGTACACCTTACTTTGTTCCTGTCACAAAATGATGAAAAATTACAGCACTCGTGGAACACAAGAAGAGTTGAAGGACCTCTGTATCCACAGTCACTGCTCACTGCCATACAAAATTAAACATGACAGGGCTGGATTACAAAGCAAAACTAAATCAATCTACGAACTAAAAACCTCAGACAAACAAACGAGAACCTCAAAACCCTTGAGATCAAGGTGTTTGCTGTAGAGCATCTTAAGAAGGTGTGGTACTTGATTGTAATTTACTTTGACTTATCCCTTGTAGACAAAAAAAATTATCAAATTCAGTTTAGAAAAGGTAATAACGGTAGAAATAACACAACTTATTTTAGCAGACTCTCAGAGGGTTATACCACTAGAAGAACCACTTTCTGAGGAGTGGTAAGCTACCTGATTCATCCCTGGCACTACATCTTTTGTATTGTTATGCTTATTATTGCAGTTCTAGGCATTCCAATCATGACCCAGATGTCTATTCTATCAAGTGCTCTACAACCTCAGAGTAAAACGTACGCCTTTGACCCGAAGAGCTAAAGGCTACAAATAGAATATTTGAAACAGGAGATTCTGGGAGGGAGGAGAAGGGAGTGCTAGGAGGTACTGGCAGAGCGTTCTCGAGTAATGCTTTGGGTTCATCAGCAAAATTAAAACTACTGATTTATATTTTTCTTTTTGGACATTTGGGAAATTCTGTGGAACGGGCAGAGAACAGTGAAGCCTGGCAATAGGAGCTGGAGGATAACCTAGTGATACTTGCTATGTTGATAAGTAACAAGAGAAGGGGTTCAGAAAGCCTTTGAAACTGAAGACAAGCAGTTTAAGCAGCGTAGGAAACAGAACAAGAGGAAGGGTATTGCCTTCCTGAAAGGCAGCCTGAAAACTGAGTTTTCAGAAGCATTCAGGATGGATTTGAAGTGGACTTGGGTCTTGACATCAGTGAGGAAGCCAGCAAGGGTCGACTTTAAGTAGAAAAGCTGTGTTTTATTGCAGGAAAAACAGGCTGTATGGCAAGGTTTGATGGCTTGGGAAGAGGTTCAAGGTGAAGATGTGCATTATGTAAACACACAATTATCTGAACGTGACTGTGCCTGTAGTAATCCGAAGGTCTAGCTATGAAAAGGTAGAAAAAATGTGCTTTTAAAGTTATTGATGCTGAGCTACCAAATGCTGATACACAGATGGCGGTGAACTAGCTCAGATTTTAATTTGCCTAGAAGGAGTCAGCTCTGCTTTAAAGGATGGACCAGTGCAGCAGCATATGGGAACAAAGGCTGTTTGTTTCCTGGTGAGTATGTGTTAAAGGGGAAGAAAACACGGTAGTAAAGACCTGGGATTCTGTAGGAATCCACAAAGGAAACTGTGAAGGTTAAAGAGAGGTTGGTAGGAAAGCATGGAGGAAACTGCAGATAGGTCCAAGTCACAGGAGCCATAACACAACATGTTTTTGAGAAAACAGGACACAGTTTTCTATGGCAGAATGGTTCTGGGGTTTTTACTGCCTTTTAATTTTTATTTTTCTTGTGGGGGTAGAGATGTAGAGATCGTGTGCAGAGAAAAGAGCAAAACCCAGAAAGGTGTTAGGAAGTAAATCAAGTAAAATTTTAATTTATCCAGGCCCTGTTAATTCTATACTTACCAGAATTAGGAGAACTATGGCAGTAAATACTGAATGCATATATAAAACCTATGATTGACAGTTTTATTCAATTTAAAAACTGGAGCTTAAGTAATAGGATTTTTGTTTGCTTGTTTTAAATAAAACCGAAGCAGAATACCAAAGTAGGCAACACCAGAATTAGGTATTCCACTGCAATATGAGTTCATGAATTTAAATTAAAAAGAAAAGGTCTGACATTTAGTGCGTATTTTCTATTAAAATGTTAACATTTTTGTGTCTTTAAGAATGTATTTATAGCACCACACTTAATTTAAAGTTTCTGAGCACCTGGGTTTTATTACTATCAAATATTGTTGCTCAGAGTTCAGGTCTTAATTAGTGCATGGACATGAAGAAGAGCGAGCTGGTCAGATAATCAGTAGGCTGCTGCCTTAGTTCTGTAGATACAAATCTGAACACTGAAGTGAAATAGTGAGTCTTTCTTACACACTTTAATACAATTAAAATCTAAGTTAAGGTGTTGCTACACTTGGTATACCAGAGCTGCTTGTCAGCTCTTCACTAAGGCAAGATTCATAGTTAATAGATCCCCAACATGGATAAAGTATCATTGTAGTGGTTTTAAAGTGGAATCATCAGGCTGAAAACCTGCCTCAGAAAATAACAAGAATCTTCTAGGGATTGACCTGTGGCTTAGGGGGAACTCTCTGTAGTTCTCAGCCCATGTTCTCAGGTATTTCCTTCCCCAGCAGTGTTTTAGGGCAGCACAAGATGCAGAGATGCTGTTGCTACAGGACAGTACAGCCTCTCTCCTCTGCCACTTCCTACCTGTATAGTAAATGGGAAACCACTTGATTTTTATCTTAGTGAGGTACATGTTTGTGTTACTCAGAATGAACTTGGATTCTGTTGGGCATTTTCTTATCAGGCCTGGAAAGCTCGCTCTTTCAGATGTGTTTGTGTAACAAGAAATGCCAGAATAGGAACAATACAAATAGCCAAGGAAAGGCAATGGGAGCTAAGTCTGGATTTACTGGAATCCACCAGACTGCTCTTTAGCTGGAGTTAGTCAAGTATGAGACTTTGGACCTGGTATGTTAATATATTACTCCTGACAATAAACGACTTCATAGATTCATTTGGAGAAAAATATGGTTCAAAGATGGAATAAAGTAGTGGTGAATCAGGCTTCTTATCCCTCATAGTTATTATGCCCAAGGCAGGGTAGCAAATAAACACTGCTGGTGGTGAGCATTAAGTTTGCTCATTATAAATGCAGAGTCATGTACCAATCTCCAGCGTGATTTCATCTGGGAACATTGCCATAAGGATTACAAATGGCTTTCAGCCTGAAAATTGGTATGTATTGCTCTAAACTTCCAGTGGGGAGTTGGCAATTTATCCTTCAGATAATCATCTTGTGTTAAGTTGAACATCTTAGTGTAACTTTTTGCTACATGATAGACCAGCTCCTATGAATAATTTATTGCAACTGGCAACCTACTTCAGCTCTGAATTCTTTATAAAGTCTGGTGGCTTTTCGAAGTTTAATAATAAACTTGGAGCCAAAAATCACATTGCACTCAAAGTCAGTGGAATTTCAGTGTTAATTGCAATGGGAATCACAATCTGACCTTTTAGGGCAAACTTCTGAAGAACAGAAGCTCTACGTGACATCATTGAGAGGCCAAAGCTGTGCATTTGTGTCCGAGTAAGCAGAGCTCATTTACCTTCCTCTGTACTCTACAGCATCATGGGGGGTTGAGCAGATTTTATTTTGTGTAGGTGTTTGACGTATTTTCATTGGGCAAAAAAGTTGGTTGAAGTACCTGGGGTTTCACCTCTCCCATGGCAGATTTAGGGTGTGTTCTGCACTGCGCCACTGCAACGCAGCACACGAGATGTGAGCGTTGCACCAAAATCATCCTTCCAGCCCTACAGGAAACCTGCCGTGGCAGTCGAGCTGGTGATTTTCAGAAAGAGCAGCAGCACCTTTCAGTTTGCCAGGCCCT
Source organism: Cnemophilus loriae (assembly GCA_013397755.1). Taxonomy (NCBI): domain Eukaryota; kingdom Metazoa; phylum Chordata; class Aves; order Passeriformes; family Corvidae; genus Cnemophilus; species Cnemophilus loriae. The sequence continues at coordinate 47,758 of VZTF01002417.1, read as the reverse complement.
GGCTGAGTGGCTGATCCGTACCAGCGAGGTCTGTCCCAGCCTTTTGGTCTGGCTCTGTCTGGCCAGGCTGGGCCAGGGCTGAAGTACGAGAGGGAATTTTGTCGATCGTGCTTATCATCATCCCCTTGTGTAAAACAGAAGCAACCAAAGCTTGTCAGAGGATCTCTAACATCAGCAAAGTCATATTTTCTACATGCATGTACTGGATTCCATATACATTATCTCAGCTCTCACCCTCTATAAATCACAAACTCTTATTTTCCGATTTTGAGCATTCTTGCTCGGCTCTGCTTTGTGCTGTGCTCACTCCGTGCCCCTGGCACTTGTGTGTGCTGTGCAGGGCTTTTCAGGGAGCACTAACTGAGCAGAGGATGAACTCCCTGGCAGTGAGAGGACTGTGCGAGTGATATTTCAAGATTACAGATGAAAGCAGAATTTGTCTCGGAGGAGATGGGTGGAATAGAAGGGCAAAAAGACCCTTTGTTCTGGATGTAACAACTGAGATTTAGGGGAGATTGTGACTCCAGGCATAAACCTCTGTTTTCCCTTCTGATTTGCTACATGAGATTGCTTCAGGAGGGAGGAAGAGTCCCGGCATTCCCCAAAAATGAGCAAGGGTATGGCTTGGTCCAATGACAAATAAAGGGTGAAGCTGCTTCTCCTTATTTCTGGAGTTGGTCTGAGTAGCAGTACTGAATGCAGCTTTTGTTTTCATTGCAATATTGTAAGTTTCCTGATAGTCAAGCAAAATTTTAGAAAAAGTTAAGCTTAGAATATTAAATAGAAAAAAATAACATGCAGCAAACTAGTTCACCTGAAATGCAGGTGTGGAGAATATTTTAAACACTTAATTTTCTCTAAAAGTTCCTAGTCATTATGATGATTTCTTGAGAATCCTGTGCAGCTCTCAACTACCACTCATTGATGTTCTCATCCTTTAGCTATCTTTTTTTAGGACAAATAAATGTTCTTCTTAAGAGAAAAAGGTAAATTGTTTAACAAAAATAAGTATGCCTTGACTAAGCCTCACGCTTTCACCTCATATGAGGAGCTGGGGAAGCATTTTATTAGTTTTAATTATGTGATACCAATCTCTGTTTGCTCGTCTTGATGTGAATAGACAGAGAGATTATTGGGTGGAGCAAACAGAAATGAAGTGAGGGCTTTAGAAAGGACACTTCTAGGAAAATAAATTCAAGAAAGCTACAGAATAATTGGTGCTTTAGTTGGAAGGTGCCAGTTTACAGACATAAGGCTATTTGCAGGCCAAGTTTTTCAGCAGATATTAAAAATACTGGAAACAATTTACAAGAAACCCCCACATTTTACAGTCTGGGGGAAGATTAGTAATGGAGAGATTAGTTATGAGGCTGGTGTTTGAGAACACAGGAGAGACTGAAACAGAAGCCTTGTGGCAGACACCTGTGTCCTGCTTTGAAGGCAGCCAAGGTGCTTCTCTTCAGCCCCGGGCAGGACACTTCTGTTCCTTCAGTCATTTGCTTGCTGCAAACCCTTCTGTTGATAACACAGGGTTTTGTTTCGAAGGCCTTCTTTGCCATCACTTTAATCTGCTGCGAGCCGCAGGCTGCCAGGGGAGTTTCCTGAGGTCGCTGGAGGCGGCTGGGCCCGCAGGGAGGGCAGGCGGAGCGTGCCACCTGTCTCCAGGTGGGAGAGTGCTTGAGGGACAGGCGGCCGAGCCGAAGGCTCGGGGCACGCAGGGTTCACTCTGAGGCTTCGTGCATCACGAATCCTGCCCGGGTTTTTACAGAGCTTCTCACTGACGCTGGTGCTGAATCCTTGCAGCTTCACTTCTTGAGAAAGGCAGACTTAACTGATTTCCTGAACAAACGTGCTCCCTGCCAGGTGCCCAGGAGACACAATTGTACATCAGTGCTGCTGTAGTGAAAAAAAAGATGGTAAAGTGCTGTGGGCTAGAACAGACTAATGAAACGTAAGGAGGCTTATTTTGTTACAGACTAAGGGAGTTGTTACCAGGTGCTTTGGTACCAATATCCAAGCAAGATTCTTTCTGTGGAAATTCAGTAGCTCCTCGGGGAGTGTGTGTGTGATGGTGATGTGAAAATGTGTGCTTGTTTTGCCAAGGAACTTTGAATGAATGCTGTAAATCAGCATACAGTCTTGACTTCACTGGAACTAAATAAATTTTTTTCTGAGGTCTAGTCCCTTGAACAAGCACTGCTGTGACATTTGCTGTTGTAACTCAAATGAAAAGTCCAAGTTCTGAGTAAAATTTTCAAAGTTACCCCGACAACTTAGTAGTCCATATTCAGTGTTTAGTCATTTGGACTTCCAGGATAGTACTGGAGTGGTTACTCAACAAATCACTGCTCTGAATTACTGCAGAATTTCTGTCCTGTTGTGTTGGTTGATGGTGATGTTTGCAATATTGTAGAACAAATATGCTGGTAAAATGCATTTCACCTGTACCTTTTCAAGTGTTTTAAACAAAAGTGCCTCAATTGTCCATTTTGTGCTGAAGTGGACTGCAAAACAGCTCGTGTGCTTGTTGATGCTTGTTAAAAGCATCCTTCTCAAGAAGGACTGCTGTGACCATTTATCTATTCTACAACTTGTTTAAATCGAAGTGCAAGCTGGGTGTTTTTATAGGGCTACAGGATGTTAAAGCATGAGCGTGGTTTTAATCTGTAAGGCCATACTTAACCAAAGGTTAATTTAAAATATATTCAATAAAAAGGCATCCATGTGCATAGCTAACATGTACATTATGAGAGGGTAATTCAGTTGTGTAACTCAGGTAATCTCCTACAGCCTGCTCCACACAACTAATTTGTGTACCATCCTTAAACAGAAAAACCAAACCCTAAGCCACAAAAGAAACCCCAAACGAAAAAAAGAAACTCAAAAGGTATTTTGGAAAATGCAAGTAATCAAATAGAAACAGGAATATGTAGCATGAAAGCAATTAAAATATTTTTAATATATGAAATTGTTTAAAGGGAGGCTTTGCCATGGTTTCGTGGCTTTAGGTTTCAGACTAGAGCCAGTAATCAGTAGTGTCAATAGTTAATTCTGTTTTACCAAATGGATCTCCTCCCTTCATCCCAACGGAGTTATTATTGTGTTCTCTCAGGGCAGGGACTGTTTCATTCTCAGGGTGGGGGAAAGGATCCAGGCACTGACTGTAGGTTTTAAGAAAAGTTTTTTGGCCAAGTGCAACACAAACCAGTGCCTCCCTGGCACTGTATGGCTACCATGCTGCTCAAATCGAATTTTTAGATGTTGTATGCTTTTGATGTGATTCCTTCAGTAGAAAAACACAGCAGTCAAGCTGCAAGCTTATGCAATGTTTTCAATTCTGAAGTGAAATAAGAAATGGATTTATTGTATAAGAGACTAAAATGTTTGTAATGATAGCTAGAACAGTTAAATATTGTCCACATTACTGGATAAGCAAAGTACCGCCTTGAAAGAGCCTTGCTGGACAGACTGCCACCCTACCACGTTCTGTTTCACCACTGAGCTTATTTTTACATGCACTTAACGAGCTGAGAGGTGCCTTTCCCAACACTAGGTGAGAAGTCAAGATTTCTCACCTCTTTTTCTAACTGGCTCACAATGAAAAATGAAGGGATATTAGCAGGTAGGCTCTCTTAATTAGCAACCTGCTAATTAAATCCGTTAAGCATAATTGTATTTGATTGTTCTACTTCTGTACAGTTTTGCCAACAAGCAGAATTGAGTAGTTCCTCCAGCCAGGGCCATCGTTCTGCTTCTGTCCAGAAAGAGGCTCAGACTGAACCGTTGCTGCCTCGGCAGCAGAAAAAGCTGCTGGAGCTGTAGTAGGAACTGGGTTTGCTCTGTCTGGGAGGTGAAATGATTACCTGCAGCCTTCAGGCCACGCTGAGAAGGGCTGAGGTGTCTGAGCTAACAAAAACAGCTCAGCCTCGAGGGTTTGCGGGCACACTGCTTCCTTTGTGCAGACCTCGAGCGTGGAATGCACTTCTCAGAGTTACAGCCAAGCCTGCTTGTTTGTTTCCAGTGACTGGTATGTATCATTAAGAAAAAAAATGCAACCCCACTTTGTTTTCTTGTATCGTGTTTTCTTGTATCGTGTTTTCTGTAGTGACAACATGCTGAAATGAAACATCCGGTTGTATTAGTTAAAAATTAAAATATCTGACAATTTCCCTCTGTTTTCCTGAAGTGATTTCAGGTAGGAGGTAAACAAGCTGCAACAAAAAGTTCATCTGTAGGGCATCCTAACAATCCCCTTTAAAGATCATCTTGGTCTTACAGCCTTGCTCTGTCACTGCCTCAGTCTCTCTCCAAAAAAAAAGCATCAAAATAGATCATAAACATGTCTCAGGCTCTCGGCCTGTCTAGAAAGTGCATTCTAAATGTTTATTGCTTTTCTAAGGCATCAGTTTTGTTTGCAGGAGTGTTAATAACCTGAGTTGTGGATGCAGTGTGATGTTGTTAGTGTTCCCATAGTTCTTACAGTTTACTTCAATCATAACCACCCATTCTGGAAATGTGCTTTTCCAGGTCCTTTTATTACCCTGCTCTCCTCCTGTAGGGCATGACTGAACTATTCAGCTTTTCTCTGTTCCTCTTAAAACTTTCACTCACCTCACTTCAGCCAGCTCAGGCTTGTTATCATTTCTGTGGGGTGAAAACAATGAAACTTCATTAAGCAGGGGGGCAACACCTTGGATTAGTCTAAACCATTAATGGTAACTTAATTAACTTTAATGCAGCTCTCTGAGTTTACATCTGCCTTGGCAGTGTTACAGGAGGGTAAACAGGGGCACAGTCTTGCCCAAAACACCACCATTTGTTTTGATTGTATTCAATCCCTGCACTGACTGCTTTCAGCATTCCATTTATTTATTTATTTATCATTTTTTACATGAAGCTCCTAAATCTCTCATCAGACCTGGCTTGTTCTGCGTTTCTGCCTTCTCCCGTATCTTACCAGAGTTTTCACAAATGAGAATGCTCACCTGTAAAACAATTTACAACATCAACAATAAACAAATACGAGGAAATTCTGGGAACAGAAAAGATTCACAAGTACCCACAGCATAATTTTCAGTTTCCCTTTCATTACAGACACACAGAATAGCTACAGTGATTGACAGGGGCATTAATTTGGTGCTTCTGTCCACTCTTGTCTGTTTTGACTCTGCCACCACTGCACTATCAAAGACTTAACGCCTAAAGAATGATGTTTCCATTTCATCTTTCTCATGTCCTTCCAAGAAAAAGGTCTGATTTTAGCAGAATAAATTCTGTTTGTGATTAGCAAATGGGCAATCCTGGCATAGTCCTGTCTTGCCTTTCTGGGCTTATATGTAACCTGTAAATCTTCAAGGGAACATATCCCCTCCATCTGGCAAGCTCACCCTCCTTCCCCTTCTTCTTCTTTCTTGTAGAGAAACCTCCCACATATCTTTGTAGTCAAACAGAGTAGAAAGGATTTGTATAACATAATAAACTCATGTCTTTGGTCCCAGGTGTAATCCCTGAGGCCTTTGAGGGCCCTCCTTTGCTAGAAATACAGAGCAGCCAGTGTCTGTCCCTTTTTCCACTCTCTCGTGTCCGTGTGTGTTGACATATAAAAAGTAAAATGAGAACAAATGCTCTGAAACGTGGCCATTCTTTCTCTCTCCTGCCTGTATCTGTCACCAGTTGCTAATAACTTTTGGTTGTATATAGTAGCTGCTTCAAGTGTGGGTTTTAGAATTTGTTTGTAGAAAACCTTCATTTATCTGTTTGTCCTGTAAAAGATTGAGATGCTCTGAGCTCCTGTGCTGCTGTTCTCTTTTATACCTCTCCAGTGAGGTGTTATCCTCAGATGAAGTAGTCTAATCAGAGCTGATGGCTGTATTCAAGCCAGTCCCAGGGTGGGTATCTTGCTTTTGAAGACCCTCAGTATGGCTATAGAAAACAGAAGTCAAAAGGCACATGATGAGACAATAATCAATTCTATTTGCATATTTCCTCTTAAATACTTAACTGGTATTTACTTGTTGATAACAGTGAGCAATTAATTGTTAATTTAGACCAACTTTTAAAATGTTGTGTTGCTTCCTGCATGAAAGGAAATAATTTAAAAGCCACTATGGGGTCAGCCCACTGCTATTCAGCATATTTATCTTTGCCATTAGCTTTTGGGTAAAAGTGCTGCTTCTGTGGAGAGGCCACAAATCTTGTTTGTGCTTCCTGTTGCAGAATGTTTATTACACAAGCAGTCAGCAGCTCCACGTGGGTGTTCTGAGCCCCACTATCGACGATGATGACAACAGATGCCTGGTGGATGTGAACAGCAGGCCCAGGCTCATTGAATGCAATTATGCCAAAGCCAAGAGAATGAAGCTTTACTGGCAATTTACTCAGGTAATTCTTACCCAGCAGACATTTCAGAAAGCGTTGAAGCTCTATTTCTGTGTCTGAAGTGTGAGTAATCTGTTTACTAGCAGAACAGAACCGGGTTTATCCTTGCTTTCTTTGCACAGAGCCAGGAAGCTGGTGTTTAGATTTGATCCCAATGTCAGCTACCTCACCAGGGCACAAAACCTGTATTATATTTTCTGAGTTCACCATGAATAACTTGTTTCTAAGGCTGTTATGGGGGAAAAAAAAGGGATATTTCAGTGGAGTCAAATGCAAAGTAACCTATTTAGGAACAAGGAACAGAAATATTTTTGTTTGCTTTTTTTAGAAGTAGCAACTCAGAAATAGGGGTAGTGGATCATTGTGATAACAGCCTCATAATGAGCTAGTTCTGCAGTTTCTTTCTCAAAAAAGCTGCAAAAGACTCATGCTTTTATCCATGAGTGTGGGAGATGCAGAAAGAGGCTCAAGGAAAGGCTGAGAGCTGCTTTCACTGTGATGACAATGACAGGACACTAAGGCCAGGCCTGGTGTCCACCTTCATAACTGATTTAGAAACATAAGGGAGAATAAAGAAGCCACAAAAGTTCTGGGGCTAGAAAAGGTGCTCTGCCACGTAATACTTACGGAGATCACTCTGGTTTAGCTAAGAGGACATGGCAGGGTGACTCAGGGCATCTCAGTGTTTCCAGATAGATTATCCTGAAGACAAAACAGGTTCCAATGGTTGGAAGCTAAAGACAATCAAATTCTGTTTGTCAAAGAAAGACGAGTTTTTCCTAAGGTAAGTTTAACACAATGGAACTTTGCCATGTCAGGTACTGGCACGCTGATGAATCAATGAAATGAAATTACATTACTTTCTAAAACAGGTGCATGATTTAGCTTCGGGGGGAAATGTCAGAGCTAGTGTGAGGTTGCCTGGTCTCACAGCTGCTTCTCTGCAGTTTTGGGTCAACAAATCTAGTTGGGTACTCCAGCCCACAGGCTGAGGCTCACCATCAAGGTAGTTTTTTTCCTGCGTTTAATATTTCAGTAACATCCATGTGAGTTTGCAAATATCTTTTCTGTCAGCTCATTAGTTTTGTTTTTTTTTTCTATAACAGCCATTTTCCATATACTTTAGGACCTTGTTAATACAGTTTAGTATCAGTCTTGGTGCAGACAGCATCTGGATACCAATAGTAAAGCATAATATTAGCTTATTTTGTATTTATAAATGAAAGTAATCTAGGTCTTTAAGAGGTAACTCCAAGTAGCAGCTCTTTAATCCCTAAATTGGCTCCTCAAGGGCAAAGTTTTAATTATGTCTTCTCACAAATTTTGACACTAGTGTTGTCGTGAGGGGGGCCTCACTGTGTCCATCTCTGCACTTGATTTTTTGTTACATTTCTAAAAAGAGTAATTAGCATGGAAGAGTATTTCAGTAACATTTTAGCATGGTCCACCTACCCAGTGATTGCTCTGCATACCCCAAAGTTTTGGTGGCAATTAATGGTTTCTGCTGCAGCATACTGCTGCTGTTTCATAACACTGATTGTGTTAGATCTCATATGGGTGGGCAGCAGTAGAAGGCCTTGATAAATTAGCTATTAAAATCTTTAAAACTGGGATTTAGCAGCATTAGGTTTGTTGCAATTCCATGTTCCAGATACAGTCTCTCAATGAAGGTGCAGCGCTGGTAAACTCGACTCTATGGACTCTCTCTTTCTTCCACAAAGAAACTTCTCCCCAGGAGAAGTGAAAGCTAATTAGTTGTTTCTTTATGATAAAGTAGGAGACAAAAGAAATAATTAAAAGTTTCCTGTTCAAAAAGGATTTTGTTAATACCGGATACAATTAAAATGTCATTATTGCTCAACATACTGCCTGGTGCCCAGCCCTGGGTGCGTTCTGTAAGGTAGAAGAAAGTTAATGAATGTAATCAAGGCTTGCCAGGATCAGCTGATGAACCCCACTGGAAATGCTCCCATTTAGTCTGGTGAAAAGATGTGTTTGTGTGACTGTCTTGGAAGCTCTCTCTCTCTAAAAAGACTCTTTTTTTATTACATTTTTGAAGCTCTGGCATTTCTTTTCCATATTGTGCAGTGAGCAGAACTACTGTATCAGGGCTGTAAGCATTGATGCTTATGTGGTTGTGAAATAATAATTAAAATGTAGATGGCGGTTGTAGCTTTTTGTAGCACTTTCCTGTAGCTACAAGTATGCTTCGACTTCTCTCATTCCACGAGAATGTCTGATGGTAGTAGAGGTGAGTAAAAATACAGCAGTGCAAGTGGAGAATTGTCTCAGAAGGGGAATAGGAAAGAGACTGACCACCCAAAGCAGGATAAACCAATTGGACTAGACCTTCCTGACCAGCACAAAAATCTGCATTTTCCCTGCTTTACAGACATTTATGTTAAATTAGTTTGAATGAGGAAACACTATAATCTGAGAGGCCCCACAGCAGTCTGTGGTGGTTCGTGGACAGCAGTCTGGTTGACAGAAAACTGTACAGCTTTTTTAAGTAAAAAATATTCTTCAGGTAACATTTTCCTCCTCCTTTGTACTGTGTAATGAGTGAATTCCATCTGACAGAAGTAGAAGATGGGGTTATCCTCAGTTAGGGGACTCCTTGTTCCTGTAGATCTGTTAAAGAATTATTTAATTAATTATTAAGTCACAACTTTTAGATCAGAAGTGTGTATACACATATATATATATAGATGCTTGCACATATATATCAACCTTGATTTTTTTTTAAAATTTATCTTTTGCTTTGTTTTTAAAACTTTAAATTCTCTGGCTCTCTTCAGTTGCAGGCAGCTGGAGTCAGGCAGATGTCCACTGCTACCTTGTGGACAAAACTGTGGTTTGATGGGCAGGCACTGGGAGGGAATCAGTATCTCTGCTGTCTTTGTACTGTACAGAAACTTGCACTGAGCATTCAAAGCTTGTGGTGTGTGTTTGTATAATCAGGATCTATCTGAGCACATGTCCATGCTCCACAGTTTTGTACAGCTGCCAAATGCAATGAGACCCAATAAAATGTAGGCTTTGGTGGCAGTCTTGCTTCCAAAGCTTCTTCAAGTGTTTATAACAGTAATTATGTCAAATTATGTAAATTAGCCCAGAAAAGACTCCCATCAACTGGGTAGTGTACAAGAATTTTATTGTTCAGGCTGTTTGACAAGTCTTCTGTTAGGGAAATGTTTGTTTTGGAGATAGTTTTATGCTGGAAAGTCTTCTAGGTGTTTGACAGCTCACCTAGTTCAGTCTATCTCACCACTTTTTCATTTAATCAGAACAAAATTAGAGCTTGTAGCAAAAAAAGGGTAAGTGATCAGAAATTAGACAAGGCAGAGAAGATAGAGGCAAGAATTACATGGTAGTAAAAAGGTCAGAATTTTACTAAAATATGACTTGGAACGTGATCTCAAGGAAGCTGCTTTGGCATCGTGAAGTATGAGGAAAGCAAAACCTCAGGCTGTGAGCTGGTTCTGGTGAGGAGCAGGTGCAGACACCGCTGGCAGCAGCTCCCGTGGAAGCGAGTGCTGGCACAGAGCACCAGCTCAGCAGCACTTGTCACTGTCCCCGTGCTCCGTGAGGCTGCTGGGGCTGCTGCAGAGCTGGTGGCACATGGTCTGGTGGGTGGCAGAGAAGGGGCTGGGAGCTGGGGGAGAGGGAGGCCGGAGCACCTGGACACGTGAGGCTTCAGGACAGCTGTTGGTAGAAGCTGCTTGTAGCCATCCCAGTCCTCTGATGTGATTAGGTTTGTTCATGTTCTGGAGAAGCAGTACATTCTCAGTGCTGCAATCAAGTTTTTCGGACAGCAAATCCCAAATTTGGGGGATTTTAAGAAGTCTCTCAGTTTCCAGTCTGATTTCTGAGGTTTATTGCTGATGCACGGTCAGTTACCTGCCCTACCAGTGAAATTTGTCTCTACGTACCTCACCTGGGTGGCAGCAGCTCAGTTAGAAAGTTCACTTATCTTGTTAGGGCTCCTCCAGAGGCATAGCAAAGGCAAAAGGAGGAAGTTCTTCTGTAATTACTCTTTATCTTGAATTATCTTCCCGTTTCTGTTAAGCTGGACAGGGATGTGACTGTTCCATTCTAACCAGACGAGCCACGCTCTCACTTTTTGCTGTTGGGAGAAATGCAGCAGGGGAGAGCTCTGTGTAAAAAGAGGCAGAAGAAAGGATGCCAGGCTGAGCTAAAAACTTGAGATTAATCGTTTACAGCTGTTCCATACTTAGTTAATTTAAGTAATTCAGCTTCCAGTGTGGTTGCCATAGAAAGGTAGGAAGAGTCTGCATCTATAGGGATGGACACTGAGCACGTTCTTCACGGCAGGGAGAGGATGTGCAGGGCCTGCTCTCAGCACTGTCCTGTTCCCATATCCTCTGATAACATTGCTTTGGCGTGGTGTGGAGAATTGTGATTCTAGTCAGTGCTGAAGGCTTCCACAGGATGTCTTCCCATTCATAAATGGTTGGAGGGCGTAGTTTATGCTATCTCCAGAAACTGTAAATAAAATTTGTTGCTGACAGCTGCAGTTACAATATGTATTTCCTAAATATCACAGTAGGAATTGCTTGGCAAGGAAAAGGGAAGACAGACAAGCAAATTAATTACTGAGTCGTTACAGGTATTCCTCAGATAAATATGATGATTTAGATCTTACTTAAATAGGCATTAAATAGATAGTGGATAAGGAGGTATTCTGTTTAGATGTATAAAGAAAGAATAGACTTCAAAATTACTGAATTTACACCTTGTTCCTCCTGCAGACTTTAGCCTTTCAATTACTCTTACCCACCTCTGTCTCATGAAAACAAAGGATGTGCAGGTCTACGTTACCCGCTGCCACATCGCAGAGAAGTTCGGGAATGCAGCTGCATGGCAGGATTAAAGGGGCAGGCTGGGAAGCCAGCAGACAGTCTGCACCAATTTCAGGTGCCCCCTTGCTGAGCACACAGAGTGCAGAAGCAGAGCCCAACACCATTATACAGCCGCCTGATTCTGATGTCCACTCCTGTTTTCATCCCATCCGTTGGCCAGGGACATCAGTGTACGAGAGGGATTCATCTCAGCAGAGCTGTGTGTGTCTAAGGGAACAGTGGCCCCCATCAACTTCATCAGATTCTTCCATTATGAGAGCCACAGGCTGGCAAAGCAGCATCGTTAATTTATCAAGAGTTTGGATTTATGTGGTTTTTCCAACCACAAAGGATGCAAATACTCTCAGTATGTCTCTGCAGTTTAAGACGTGCCGTACTGCTATAGGACTGTGTAATTAGGCAGTGCTGTTTGCCTGGCAGCTCAGAACAGAAAGGGATGGTGGTCCTGTTAGAAGAGATCCAGACTTTGATCCTGCAGGAGAAATATGAAGCAAAACAGAACCTAATTACTCAATGAAATGAGCCAATAGACTAGGTTAAGCCCTGTATTTTTAGTCAGGCTCTCTGATTTTTGAGTAACCAGTGTTGCCAAGTGTGGAGTTTTGAACCTCAGACACAGAAGAGCACTTCCACAAACGCCAGGGGCTCCAGTCCAGTGTTGGTGTAGGGGTCCAGTACATCAGCAGCATTTCTATATTTAGGTATTCTTTGCCCATTTTTTGATCAAATATTACCCCAGCTTGCCTGTACTTAATATTTGAACTAACTGGATAACTGCACAAGATGTTATAGCTGGAGGCCAAGGAAGCTGAGCCACTGTTCTGCTTAGACATGAGAAAATGATAGTTAATGTTTCAGTTTTCATTTTACTCTAGTAAATTTGTCCCTAAGTCGTGTGTAACTTAATATTCTTGTCATATTTTAATATGACATTATTAATTTTAAAAAAGGTGTATTAAAATATTTCTTTTTTATTCACCATGAACTATGTCTTACTATAAGCCTATAAACATTTTAGTACCATTTATGCAGAATGGAATTGAGAAGTACAAAAATCTGCATACAGGCTTTCTCCATTTTGAATACTTTACTTCAGCTTAAATATGAAAATGTATATGCAAAAAACATGCACAAAAGTATGAAATAGAAATATTACTATACGATATTGTGTTTTAACAACTGGTGTTAGATTTGCTTGGCAATTATTGCTAACTGATGTTAAATTTACTTGGTAATTATTGCTGTAGCTAGTGGTAACCAAAATTTCATTGTATCAGTTCAGTTTTCTATTTGGAGTCATTTTCTAGTAGCAAGTTTTAATCTTTGCAAATTGGGTGTAGAGTTTGCCAGCTAGAAAGTTTGTGTGAAATACAGCAGTAAAATGAGCTTTTAGTGGGTGCATTTCAAATCTTTTCTAGCATATCACATTATGCAGTATTTACTCTCCTGAGGACTACATTTAAGCTCCAAAGACACTTGTGCTGAATTAATTTAGAAGAAAGTTAACACATACCCATGTTTTTCCTTCAAAACAGATACCCTATTTGCATATTTTAGCATCTAATTTTAAATGCCACATTTATTTACAAAGAAATTATTTGTTCTGGTTGCACATGATTCTTCCTAATTTCAGCCGTCCAGATAGGCTGCATCCAAAAATCGCAGATGACAGCTGCTCCCAAGGCCCTGCATGGCATTGTCATGTCAGGCTTGCAAAACAACGGCCAAATCCAGGTTTCCCACAGCCTGAGGGAGAACCAGCACTTACCAAGTGAAGGGCCTGAGCTTCAGGAGATCTGAGCTCTGCTTTTGGTTCCTCCTTGGCATTGCTGCACCAGTCTCTGCTTGGGTTCTGCATTCCTCAGCTGGGCAAGGGATGGAAGGAGTTTTGCTGTTATTATTTCTAACTTGCCAGCTGAAAACAAAACTCTGTCCTAATCAAGTCAGTGAAAGTTGCATCTTCAATCCCAGTGGAGACAAAAGCAGTGTGTATGAAAGCAAGATTTGGCTACCAAGTAGTGGTCTACAGTCTGAGATGAGGAGAAAAATGTTCCCTTGGAAGTCAAATAAATCAAGGTGAAAAAACTGACCAGGAAAGAGGGTTTGTTACTCAGCGAAATGATCAGGCCACCAAGCCTGGTGTCCTGAACCCAACAGTGGTGACACTCAATATACCAGACAAAAAAAATGGGTTATTTTCATCACTGTCTGAGTAAGCTGCACAAGGTTTGTGCTGCAGCAGCAAGGACATTCCTTTCCCAGTATCAGTTGTAATCAGATTTGTGTGGTTAGTAGGGAAAAAGCCATTTTCATAACTAGACACTGTGATCAGAGACCCAAAGAGCCCAGCCTAAATTCCCATGTTAGAATATGCAGATGAATTGAAATACTGGTTCAAATTCATTTCCTAATTTTCTTCACTTGGCACTCAATTTATTTCTTAGTCTCTAGAGACTGGTTTAATCATAAGCATATAATGCTAATGCAAGTAGTTCAGTTTCTGGGTTAAAATGCATTAAGCCTCCTTCATATGGAGCATTCAGATTAGAAAACTTAGATTAATTAAATACAACACACACAAAATAAATAAAATTGTCATTCAGTATTTTTGTTTTCCAGGGGAGTTATTTCTCACAAACAATCTCATCTAAATCCCATAAATCTTTGTAAATCTGTTAACATGTCTGGGGAAAATACAAAAATCTTAAGTTTCCTAATTGTGTTGAAAGGAGTTTCTTGTTTATCTGACTGAAGATGAGTAACTAGGTATAACCTATGCTAAGGCTGGTAAATAACCACGTAAAGTTGTGTTCTTCACATCAGTTTTCCATCTGTGCTACGCTAGAACAATATTTTCATCCATAGGGAGAAAAAGAGAAAGAATAAGGCAGTGAGGTGCTCCTGGGCATGAACTACAGCTGCAAGATGTGGCTGTCTGTAGGTTTGGACCCCTCACTACCAGCGAGACATTGAGCTGCTGGAATGTGTCCAGAGAAGGGCAGCAGGGCTGGGGCAGGGGCACAAGGCTGAGGGAGAGGGGGGTGTTCAGCCTGCAGAAAAGGAGGCTCGGGGGGCATTATTGCTCTGTGTGAAAGGAGGTTGTAGCCTGGTGGGTGTTGTTCTTTTCTCAGTGATAGGATGAGAGGAAGCGCCCTCAGGTTGTGCCAGGGGAGGTTTAGATTGGATATCAGGAAAAATTTTTCTCTGGAAGGGTTATGAAGCACAGGAATAGGCTGCCGAGGGAAGTGGTGGAGTCACCGTTCCTGGAGATATTTGAAAGACACGTAGAGGTGGCACTCAGGGACATGGTTTGGTTTGGTTATGGACTCGATAGTGTTGAATTAGTGGTTGAACTCTATGATCTAAAAGGTCTTTTGCCACCTAAACACTTCTGTAATTCTGTATACCAAAATGATGTTACTTCAAAACCAAACACGAAGGCAAAAGCTAGGAATACACAATTTGCTGCATCACAGATCACAGAATTAATTAACTAGATTAATTACCTCATCTAGGAGACTGCCCCAGGCAATGGTCAGTGCTTGCTGTTTCACAGAAAGGAGCTCTGTTCTGAGCCAGCAGTTCACTGTATGACCAGGAGGAGGATTCCCTTGTTGATCCCTGATGTGCTCTTTTCGAGAAGATTGAGGCTTGATTTGTCTGAATGATCATCTCAGCATGCCTAAAAAGAGTTATCAGCACTCTTCAGATTAACTCAGCCCATCAAAAACATCTATTCAGTCACTGGACACTGATGTCTGAGACAATGAATTCAACAGGTTTCCTATACTCTCATAAATTATGATAGCTGTAGCAAATTTTTAATCTAACACTCTTTTTTTCCTTAGAAACTTTGTTTGCCAGTTCCTCCCTGCTATTCACAGGTATTCATACTTTTGAACACTAAAGGCAGGTCCCACTAATTTTCATTCCCCTCCTAAGCAGAATCCTGGTTTTATTTCGTGCTACTATATTTTCTAATTCCCCACCATCTGAATATTCCGTCACACTTCAAAACATCTTTGTTGCCTTTCTCTGTCTTACACTTTAAACATCTCGAAGCAAGCCTAGATCACAGCAGATAAATCAAGCCTGAGTTGTTTGCAGAAATCATTTATATGTAATCTCAGAATGAAAGAGAAAAAGGTAGCTTTTCTGAGCTTTTCACGAAATGCATTATTAAAACATGCAAGTAAAGCAAATGCCTCCAGCACTCCTGTCTTTTTCCTGGTTGTATCAAGATACTGTTTCACTACACAGGCAGCTGTTGCATGGCACAGTCAATGAAAAGAAAGACTGTAAAAAACTCTGGGGTTTAGTTAGAGAAAAATTCCCCTGCAGAAAACACTGGACAAAGCATTAGCTCTGGGTATTCTCTATAGGTCAGGTCTCACACAAGACTCTGGAGGTGTTTAAACCACAGGATTTACCTCTATCCAAGTCTTCTCCTAGTAGAGGGAGTATAAAATGTAGCAGTTGTTAGTTGTTGCTTTGAACTTACCTAGTTCAGAAACACATCAGAAGTTCTGATGGAGAACTCCAGAGTATCAGAGCCGGAGCGATGCAGCCAGTGAGCGCTGGAGGTGGTGGGGTGTGCATGTGCAGTTTGCTGAATGCTACCACCAGGACAGCAGGCAGTTCAGGGCGAGGGAGGACACGTGAGAGACAGGTATGAACATCATCCCCTTCGGCGGTGAGGAAAACAAAATCAGAAATGTCAGTGTGTGAATCATCCCTCACCAAGATGCATCTCTGCAGCTGACTCCTTTAAGTTCCCAAAAAGGCAGTTTATTTCTGAGTGACCTGTCCTGGTAACTGTTTACTCAGGATAGCTGTGGTCGGAAGAACCAAGCACATCATCCTCAGGTGCAGAGCATCAAGCCAGTTTTTCCTTTTCCACAAAGGACTTGCTAGGTAATCCTGGCTCTCAGAAGATCAACATAACACATCATCATCTGGATTTGCTGCCGCATCAAAACCAAACAATGCGTTCAGCTGTAAATTCTGCATTTAGCCATAATTATCAGGGCTATGTATGGCTAAAGGATTCCCTTTTTAATCTGCTTTCCCCTCTACCTCAGCCACACCCCCCTCCCTGGAGACAGTGTTCAATAATTAATTCCAAAACTCACATCGTATACCTACAATACTTGGTTCTACGGATGTTTTTCTAGCATGTCAGGAAGATTTCCTGGCCACTGCTGAAACAGTAATAATTCATGTTTACTTTCTGAAAAATACCTCTAGTCTGGCTAATGTATTCTACTGCAAAACTTCCTTCCATTTCTTAGTCTTGTCCTAATTTTCTGTAGTAAAACACATTTCCAGCTATCATATCCTGAAGAGCTTCTTGGTATTTCAGTGAAGGCTTGAATTAAATTATTTTCAAGGTATTATTTTCTTAATCTTGCCATTAACAGGATTGCAGTCTGTTATTAATCTGTGATAAAACTTCATATGTATGTGTGGAGAAATGTTAGTGATAGGTATAAATCTACATGTTCCATTTCTGATTTTTATCCTCTATCTCTGTAATTTGTTTTCTATTCCAGTTACATTCTCTGTATGAAGCTGCATTTCCTTGTACCAGGTTTAATTGTTTTTATTTTGTTACTTTAATTAATGGTATTGTGTATTTCTACAGTCTGGAGAGAGTAAGCAAATCAGACCATCCAATCTAGAGTAAACAAAACAGAAAATGATTGCACAGACCACTAGTTACTGAAAGCTGGTCTGGACATACAGATGAGGCTGCTCCATTTGATTTGTCACTGCTGCACTATTAAAAATTTGTTGCAGCATTATGAAAGTGTAGCATTTATGATCATGTAAAACCTGAACACTCACTCAGATGTCTTGGGAGAGGAATGAGATAAAATTGTGATGTAGATATTAAAGTGGTGTAACTGTTGAATGATGTGTCTAATCCCACTGTCAGAGGATGTTTCACGGTATTTACACACTGAGTACCAGCAACTGGATGTAAGTGCTTGGGTGGCTACCTGACAACAGAACCTGAGTGCAGGAGAAGGTAAAAAAAATTACTTTTTCCTTAAGAAATGGTTTGGCTGATCCCTGTTACAACACCACTTAAGTTTATGTTGTACGTAGTAATTAGTTTTGTTTAGTATTGGAAACATAAATTCACATTTTAAGTGTGTCTTGTAAAGATTCTCATTTGCTTATCTACCCTGTAAATAAATATCTAAATAGCTGAACAGACAACAATATATTTTTAATATATAACCCTGCTGTATATAATACTTAATATGCATAAAAGCAGTTAAATGTACCTTATTTTCACAGTAGTCATATAAAATATATTACGAAGCACGTCTTTGAATAAGCGCAGCTAACAATATACTTCAGTGAGAAATATTTCAATTAAAATAGTTAAAATTAATTGATGAAAGATTTGAACCACAAAAGATATGTTATAGAGCCAGCTTTACTTACAGCACACCTGTTAGACAAAGAGTTGGAAAATTTGTCACGCTGCTTTGGATTCAAGGAGTTAATCAGTTACCTCTATATTATATATACCTATATCCTTTATACAGCTAAAAAGCAGAAAATCTAAACTGAATAACATCATCCAATATTTCCAAGCAATGGGCAATACTGAAAATACATTCATTACCATATGGGATAAATTATTCCCTTCTTCCTCTGAACACTTTCTTACTGCTTCAACGTCCAAACAGAAGTGAATCACACAGAGGAAAAAAAGCCTTGTAGAATTCGAGTGATTTTCTTTAGGATTAAATTTGGTGTAGGGCAGTCACTGAGAATTTACCCCAGTATTCTGGGGAAATGCAGGAGGAGATCAAGTGTTCGGTTTGGAGCGGAGATTATCTCCGTCTCATACACCTCGCCATAATGCTTCGATTCAAATGTATCAAAGCAACAGCGAAGATTAGAGTTTCTGCCTCAAAGGCAGAGCGAACATGTAAATATTTGAGGTCACTGATTGAGGTCCAAACTGAAAATTAATAGACTAGAGAATGCAACGATCTATACAGTGTATGTGATACGAGGCTGGATATACTTATTAACCTTTTAAGACCTTTTTCTGAAATATCCATGTTTAGGCGAGCAGGTAAGAGCATGCTTTTTTTTCTTTTAGGTAGAACAATATGAGCTTTAATATGATGAGCAAAAAGCAGGTTTAAACTCTGTAAGGAAAAGTGTTCACTTTAGAGTAACTCCTTAAAAACAGCTGTCAGTCTGATTTTCAGTAACGCTGACAGCCTCCAGCACTCATTTAACATCCCCCATTTCTACAAGTGGTCAGGTCTTTTAAAGTGATCAGGTTTGGTACCTGTGCACCCACCGCCCCCAGTAAACCAAAACAAAACCCACAGAACAGTTCAGCAAAGACTGTCTGATTACTTCGCACAACTTGGTGCTGCCAGGGTTTGCAGGCACATCAAACTGTGTTCTTAAGTGCCATGTTACTGGATAAATTCTGCTTTAGTGAAAGACTGGGAAGGAAACCCCTTACCTACAGTAGAAACGCAGGAAGTACAATAACTCTGAAGGAAGTCAAAAGCGTTGCTTTCCACTCTGTGTACCAGGATGTTGACTTGAGACACTGGTAACATTAAAAGGACTCTTACGAAGCACTCGATCCGTTTTCTGTGTCTGAGTACCAGCAGGAGCCGAGAACATTTGTGCTTCTCACAGGAATTGCTTCAATTTGCTTTGCAAAAACCATGCAGTTTTCAGTCAAACTTGTTAGTGCTGACACGTTCAGTCTATTTTTTACAGAATAGTTGACCTGGATGCTTATTTATCCTCTCGAGGCTGCCATCGAGCTGCCTCTCATCATCAGTGATCTTAATCCTAATTCTGTTCGATCACGCAGAATTCCTCTTGAAACTTGTTTCAGCCTACAGAATTATGTTTAATGTCTCATGATTAAAGACATTACCCTAGGCTATCAATTTTTTTGCCTTTAAATTGGAAAGTAGAGGTCTTGCCTAGACTGGAGAAAGGAGCCCAGATGGGCAACTCACCTTTCACTGAGTCCGAAGTGTAGTAACACAATAAACTGTTTTGCCAAGCGTGCAGTAAACCAAGTTATGAGAGTTTTATACAAGTTTGGGTAAATGCTTACTCAAAAAAAGGCAAAAAACAATGAACTTAAAGGACCCCTTTGCCTGCATTTGGCTTTAGGGTTCCGAATGCTAACGATGACGACAGACTGCAGAAACCATTCAGGAATGCTGTAATTTGGAGGCCAAGCCAGTCAGAGGGGCAAAATACAGTGTTAGCTTTTGATGCCTCAGTCCTGCCTGCTCACTTCTTGCACTGGAGTGACTCAGTTTGTGAGCTTTAATCCTTACACAGCTCACGAGTTCAGGCCTTGCGAGCTGTGTTAGGTGCGCTGTCAGCAACCCAGAGCTGCCAGGACAATACCACTGTCCCAGGCTTGTACTGGGCATATGAAGGGGTGAAAATAAATGCAGTTAAGTAGAAAAATAACAGGAAATTTTAAGTAAGTACCATACAAACCTTCCTCCCTGTACTTCAGAGCAATTCTTTTATTCATATTCCTCCTGAAAGCATCTGAAGCTGTGTGCACTGCATCCTCTCTGAGGGCTGAAGCAGCAGCTCTGCACAGGCCTCATCTCTTAGAAACAGAACAGCTTAGCTCCTAACAGGGCTTGAGACTTCATGTTTCTCTTTTGTGGTTAAAAAAAGCACATCTTGCTGAAAGCGTCTGTGCTCTCTACAACACTCAATTCACACATATTAGCCACGACTTAACTCCGGTGTCTCTTTCGTGTTCCATACAGCAGCTCCAAGGTACTCAGCAGGGTGGTTTTCAGTGGCCAATGCAGAGCACTTTCCACACATCAGAAGGAACTTCCTTGGCTTTTTATCTCCCAATTCACTTGTTTCTGTTAAATAGAAGCCAGAATTCACATGAGGGCACATCAGAAGGAGTGGAAGCGTGTGAGGGGGCTCTTTACATGCTTTTTTGGTTGCTTGCTTGTTTTGTTTTTCCTTAGGAGTGCTTTACACTTTGTGTAGCTGCCTGTATTAAAGTGTTTCTCATGAATACATTTACTGTAACACCTAGGTCTGCTCTACAAGATTTAGAATAGAGGAAAAAACGTTGTTTCCACTGTGAATATCCTCCTTCCTCTACCCCCAAATCTACAAGGCATTTGGGCCCGTTCAAGTGAAAGAAACCCTTGGCCACTGAAACAAATGGGAATTAAGCAGAAAAATTCCAACTCCACATGGCAGTCTTTAAGTGTTAACACTGTGCCTTCCTCTATCCGGCAGAGTTCCAAGTGCCATGCTTCACAAAAAATGGAGAGAGGGAATTCTGTTCCTCCCCTAATGCCAGGAAGTTAGAAATGACAGAAGCCTAAGAGTACCATGCACACAGTCCTATCCCAAGTCCAGAAATCAGGCAAGTGATGGACCTGAACAAGTTCGTTTTCTGACAAGACAAAGTGGGACAACTTTCCTCAGCCTCTAGTGCAGAGTCTGAGCTGAGGATGTCTCAGACACTGAAAGTTGGATGAGGGACAGCCAATAAATGAAAGATACAAAATTGGTTTACGTAACTAACAGCAACACAAGCACCTCCTGCATCAGCTGAAAACAACAAAGTTAATCTCGATTTTGGGTTTAGGCAGAAACACCTGTAAACTGTAATTCCCAATTCCCAGTTTAAACCCAGGGAGCTGACTCTGTGTGCCATGCAGTGCTGAGTCTATGCAGAGGAAAACCACGCTCCACAGCTTTCATCAAGAGTAGAAAGGTCATGTTATTCTAGAAGAAAACAAGATAACTGTTCCTTTCACAATGAGAAAATACCCATTACCTCAGAGTTTTACATGTGAGTAACCTAGTTCAGAGCTCATTAAATTAAGTTGGAGAAAAAAGCCCACCAACTTTACCACTAGACCTCTAAAAGGCCAAAGTAACTGAGGGAGTGGGGGGATGAGAATGGGGGGGGGATGTGGGATGAGTGTCTAGGATAAGAGGACAAATAGCGTATAATAAAGCTTTGACAAATTTTTCATCCTACTTTCTTCAAATTTCTTGTATGTCATGCAGTTTTATTGCTTTTGGATAGTTTAGAGTTTATGCTCCCACCAGACACCCAAATTTAACTACTGTTATTAATACAAATGTCAATAACAGTTACACAGCAGTGGGAAAATACACTGCACTCAGCATTTCATTATGGAGGTGTATCAAAATGCCTCTGCAAGCCTGTCTAGTAAAGCAATCAGTGGAAATTGTAAGAAGGCTGCACATAGACCTACCAGGAGGATTTAGGGGAGCCTCACGTTTCGAATTTTTGTGGATTGTTCTAGAAACGGTCCCTCTTACCCAAAGCTATATTTAAAATGTGAAGCTTTCAAACCTAATTCTGTGCTTCATTAGCCAGGCCCAAAAAATTCTTTTACAAGTCACTTCTTAGAGAAAATTCTTGCTAAGCATTACTGGTGGGGGAGGAGGAGGCCCTCAGCTGCTGTGAATGAGGCAGAACCTGTGCTGAATGGCACAGGCTGCCCTTGCCTGGGGAACAGCCTGCTCTGAAACAGCACACAGCCTTCCTGTGGGGTTTGTGCCAATATCCTTGTGATTACAACATAAATCCTTCCCAGTTTTGACTTTATAATGCAAGGTATAACACAGACTTGAACAAAACTATGCGGTGGTGGGTTTTTTGATGGGATTGGGTGTTTGGTTTGGTTTTTTTGATAGCAACTATTTTTTTCCCCTCGTACCAATAACCAGTTTAGATGCTGCTGCTGTTTGCACACTTCAGGTGTACTAATCTGTACTGACTTGCACTGCATTCTTTGATTTGCAGATTAAGCCACTAATTCTCTACACAGGCCTAAGACACTCCAGGGAAAGCCACTTTCAGACTTCTGTGCAATTCCTCTGCTCTGCGTGTCTTGGAAGAAGCCTCCCAGGCACTAATGTGTACTAGTTATCTATTGCCTTCCTTAGACAGGAGAGAGGAGGAAAGAACCAACTGAAAACAGATTTAAAGGGGGGAAAATGTAATTTATGTCACCTGCGTGACAGTTTAATTGTAATTGAGGTCTGTAGTTAACTGTGTGAGAGCAGTGATTTAAAGCTTGATGCAACTCAAAAGCAAAGGCAGGGCTTTAATAAGGCAGCATTAAACTGGGAATTGAACAGAATCAATACTGAGGATTAGTAACAAAAGATTATAAAAGACATTTCAGTATTCAAGGAATAACCAATTTTTTGCATTTTATCCTTTATACAGCATACCCTGGCTGTCTTTTGCCTTATTTTGGTGTTCAGAAGTGCAGCAGAGCCACAAAATCAGGGACCTGAAGCAAACAGGAAAGCTTTGGCTCATGGTTGAAATGCATGGCTAGAAACACAGCTCAATTCCAGAAATCCCATTTGCTGAAATGGAAACCAGGCAATGGAGACTATTGCAAACTGCATCAGAGATTAAACCAGCCTGTGACAAAGGAACCTTCATTCCAAAGCCAACGCTTATCTTGTCTCTAACTGGAAAGTTTTTCACAGTAGACGGACCCTGGAATGTTCTATAATTTATATTACCCCACAGTAGCAATGCAACAAGTTCACAATGTTTAACCCTAACATTTCTTTTTCTTTTTTTTTCCCCCGATGTTTTAAGGGAGGTCCTATCCAGAACCGAAAATCCAAGCGCTGCCTGGAATTGCAGGAAAACAATGAAAACGAATTTGGATTTCAGCTGGTCCTTCAGAAGTGCACTGGACAGCGCTGGTCCATAACAAACGTCCTGAGAAGCTTGTCATCTTAGCAGACTACATTTTGTACCCATTTCTTTTGCTACTGTGTAGCAAGTACTGCATTGTCGCCTGCTGTACCGTATTCCTCCCGCTCCCCACCCCCCCAGTTCCTTCTCTCCTCTTTTTTGTCTCTGATTTTATTTTGTGAGTGTGTGGAAGTAGGGTTTGTGGGCTGGAAACCAGACGTTTTTATTTCGCGATGATGTTTTCACGACATTTATAGAGACGCTGAATGACAGGTGACGGGTAGGCTATCCTAAAATATTTTACAACTGTAAATAGGAAGCAAATGGAGAATATTTATAACTCAAACTTTTATTGAATAAAAAAGTCCAAACGCTATTGCTGTCTAGCTGTCTGCATGGAGATCCATTTGGAAGGTAAGTGCTGGTTTCATTGCTTTCGTTAACCCAAGCCTGATCTCGGCACGTTGTTGCAGAGCATCAGAGTTCTCCAGACTCGTGATAAAAAGTTCTGCCTGCACACCAGTAGCTGCAGTGAGGGAGGATTTTATCCTTTCTCCCTCTCCAGAGATCTGTCTAGGCCACTGTAGCTACCAGTGTGCAAACCTGGGGGGAACGTGTGGTGTGTGCAGGTGTATAATATGCCCCCAAGTATTTTTCCTCTCCAGTACCACTAAATAAAACCCCAGAGAGAACCCCAGGGCTCAAGTGAGGCGGGGAAGAGAATTTGTTAAAAAGAAGGGGAAAAAAGCTACAAGAGAAAAGCAGCAGCTACTGGAAGAAAAATAAAATATAAACCCTGACATTTCTCAGTGGGTTGGCCTCCATTTCAGTGACTGAACTTCCCTTCCAATTCTTCATTGTTCTTACAGCTCCTTTTTTTAAATGCACTGGTTCCCTGGGTACCACAGACTTGGGTAAAAACAGCTCCATCCAAGAGAAAAAGGTATGAATTCACTCTGCCTCGCTCCCTGCCTTGAAGGAGGTGTGAATGCAATTCCATATCACTTCATCTCTGCTAAGATGGGTGAGGAGAGAAAATTTGATGAGGTAAACCAGAACATTGGGATTACTGGAGTCTATTTCCAGCTGCTTTTATTTGTATGTAAATTCCTTCTCTTTTATTACTCTATTTGTTCTTTTTATTCTGTTTACTACCGTAAGCAACAGTCCTAACCTGTTTTGGAGCTGGTTCTGTGCAAGACTGTCTTTTACAGGCTGGCTTCACGTTCAGGATCAGCTCACAGCATTGCTTCCTGGGGCTGTTCAATAAGCCTTGGGGTACATTAATTTCAGGTGTTCTAACTTCTGCTCTATATATTTACCATATACATAGATGCACAATTACCATACATCTGCTTCTCAAAGAGGAAAACTCTGAGCCAACAACAGGAGAAAAGTCATAGAGATGGAGGTGGACTGAACACCTGAGCTTTGACCAACTTTGGAGGTCCCTCAGCCCTTTTTGGGTAAAAAACCTCACATTAAAATTAGAATTAGAATGCAGAGCCGTTTTGAGCAGCCCCTAGTTCAGCCATTCCAGATGAATGAGGAAGACACTGCATGTTTAGACAGATAAAAAACACAGAACACATGCAGGGTAGCAGGAGACAAACTGAGCTTCCTTCCAGCAAAGATACCAAGGCTTCAGTGCATGGAGATGCAGCCGTAAGGAAAAACAAATGCTGTAGATTAAACCAGTCTTCTCTTGATTTCTCCAGGCTTGCTGCTGTGGGCCTTCACTTTTTGTTCTGGGGATGTTTTCATTTATGAGCAGTAGAGGGAGATACCTGGAAAAGACTTGAAAGAAAGGTGCTGAGCTCTGAACTGCTATATTTCATACCCAAGTGAGTATCCTGTGTCTAGAATCTGCCCAGAGAAGGTTGGAGTTACTCCTGATCCCATTGCAGCAGTGTGCTGATGGTCCCTGCCAAGTGGAAAAAAAAAAAAAACCAACAAAAAACCACAGCCCACTGAAGTGAACCTCATCACGGTGCCAAACCACAGAGTCACAGAATGGTTCGGCTTGGAAGGAACCTTAAAGAGCTCTAGATCCACCCCCCTGCCGTGGGCAGGGACACCTTCCACTATCCCAGGTCGCTCCAGCCCCATCCAGCCTGGCCTTGGACACTTCCAGGGATGGGGCATCCACAAGCTCTCTGGACAGCCTGTGCCTCGCCACCCTCACAGTAAGGCATTTCTTCCGTGTATCTAACCTCAGTTTGCCCTCTTTCAGTCTGAACCCACTGGTCCTTGTCCTGGCACACGTGTTCTGTGCTGTCCAGCTGTATCTCCCTGCCGCACACCAGCTCCAAGGCTGTTGCTTCCCTTCATTCCCATGGGGCCTGCACTCGGGAGCACTTTTCTTCAACAGCCTTACAGGGAATCCCTCAGTGGTGACTGTGGGTTTAAATTTGATCACACTGCAATTCTAATAACTACAGCAGAATTACCAAAATAAACGTTTCTGGGGAGAGACCCCATAAATCTGGACTTGAAACATTACTTTATACTGCAGCAATTTGGCTACAGGTAAAATGCATGTTTTATAATACACTTTTCCCTTTGTTTTGTATCATGGAGCAAACATTTTTATGTGATAACTTATAGTAAAAGGGAAAGGGGTTTAAATCTGTGAGTAAGCCTACAAAAAGGGTACAGTAAAAATTATGAGTGTGCACAAGCATCACCATTATTGTGCTCTGAGACCTCAGGTCTCTGAACAGACTTTCTTTGACAAACCTCTCAGAAAAACAGACCAGCACAAACAGAACTGAAGACATGGCCACATTTCACTGGACACTCTTACTCATAAACTGCCTCATCACCACTTTCTTTTTCAGCTGCACAGCAATTACAGAGATATCAGAGCACTGCCTCACACTGTGAAAGAAAAATACACTACCAAGTGGAAAATAAAACTCATCTTCACTTTCTGGAAAACTATAGAACCTTATTCAACCATCAGTTGCCTCAAAAGGTAAAAAATATTCCCTAATATTTCCTAACGATAGTTGTTTGTATTTTGGGAGGATTTAATTGTTTTAAAGAGGAGAAGCCAGCAAAGATTACCATTCCAGAAGTCATGTAACTCCTCAACTGAGTAGGTCAGAGATGAGGATGACCAGAAAGATCCAGTCAGCTCCCTCTTCCTCCTACTGCTTGACAACTGTTCCTGTATATTTTGATTGTTTTTTCCTGACAAGTAACAGCAGTGCATCTCCCACATCTACCAGCTGATAGGATATCCTGACAATTAAAGGAAACATAACATTTCAAGAAACCCTAAGCCTTCTTCATACAGCACTTGCTTAAATATTTATGGACAACATTTACCTCCTCAGGTATCATTCACTCGTACCAGGATATCACCTACAGGGGCTTCCCAAGGCTGTAAGGTTTCCCAGGTTTTCCCACTGTGTGTTGTCTCACCACATCAGCACATGGGGCAAGGCACCAGCACCAAGGAGGAAAGCAGCTGTGCTGGTGACGTGAGGACAACGCGCAGAAAAGAGCAATTCCACATCCTCAGGGGGAGAGGGTGTTAGGGTTTGGCTTGTCTCAGAGATCCCTAGGCAGTACTTCTGGAGATGGGCTGTACAGTCTTCAGAAGAGATCCAGGTTCTAGGAATTTATTCATTTCTTTGTTTACATACTTATTTTTACAAAGCTGCAGGTATTCAGGGGCATGGATTACCAACACCATTCTTGTGCATTCCCAGCTGGAGCTCTGACAGGAGAATTCAAACCTTTCCTTGCCTACCTGATCTTCCCAGATTTTCCAGCATCTGTTGGGAGTGACTGTGCAGAGTAGGGTCTAGGATTGTCCTCTTTTGCTATGGAAGAGGCAGGTTTTTTTGGTTTCATCTTTCTGAAAGACCAAAATTTCATCCTCCAACATCATGCCGCCTGTGTCTTTTATAAACAGAAGTTAATCAGTCAAAACCCATCACTGAGCCTTTTTATGTATGTTAATCAAGAGGTAGTTGCAAAAATGATAATTAAGCAAGTAGCTGTCGCATGTCATTTCATACTGGGTAGCCCTGAATACTTACTTTGCTGGAGATATAAAGGGAAACAGATTTTAAGGTCATACTTACATAGATTGTACCACAGTTTTGCTTACAGACCTAAATTAGGTATATTTGTGTGTGTATATCTGCACATCATCAAATACATGTAAATTTATGTATAAAACATAAGCATGCATGTACACAGACTGTTTACTGGCCAACCACAACAGAAGAAAAGTCACATTAAAGTGCACTTTATCCAACTGCAGTCTTAAAGACATGCAGATAAGACACCAAAATGCCAGGTTTGGTTCACAGTTGCATCACTCTGCTGCCCAGAACACCTTTGGCACTACATCTGTTTTTAACACTGACAAAAAAAGCAGAACACGTCATCCTATTTCAACATTTTAACATTCAAGTGAATGTTAAAAGTTTTCCACAATAGCTTCTCCAAACCAGAATACCAAATAACTGTGCTGACAGAGAGGCTCAGGAGGCAATTAGCAAGGCTTTTATCTAGCAGTGTGTTCTCTACTGATTTCTTCAATTTCCCCCCCGCTGCACACCTTGCTTTAAAAATACTAAAAAGTGCAGAACTTGAGTCTCAGGTCTGTCATTCATGGCTATATTCTAAAACAGCAAAGCAATGTATTTTTGTTTACTGACTAACATTAGCTTTGGATTGTCAGGTGGAAGTGACTGTTTTACCTGAATTCAGTCTTGTTCTGAATAGTCTGAGGGGATTTTTGTGATAAACCATCTGAAAACTTTTTTTAGCACTACAAAAACGTACTTTTCATGATAATATATTATTTCCAGTGAAACAGCCCCATTTGAGGTGCATGTATGATAGGACAGAATTTTTTAATTACAAGAATATATTTTCACCTTATGATACGAAAACAACAAATATATATTAGTTGCAAAAGGCCAAAGGTGCGTGTAATTTTCATTCAGCTTTTAAAAGGAAGGAAACTGAGTATTCTAGGTAAACTGGACCACAGTTTAGAAGGTGGTGACAGCTCAGACCTAAAAGTATTAAGAGTTAAGTGCAGCCTTTAAACTCTGCTGACATTCTTGGTCAGAAGTCTGCGTGGGTGGTTTTTTTTTTTTTTTTTTTAATATAAACAATACTAGGCAAAAATTTTAAAATACTGACTCTTTCTTACTGCTAGAGAACCAAAGCTCCTGTCAGCAGACACAAAGAATGTCATGAGCCTCAGCTTGCCATTTGTACTGATATTCCCTTACCTTCTCTCATTGCTAAAATCACTTGTGTTTCAGTGTTGCATTTCCCCATCTTTAACACTTGCTCCAGAACCGGCATGCCTACAGCTAACCTCAGGAAGACCTGCCCATTTTCTGCAAACACAGGTAGGAAATACCCATATTTAAGTGCCCGTAAGTGCCAGCTGTTCTCACACCAGTTGTGAATATTTTGCTGCAGATGAGTGCACTCATTCCAATTCCAAACAAACCACCAAAGGCTACATTCCTATTTTCAGCATCTGTTAATAAGGGTTTCTGTGCATCATATTTTTGTGATTTACCATTATTTCATAGTTTCCTATATTCTCCCAGATATTGTTCAGCTATATAACAAGACGTATCACTTGATTTAAATGCTCTGTAAATGCTCACAATTAAAGAGGAGATACTAAAATTATGTCCCAAACATGTCTACAGATCACCTTGAATAAGCAGTTACAATCACAGAAAGGATCCTGTGCACGAAAAGGATCTTGCCAGCCAAATTGGATGCTGAGACCTTTCTAAACAGTAGAAAAAGTAGAACACAAGCACTGCAAAGACAGGAATTAAAAGCTGTCATACGGACAGCACTTTGCAGAGCAGGTCTTGTGCTTTAAGCATTTTTGCTGACCATATCTCGTCTGGCAGCCATTTAGAGAGAGCTGCTTTTATTAAGAGATGAGGAATGATCATCACACTAGAGCAGTGAACAACCTTGATTTTAACTGTTGCTCACCTGCTTTGCTATTGAGCACATTTTACCTGGGTACACATTACACAAGGGAAAAAAACCACCACCAAACCACAAAACCTGTATCAAAGGTAACTTTAAATTTCTGGCAGGTATCACTTTTCTAATCTGCCTTACTTTCCTGTTCTTACAAAGCAGAGTCCAAACTTCAGTTGAATTACTTAGAAGCCACATTGGCTGACTATGTGTTAGATACCTAATCCTTCTGCCTGCAGCTCAATGCAATGTGCGCCACCTCCATTTCTCTAACCTGTGTCTACTGCGTCTAGGCACCTTAATGTTAGATTTCTGTGTATTTAGCAGTCAACAAAGTCAAAGAAAAAGTCTCTCTTATTCCCAAATTTAGTTTTAGAAAGACAGAAATATTCAAAGTGTCAGTTCAGACTTGAACCTGTTCATATTTAAACCACTTTATTGTTCCATAGCATGACTTCATCTGCTTGGTCTCACAATCAACAACTCCTGTCAACGATGGCCAATTTAAATAATTCTTCTTGAAAGTAAAGCTTTCAGATACTAAATCCTTGACCAGATTTTCCTGGGAGAGATTGAATCACATGGAGCTTTCATCGTCTGAAGACACCTGAAAAGAGCACTGTGTATCATAGCTAAGCTCCCACAAGTCAAGTTTTACTGGTGTAGTTTCACAAGCCTGTCTGTTCACTTAGACTTTAGATTGTCTGCAGAAGTGGTCATTTTATGGAAAACATTAATGAAGGATGACTATTACCTGATAGTCAAATTAGCTTGAGAACCATCATCTTCTCTTGTATATCGGTTTCTGTGGGACCACTTGCAGTGAGACACTTTCCAGGAGGAACGTGGTCATAAAAACCAGACCCTTGATTATTAGTTGCGTTATGGCCTATTGATCCATGCTGTTCTTTCACCTGGAACTGGCAGGTAAACTTTTTTTACAGTTCTTTTACCTCAATATAATGCAAAATTGAGAGAAAGCCCCAAACTCTGTGTGTGCTGAACGTGCTGGGTAGAAAAGGTGGATGTTCAGTGGTAGCTGCTGCTAAAGCAAAGGTTCTCTTCGTTGCTGCTGCTGACCTCTTGTATGGCACCCCCCCCAATAAGAAAACTGTGTCAATTAGCCCATTTAACAGTCTGAATGGCAGCCTTGGAACTCCAGATCTGTCTCTGTTTAAATACTCCTGCCAGGCAGAAGAGTAGAAACATATGTTTGCCCTTTGGTGGTCTTAAGATGGTACAGGCTATCCCACAAACGGTAATGTGCAGAGAGAATAGAAGTTAATATTTGCAGGATAAACCCCTTTCTCCCTTTCTTTTAAAGAAGCCAGCACAGCTGAAAGGAGTCACTTTCTTGGCTGACTGTAATGGATTCAAATGGTGACAAGTATTGAATGAGCTGCCGAGCTCTGTACATCGCTGCGGATTTGTCTTTGGTAGCCAGTTGGCTGGCAAACTAACCCTGTCACATTATTATCCTGAGAGGTACGTGACTTGTTGCTTCAGTAAGCTCTGATGTTGTAAAAGGTTCCTGAACATCATTGGAATAGGCCTGAATGTTCTATTTGAGCACATGTAAAATGTACATAGATTTGATATGGAATCTAAATTTCTTCACTGGTCTATTTCTAAAGGGTTGGTCCCAGAAAATTTTGAGAAAAATGCAACTGTAGAATTATTTTGCATTTTCTCTAGAGAGCTACTCTTTTATTTCTGCCTTCTTACCCTTTTTACCATGCTTATCGCATGCTGTGAAAAATAGCTTTTAATTATCTTGTTGTTTGGAAGTTGCTTCTTGGAAAAGGATGATGCAATAAGTGCTGATATTTAATTTCTTGTGATCTGAGTGGAAAACAGGTAAAAAAAACTAAAGGGAAAGTTGTTGGCTGGATAGTAAAGGAAAGGAAATAATTGGTTTGATGTGAGAAACATCTAACATCAGAATTGAGAAGAGACAAACAATTGACTGAAAATATCCAGACAATTAATGAAGTGGAGAACATTCTCAGGAACGTGATGTCCCAGCATCATCTCAGCATCAGAGATGAGTGCAGTTCCCAGGATTCCATGACTGTAGGATTCCACAAACCTAGAACTCTAGGGTTCCATGGCTCTGTGACCCCAGGGATGGACTCGAGGACTGTCTCCGAGGCAACGAGGGAACGTTGGTGCCAGCGGGTGGGGCTGCAGTGCGGGGGCACCGACAGCTGAGAGGCAACTGCTGCTGCTGCTGGTGCTGTTTGTGCTGCTGCTGCTGGTGCTGGCAGTGCCGTGGTGTGGCTGAGCAGTGGCATCTGCAGCCTGCGAGCTCCTGGGAGCTCAGGGCAGAGCCCACTGACCCAGTTTGGCGTTGCGTTTGAGGACGGATACAGAGAACGGAAAGTGTGCCCACAGAGTGGTCGGAGCAGGTCTGTGGCAAGGAGGGAGGGAGGGTGGATGAATCCCCTGCCCAAGGCTGCCAAGGGAACGGCTTTGGGAGGGCAAGGAAGCCTCGACCTGACACTTAACCCTTCAAGGACCCAGTTGCCCATGCTGAGCAGGATTTCATCAGGCTTTGTCTCAAGACAGTGGCAGGGTCAGAAGTGGTGAGAGCGGCTGGAAAGCAGGGCAGTGGATTCCCACTCTCCAGCACAGTTGGGAACATCTGGGCAAGGTCTCCATTGTCTGCCTGCAGCCAGCTTGGGGGGCCCTTCCTCTCCTCCCCCTGCTTGGGGAACTGGGCTTGCTTCCTTCTGTCAGCTGCAATGCTGAACTTCTCTCTCCTCAAACCTGGCCCTTAATGCTTTGTGCCTCTGTGCCTCGCACCTTCCTCCCCTTCGTCCTCCCCACGTGCTCCTGGAGCCTCTTTGGGCAGCTGCCTTTGGAACTTGCAGCACCAGGCGTATCCTGAGCAGCACCTCTGGCCTCCAGCCTTTTGGCAGGGCTAGCAAGGACACCAGAGCTTTTCTTCCAGTGGGGAGCCTCTTTCTCTTCCTGAGGTAATATCGTCTGAATCTTGGCTCTTTCCTCCTTTCTTTCTCTTTCAAGGAAGAATCAGCCATGGCTGAAGGAATCTTCCAGATGTACCTGGTGCTGATGGCCATTGCTAGCATCAACCAGCCCTCTGGTAAGAATGGAATTTCTCCCGAGGATGAGAAAGAAGTTGTCCAGAAGATGAAGGAGCGGGAGGTGATCCTTCAGCAGCAGCAGCTGCACTGGGAGGCGGAAATTGCGGAGCTGGAAGCCAGACAGGAGTCTCTGGCATGGCCTCTGTGGGAACTGGAGAGAAAGATCCAAGGGCACACGTGCACGGTGTTTTGCTTGGTTGTCCCTGCGGTGTTCATGATCTGGAGGCGGCGTAGGAATGGAGCCACAGGAGAGCACAGAGAAGAAGAGACTGACCTGGGGCTCCTGGGGAAAGCCTGGAAAGGAGTGGTCTTCCTGACAAAGCCCTTTGTTCTGCTCAAGGCCGTTTGCATCTCCATGGGCAGAACTGTAGAATATCTTCCATTATTTGCAGATAGACTTTTTGAATTGCCTCTTAAATTACTTCGTTCCCGTAAGAAAAACTTGGTGCTTGACATTGCTGAAATTCCTTAGGCTAAGAATTCCGTTTTTTCTCTGTATTGATTGTTATAAATACACTGTGTTGATTGTTAGAAATACTCTTTGTATTGATTTTTAAAAATACTCTGTATTGATTGTTATAACCTCCGTATTAATTGTTAGAAATACTGTCTGTATTGGTTGTTAGAAATACTCTTTATTGATTGTTATACCCTGTATTGATTGTTATAAATACTCTTTGTATTGATTGTTAGAAATACTCTCTGTATTGATTGTTAGAAATACTCTGTATTGGTCGTTACACTGTGTATTGATTGTTAGGAATACTCTCTGTATTGATTGTTAGGAATACTCTGTATTGGTCGTTACACTGTGTATTGATTGTTAGAAATACTCTCTGTATTGATTGTTAGAAATAGTTTCTGTATTAATTATTAGAAATACTCTCTGTATTCATTGTTATAAATACTAGACTTCCATTAATAAGATAGATTTAAGCAAAGGAATAAACTTATCAGAATTGTTTGTTTGCAACCGGATGACTTCCTGTTGTCTTTTGACTCCATCGTTGTCCTTGCACCTCTTGCACCTTGCATCCTCTGTCCTTCCTCTTACAGGCTGAAATTCAAACACCATAGAAAAAGAGACCCTGTGTGCAAAACACAGCTAGGGGTGTGTGCTCCTCTAAATGGACAGAAATTTAGAGGAGGATGTTTCGGAAAGAGCCTATGGACATTGTGACTGGAAAGCAGGGAATGAACAGTTCAGCTCGAGCTTTGCTTGAGCAACAAGGGAGGCACACAGAGGAGTTTGTTTCAAGTGAAATCTGACACGGTCATCCAATGCTGTCAAGAAAGGTAGAGCAGAGGAGCTGAGAAAAGCTCAATATGTTTAGTGCTGATGAGTGGACTTCAATGATGAGGACAAAATGTTCCTAAACTGAACATTAAATCTCAAACCCATTTGGTTTGAATGGGAATTTTGGGAAGGAATGCTAGGAGATACTTTCTTCACTGGTTTCAATATATTTTCCTACCATTTTCGGGTAAGAAAGGATGTCACACCTTGCATGCATTCACAGATGCTGGAGTGCAGAGGGCACCCTGTGAACCTCCAGGAACTGGAGGGTGCACCGCAGGCTGCCAGGAAACACCTCCCAGGCATGGCAGAGGTTGTACATCTGTTCAAACAAATGGCAGCTGCAGAGGATTCTTTCGGAGTCTCACTCCATCCCATTCCACAGGCAGGGCTCCTCCCAGCATTTCTAGGTCAGGAACAGGTACAATACCTGTGACGGGGAAGCTGGGCAAGCAGCGAGTGCTGCACCAGCGTGGCCACAATGGTGCAAGAGCCAGCGCCAAACAGGCTGAGGCACCCAGACCAGTCTGCTCTGTCCAGGGCTCGGGGCTGAACACACAGCTTCAGGAATGTCAAGTGCCCTTCCCACAGGGCCTTCTGCATAACTCTGGGGCAACACTGTCAGCATTCTGCTTTGTTTCATAGCAGAAAGAGAAATTTTTCTCTCCTTTCGCCCATCTTATCTATGCAGATGTGATGGGAGGCCATCTCTCCATTTGTGTCGGTGTTGAACCTGAGAAAGACAGTCTGTAGTATCAGTTGGATACCTGAGGGTTGTAACATAAGCAATAAGTGTGAACCGTCAATTTAAATCATGATAAAGAATGTCGCATGTTCCAATCCTCCTTAAAATTAAAAGTCAATGCCACCTGTGGCTCCAGTGGGCTGTGGGACAGGCACGTGTCTTTACCAACAGTGTAATGCTTATTGTAATACTTTTCAGTTGGGATTGCGTTCAGAAGCAGGAGGATCTCGGTCAGGGCTCGGGGATGCTGAGATTCCCCTGCAGCCCCTGGTGCAGCCCACGGTGAGGCAGCTGAGCACAGGGAGGGCTCGGGGATGCTGAGATTGCCCTGCAGCCCCAGGTGCAGCCCATGCCAGAGCAGGAGGATGCCTGAGAGGAGGCTGTGAAGCTGTGGGAGGCCTGTGCTGGAAGAGGTTGCTGGCTGGCACCTGCAGACCTGTGGAGAGAGGAGCCCACGCCAGAGGAGGTTTGCTGGTAGGACTTGTGATCCTGTGGGAGATCCATGCTGGAGCAGGCTGTGCTTGAAGGACTGCACTCTGTGGAAGAGTGACCCCCGTTGGAACAGTTTGGGAAGAACTGACTCCGGTGGGAGGGCTGCCACGCTGGAGCAGGGCAAGGACTCCTCTCTCTGAGCCGCTGCAGAAACAACGTGTGATGAACTGACCATAACCCCCATTCCCTGTCTCCCTGTGCCACTGGGTGGGAGGAATTAGAGCCCAGGAAGAAGGGAAGGGTGGGAGGAAGGTGTTTTTAAGATTTGTTTTACTTCTCATTATCCTGCTCTGGTTTTGATTGGTAACAAATTCAGTTAATTTCCCCGAGTTGAGTCTGTTTGGCCCACAAGGGTAGCTGGTGAGTGATGTGTCCCTGTCCTTACCTCAGCTCGTGAAGCTTTCATTATATTCTCTCTCCCCTGTCCAGTTGTGGAGGAGAGTGATAGAGCACCTTTGGTGGGTGCCTGGAATCCAGCCAGGGTCAACCCACCACAGAAAACTACTTAACTTTAAAGATCCATTTTATGCGAGGGCCATATGCATAACTTAACAAATGTATTAACATACAGATTAAAGTTTAGATCAATAAAAATTAAGGTTTTTGGGGCAGAATTGCCACTGAACATAAAATGATAGCTCTTCTTGAAAAATCTTAGGTGACCTAGTGGATTTACAGTCCAGTGTCTCAGTATTTCACACCCCTGTTTGTTCAGAAACATTTTGGTGCTTGTGCTGCCTAAGGAGTTCACAACTTGCATTCTCAGTCCTGCTGTTGCACACGTATGAACAGGATATAGCTGGTCTTTTCAGGGCATTACTTCTAGGTTTAGGAAAGGAAAACCAGCGCTCACTGTAGCGCTGCAGCCCCACATGCAGCTCCCTAAACATGCAATTCACAGTGCCTGTTCTTGTTTACTGTGGTGAAAAATGTAAATATGAGTCCCCCTCAACTGTTTTCTCTGTCAGTGTTGCTACACAGAAGGCAAACTTGGCAGCTGTATGACCCAGATACCAAGCTCCGGAATATTTTCCGCTTGTAGAATCTGCTTGTTGGTTGCTCGTTTAAACAATAACATTTTCTGTTGCCTGAATTTTAATTGAACTGTTCTGTGCAAGCTTGTAGTTATGATCATTCAATGTTTTTCTTTAGCAGTAAGGTGCAGCCATAAATTAATATTCTAAGTGCAGAATTTCCTAATGACTCACAAAACTTCTCAGTAAACAGGTTATATTATAGACTGATATTATGCAAGATTTCTTGCAGAATGTTCTTTCGGTTTCAGTCAAAATACATTAAGGGTGATGACGTAGCCTCACTACCTATTTTAAATGGTATCTTGAATAGTTTTTGGCATCACTGATGAAGGTTGTACTGTGCAATGCACTGGAACTGAGTAGAGTAATCAGATGATCTGCAGTATTCATAAACCAGATCTGATGGCACTCGTAAATCTCTGAGTTTTAAAATATGCATGGATAGTGAACTGATTCTTGTTTCTTGTTTAAATCCATAGCTTATGTCGAGCACTTTTCTTGCTGTCTACTTTCATGCCAGGAAGAATTTCCCCCTCGGTACGTATATAAACGAGTTATAGGAAGGTCACTGTTTTCATTAACTGTTTGCTGTGGCAAACAAAGTGATTTAAAGCTGTGAAATGTTTTTACCAACAGGTTTCTTGCATTGTAAAGCAGAAGAGAAGAGGGAGGATAAAAAGTGAGTCAATAGGTATAAATTGGTGGCTCACGGATACATTCTGCTGGCAGTTCTGACGGTAAAAGGCAGTAAGCATGTTACACTTTATGTAGATAAAGCAGGCTATTACAGGGTGAAATGTTTATCCGTATCTTTTAGCTAATGTACTTTGTTGAAGATACAGTGTTTTATCTTAGATAGAGAGCCTATTTTTTTCTAAAAAATGTCAGACGTTGCCTAATCTTTGCTGGTAGGAAGTATGAGATTTAGCTATTCATAAACTCAGGGCAATTCTCATTCAGCCCAAATTACTCTCTGTATTTGAGCAAACAACACATGTGACCATCTCATTAAGATCACACCTCTCTTGTACCTCTACAGCATTACTGAGATGCTTTGTGCTTCCTTTGATGTAGAAGAGCTCTTATTTATTAATAATTCTGTTGATGTAACAGTTCTTGTGGTTCAGGTGAATCCCATGAGATGACAGGAAAGTGCAGTTTTTGAGAAGCAGAGTAAACCTCGCTATGAAGTAGGTCAGGCAAGAGCAAGGTGAAATTGGTGCAAAGTAAAAGGAGACTGGAGAACAATGTCTGTTTCAAAATAAAGCAAGATTTCATATTAGAGACCTATTTGATATGCCTAGACCTAGAGCTTAATTTAGATTTAAATACAGTAATAAAAGAAAATATTTGTTATAGATACATTGTGGCCAATGCTTTGTCTTTTTCAGAACTTTTTTAGTAAAAAGAATTCTTTGTTCTTAGAGTAAAAGTAAGAGATTATCTAGGTCAGGTCTGTAATTTAAAATGGGCAGGGAAAGCAGACATTATTCATTTGGACTTCATTAGTAAACGACAACAGCAGGATCTGATCTGTAACAACAGTGAAATAAATCAGTGCATTGGGACCAGCACTGAGCACTCAAAAATTAGAGTGTAGGTTTCTGTGTATGAGAGATGTTATCTTGATAATTGATAGTGGTGGACAGAGAAAGGTTGAGAGAATCCCTTCTGCCAGGGAGCCTTGGCATCGTCTGATCTTAAAACTGGTGAGAATAAGGATGAATGTGTGTGGCACAGGTCCACCTCTGACAGAAAATCTCAGAGCCTCATAATGAACTTAAAAATGTTTCAGGAATGCTGACACAGGTCAAAATTGTACCAGTTGTGAGTGGAGAAAATGCGGGAGATAACCACATTAAAAAATACTGTGTGGGCTGCTACACATCAGAACCCAATGGCTCCTCTGCCTCTAACTGCATTACCTTTGTCCGTGCAGCTCAGGTCACACATTTCAGACATTTAGGGATGTAAAACTGTGCTGACTCTGTCGCAGAACTGGCCAGCGCAGGATCTGCCACCAGGATGCTGATACAAAGCAGCTGGGAAGAGCTCACAGTGTTTCTGGGGCTCCCGCTTGCAAGAGGCCACTGCAATGTGATTTCAAAAACCAGGGGTAACACAATTTGCTGAAGTGTTCAGGGAGCCAAGGGCAGCCCTGAGCCATTCTTCCTCTAGAGACAGTTGCCTCCTGTAGCTTGGCATGTTCTCTAGAATGAAAGCCTCATTCAGATATGAATCACCAGTGGGCTTTATCACCAGCAGGCCTTTCCCTGGCAGTAATGAAATTGGAAGAAAAAACCAAACCACCTCAGTTTTGAGGGTAGATTGTATTAAAGGGTTTGAATTCGTGTTTCCAGAATGAGCCTGTGGTTTAGCTCCATCTTTCTTGTCCCTTCTCCTCTTTCATTCTACCTCTCTTCTCCTCGCCAGGAAGGAAAGAAAATAATAGAACTGTGTTACCAAGCAAACCAATTTTCAACCATGCAAGTACCAGGCTGCACTACCCTGTCACAGTCACATGTCATTATGAAGTGGGTCCACTGACGAAAGGGTGATTTTACTTTGCTAAGTCACTGACTTATCATGCTCCTTCAAGTGCGAATTTTTAAAGCACTCAGAAACGTGCACGATGCTTCACAGGTACAAATATGAACGAATGGCAGTGTAGGCAACCCGAAGCACTTAGGTATAAACAGCTGTGCTACATACACACAGAGTTCACAGGGACAGTTCCTGTGATTAACAGAAAAGGAGAAAAACAAAGTATTTTATCTTGCAGTGTTTTGTTTTGGGCAATTAGTAAAGTTCAGATTATTCCTTCTGGGGAAAATAGCCAAAATTAATTATTTTTTTGCTACTAAGCTCTGACATTTCATATTATCTGTTTATTACTCATTACAGTAATGAATTGACTTGAACTTTTAAAAAATCAATGATTTTATGCTATTAAGCCCTGGAATATTACAAATCCTACCACTAGCAAGGCCCTGCTGCCAACCACACCAAAAAACAACATCCTGTGGTGCCTCTTTTCTCCCCTGAAGCCAGCTGTGTAACCTTAAATTCTAACTTCTGTAGTCAGAAAGTTTAAATGCTCCTGTGAAGCTGTGTCTGGACAGCTTGAGAAGCAGCTCATTCATCAGCTCTGATAAGTGGAGGTCTCGTAAGCAGCATTAAGGCCTTTCATACGCTTGGTTTTCCCTGTGTTTCTTTGTCCCACGCAGGAACAAAGCTGTGGCTGCTCATTCCCGATTGAGCTGACAAGCAACTCAACAGTTTGGTTCAGTCAGCAGATCTTTTGTCTATTCTGTTAGAAGGTAAGTGCCAGGCAGGGTTTGTCTCTGGTACTCTGTGTAAGTTTGGAGTTGCTTAAACCCAACTTGACAGCATCATTTTGCCCTCGGTGCACTCCTGCTTTGTTACTATTTTAAAGGCATCTAATTTTGTTTTCTGGGAATATTGGTGTGGCCTTTTGCTGTTAAGAAGGTTATGGTGTTTGGCATCATTAACTGAGCTGCATCACTGCTAGTAACAGGGTATCATTCACACTGGGATAATATATTATTATATTAACTGGGATAATATATTATTAGTAGGACCCATTCATTAAGTGCCAATTTGTTTATAATTAACTGAAGAAAGTTATGGCATTAGAAAAATTATTACAGTAGCTAACATAAACACATTTATTAATGATAGCAATGCCAAGTGTAAAAGCATCCAAGAGGAATCACTGATATTAATACAATGATCATTATTCGTGTTTGACAGCACTATGTAGATGTGGCAATTACTAGTTTTATGTTGTCCACTTTAAATATCAACTTGCAAGCTATTAGTATCTTTTTAGAAACGTTGCAGAAAGCCACTCTAAGGCTCTAAAACTTTTTAGCACAAAATATGCATTCTGCATAATAAAGAAAATCTCTGAAATCTCAGCACACTCAAATCAAAGGAAAACACTTGGATTTATCTTGCCTGTGCCCTTTCTGACATCATTGGGCACTTAAAGATAAGGTGAGGAATTGTGCTTGAGAAATAACTCATCCTATTAAATGCTGAAAGTGAGAAAAAAAGATCTTGGTTAGAAAGTGTGAAAAATTGCTCTTGCATTTGAAGGTCGTATAGATTGGATTTTTTTTTTATAAATTGCCCATTAGCCAAGTATTTCTGTTTTATCTCTACGCTAGCAAGAAAGTAATCTTTCATTTTGTGGCTGCAAAAAAGCAGACATTTCAGAAAAGAGAATTACTGCTTTGTCTTAGCTATACCGGAAATTTGATGACAAAGTTGTCCTTAATTCTAGAAATACTGTGACAGAGGCGGGAAAAAAACCAGGATATAAAGTAGCAAGATGTCTGTTCTATTGGTCTTCTCAGATGGGAGAAGTCGGGGTGTAACAATTCAAAGGTGCCCGAGGATTTTCTGCTGTCTTGAATTACATTTGGTTGCCGGTACCAAGGCTGCGGGCGGGTTGCAGAGCTTACACGCTCACATCCATCATTTTGGCCTGAACTTCCCAAAGATCTGAGTGCTGCTAGTCCTACTGATACTGAAGGAATCAATAATCCCCAGTTTTGAATGTCAGATCATTTGAAAGAAGCACAGTTAACACCACCTGCAGGAAAGGCTGAGGGTTTTTTTGGTGATTAGGCACTGTGGGGTTTTTTGTGTTACGAGCCAAACAGTGTTAGACACTGTTTTTAAACAAAATATTTTTAGGAATAAAACCCCTTCCAGTGAATCAGTACTAAATAGAGAGCATATGTCTAAGCTTTTAGAATATATTCCTGTTTTCATAATTGCATGGATAAGACTAATTATGCCTGTTATACAGAGACAAAAATACTATCTATCTGTATGCAACTTCAGTGCTTCAGTTTGGAATTCTGTTCACCAAAAAAAGGTGAAAAGTAAATTCCAAGGCTTGCCTAAAAATATGTCAACAATTAAACCTCAAAGTTAAGTAATATCTCTTTCTCTGCTATGTGTAGAGGTAGTGAGGGAAAAGAGAATCCTCCCACTAATTTGGCTGTGAAATTTTTTTCTACGTTATAAAATGAAACCCATTTTCACTGCCTGGAAAAGTGATTCTTGCATGCAGTAATGACTGTGCTCAAAAGCAAAAAAAAACCTCACAAACAAACTCATTGGCTGTTTTTCTGTTTTCCCATCACCTAAGAGTTATAGCAGCCATTTCTTAAAGGGACTCATTAAAGAGCACAGCAAGGCAGGAAAATGGTAAAACGAAAAAAAATGTGTATGCATGAGAGAAATTCAAGTAAAAATGCATTGAGTTGTTGTGAAGGGGATAAATAAATTATGTAAATGACAAACTTAGATTTAAGTTAGTTTTATTTCCTCATTTATTCCATAGTTACAGGAGATTATTACTGGTTGTCCAGTTGACAAAGTCAAAATCAGTCTTTTAGACGACCTCAGAAGGAAGCATTTGTTGGTTTTTTTGATGAAGCATTTGTTGTGGTTTTAGCCCTTGCTCAGCCACTTGAAAGGAAAGCTTTTGAAGCCAAAATAAAGGAAAATTCTTATGTCACGAGATATTTCTCATCTGCTTTGCCAGAGTGACCGTGCAATTTGAACCTAGGATCTGGGGACTCAGCTGAGGAATCAGAGTTCACTTCACCAAAGAGGAGTTTGTGGGAGGTGTCTGATTAAACTACAGCCAATCCCAGACGTGAAGGCATCCCTGTTCCTAGACCTGGGAGTATCTGGACTGTAAAGCCTCACAGACCTGTGGCAAGAGAGCAAATGAAGCTGTGCTGTACCCCACTTAGACCAAGGAAATCTTCAATTCAGGCGGTTCAAACCCTTTTCTGTATTATTACGGGTACT
The DNA here is from genome assembly GCA_013397755.1 of Cnemophilus loriae. Lineage (NCBI taxonomy): Eukaryota > Metazoa > Chordata > Aves > Passeriformes > Corvidae > Cnemophilus > Cnemophilus loriae. The sequence continues at coordinate 6,208 of VZTF01002417.1, read as the reverse complement.
CAGTTTTCTTACTCAGAACTGTTAAGGTCTGTGACTGCTGTTGGATGTCTCCAGATGAAGTTTAGTCCATCAAGGCGTTCAGAAGCTGGATAAACTCAATTTCTCTTGGAATACAGTCATACACTTTGTAGTCTCATGCTCATGGTGAAGCAGAGGACAGGTTTTAGTCTCTAGTTGTCACCTTCTTTTCCATCTTTCTTCAGTACTTCACTTTACCTGAGAGGATTTTCTGGTGTAATTTTCCAGCCTCTTTGCAGTAATTCAACAGCTCACAACCTGAAGAAAATCTAAGGAGGATTTTCATCTTCCAGAGTTCTCCCTTAAATGACAACTTGAGGGCACATTGCCCTTGTGGTCAGAAGATCTTGTTGTGGCCACGTGATGATTGAGAGGCTGCTTTACAGCTCTACTTCTGTTTAGATTTTTTGCTGTGTGCAAAAGGCAACAGAGAGAAAGAGAGAGCAATTTTATTCTCTAGAGTGCAATTAGGGAATAGACTGTGACCAAAGACCTTCCAGAGCTGCACAAAAGGCTTCAGAAGAAATTTCACTCCGTGCCCTCAGTCCAGTAACCTGTACACAGGACATTTTCAATATTGTGCTGTGGACCAGTGTCACACCATCTTGCTGTGTCCCTCAACATCTTCAGACTAAATCTGGTGGAAGCAAAATTCTGTGCCCCTTCAGAAAATCAGTGAAAAGGGAAGGTTTATTTCCATAGGAATGGGCATTCTAGAACTGCTGTGCAGCTGTCTGCAAACCGGTGTGAGAGCTGACGTTGTCTTTTCTCCAGATGTCTGATAGCAAGATTTTGTTTGCTTTGGTTTCTGAAGTAAGAAACTTCAGAAGATGTTTAGAATTTCTACTCTCTTACTCTGGTATCCTATTATCATTCCAGGGAATGACTGTTGATGTAGCAAACTGTCCTTCTAGTTCTTAAGCACAGAGATCAACCAATCTACAATTAAAAACCCAAAGCATCATGATAGATAATGTATTTCATTTAGTTTAGTAGATAAAAATTGAGATATTATACAATTTAGTATTTATTTACAAGTAATGCATAGCACCATACAGAAGGATAAGTGGCTAAGCAGGTTATTTCAAGGTCTGGACGCTCCAGTCAATTCTCATCTTTGAAGCTGATTGTCATTGCTGCTGTCTTTAAGCAAGGCCTTATATCTGACATCACTTATCACACCTAAATAAACAAATCATGAAGGAAGTTCAAGGGGGAACGTCAATATTACAGTCATAGAGAAGCTGAATATGAACTGGAGCAATAGTGGGTGATTCTTATTTAAACCACCCTGCTGGTGGAGATAAGCACGTTGTGAATAAAGCTGTTTATGTGTAACAGCCACAGATATTTTACTGCTGCAATTGCAGGATGTTGATATGCAAACACTGACAAAGCTTCTGTCAGTGGAAATCAAATGAATCAACCAGTTAGCATCAACTTCGCTTTGCCAGACTGGTACTGGATTAACTTTATAGTGAAGTTATGAGTGTAAGGCTATAGAATCATAGCCCCATGGCATCATTTATATTGGAAAAGACCTCCAAGATCATTGAGGCCAGCTGTTAGCCCAGCACTGCCAAGTCTGCCACTGAACCGTGTCCCTAAGTGCCACATCTACACGGCTTTTAAATGCCTCCAGGAATGGTGACTCAAACACTTTCCTGGGCAGTCTGTTCCCGTGCTTGACAGCCCGTTCAGTGGATTTTTTTTTCCTAATATCCAATCCAAACTTCCTTTGATGTAACTTAAGGCCATTTCCTCTCATCCTATCACTTGTTACTTGGGAGACCAGCCCCACCAGGCTACAAGCTCCTCTCCTGTTCAGTTGTAGAGAGTCATTAAACTCCTAAGTCCACTTTGTTTCCTCAGCCAATGCTTCTAACTTAAAATCCTGAACCCACAGCCTTGGAAACATATCCATGGCACCAATTTGCTTTAGAAAACCTGTGCATGTTAGTGGGATATCCTTGTGAGTAAATAAGTCAGCTTGCTTGCTCGCTCTTTACCACTCAGACTTAAAATTGCATGCCACAGAGACAGAAGGTTAAATCTGAGTTAAGTCCCTTGTAAAGAGGCATTCTTTTCATAGTGAGCAAAACCCCACACCAGTTTGGGTTCATAGGTTAAGGTGATAACAAACAATGCATACATTCTCTACCATTTCCTATGTTTCATGTAAAAGTACAATAATTTCCTTTTAAGATGCAGTCAGAGCAGTATCATCATCGTTAGGCTTTGCATAAACGAGCAAAATGGTAATTTGGATGCAGTATCCATAGCAGTACTTTGCACACAGCGAAAGAGATCCATTAACCAGCATTAAAATTTCCAAAGAAAAACAGGGTTGCGAATGTGTGAAACTAGGCACCTAGGCTGCTGGAGAAAAACATCCTGATTTTGCTTTGAAACTGGATAAAATACTTTAAAAAATTCATTAACCAAAAAAAAAAGAAAAGAAAAAGGCCTGTGGCTATTACTCTACTAATAATACAATACTGAGGAGTCTAATTAATTTGAGAGTAAAATTAACTACACAGGCAGCTACCATTAACATTCAGGTTTGAAATAATAATGGTTTTAGTACTGGGCCATAAATTGCTTATACAAATACTGTTTTTCATAACATAGCACAGTCTTAAAGTTCCTTGCAATTTCACAGGTTTTTAATGGCACAAAGCCATTGGTTACAAAGCCATACACTTCCCAGATTTACTGAAAGGGGAAAGAAGCTCAAGTGCTGATACACTGTCAGCTCTCTATTGTCCATGTAACGGCATAGAATGGACTATTTGAAAAAATAATCTTAATTATGAAAGTCAAGGGACTAATAGCGTGGTATTTGCAACATGTGCACTTAGGTTATATTTCCAGTCCTGTGTCTGAGTCCCAGTGAACCAAACCAGCAGCAGGTCCCATGTGTGCCTGACTGTAATCCAGCAGCTGGGCTCAAGGGTTTTTGGCTTCAGCCCCCTGAAAGTCTGACACAGTACAAATCTCAGAACAGAATCCAGCATCAGGCTCTTCACAGGCTGTTGTGGTTTTTGCTTGGTTTTATTTCAAAAGGAGTTTTCTAAAGGGACCAACACCCAAATTGTTAGAATCTTTGCCCAGGATGTGTAACATCTTGTGCTAGGTCCCAGAGAATGTGCTTTCTTGCTTAATAACATTGACTGTCATAGTTGTAAGCAAAACTGAGGGACAAAAGAAAAGAAAAGCACTACAAATTAAAGTTGTTGCACACCTGAGGAAGAATAGTGCTCTTAGGGTCTAGATAAATTTTAGATGGAATGTGTTTTCTGTACTTGTAATTCATTTGCACTAAACTTTTAAGCTCTGAATGATAGTTAACTCGAAAACCCATATAAATATTGCCAAGGATTTAATTCGTCAGAACATACAAGAAAATGACATCATGGCAACAAAACATCAAAATGCCCTGAAACATGAAGATTTTCTGAATCTTTATTGTAGCCTCAAAAAGCTAGCAATACTGAGTTTATTGCCAAAATTGTCAGCATATTCCCACCCTTAGTTCTTTCTGTTTCCATGATTCTTTGTGGTGCACTCAGTCTTGAAAAAAATTAAACAGTACAGGCTTGTTGATTTTCCATCAGAGGAAAGCTTATCTCAACCAGCAGTTCTACAGTCAGAGGCAATGGTGTGGTGCTTTCTTGCTTGTGGACAACTTTATCTCATGGGAAATGGCCTGAGGAAGAAAATGGTTCATTGTAAACATCTTATTACAAGATGAAAGGAAGAACATAAAGATCTAAATGTAATATCTAAACACTTCCCCAAGGCCAGCAGCAGTGTCTAAGACGTCTGTGTTGTCTATCATCTCACATGATCATTCTGAGACATTTTAAAAGCATGATGAACTAAAAAGAAATGAAAAGGAGCTGCAGTCAGCATCCTTAGAAAGCAAGTACCCTTGTCTGCCAACCACCGTGGTAAAGAATGCTGGGTAACAAGCTTAGCACTTGGGTAATTTCCCTGGCATCAACAGAATTTTATTTGCTTATAATTGGGTTGATTTTGGCCCTCTGGTATGTAATATACACAGATTAACTGCAAATGGAGAACTTACTGCTCCATTGCACACAAAAAAAGTGATTCAGGAGCTTACATTCAGCAAAAGAATTCACAGTGAATGGTGAATCTCTTCAGCTTCTGCAATGAATAAATTATGATGTATCAACACGTTCAGCATGCTCTTAATTCCTTCTGAACAGGTTAGTCACAAAGAAGTACTGAATGGGCTGGTTTAGATTTATTTTTTCCTCTGCATTTACAAAAAAAGTGTTAGGTCAGTTAGAAGCAGTCTAGCAGGGAGACTGATACCGGATTCTTCCTGCAAAACATCTTTCACACAGATGAAATGAACACTTCTGTTCCTACAAACAACAGGCAGAAACATTTCCCCAGAATACTGGAAGATCACAAATATGGAACAATAAAAAAACCCAATAAACTGAGTTTTAATTTTTGCTCTTTGGCACTATCTGTCACTCCTTCTCAGGGAATCTTGAAGTTTAATAATGATGTTTGGCCCACTATCTACCCTCTCAGTGAACATTTCTATTCTATTAATGTTCGTTTTCCAGTGATGTTTTATGAACCCTAGAATTCACGTTCCCTCCTTGACTTGTTTTTCATGCACCCATTGAGCTCAGAAATATATGCACGTAGAATTAGGCCCAACACAACTGAGGGGGTGGTACAGAAGCTTTAGCACGCCACGTTAATTTGTTGTCATGTCATCAAAATGAACAATGACAAAATATATAGTCACTCAGGAATGTATGTCATTAGATCTGAGTGTATCTCCTCATATTTATTGTATGAATAGATTTAAGTTAATCTTTGTGTTCCTTTATTTTTGTTTATTTTTCAAGTTTCTCTTCAACTAAGATTAAAATATACATGTTCATCTTATGAATTTCTGATAAAAACAGATGACAGAGATAGAATGTTTTCATCTGGAAAATCATTGCTCAGACTTAGAGTGACAAACAGCAAATGTCTGTCTAAATACTGTTGCCCATCAATCTTGCCTTAATCTTACATCTCACTGGTTTTTTGTGGACCTGCACTCTCCACTCACACCAAGAGATCATGATTTGATCATTTTGCCAGCCGAACAGGGCTTTGTCTCTCACTGCCTTGTCAGCCTGAGAGTTAATCACTCAACTGTAGTGTGCTGCGACATTTTTTGTGTTTGAGTCTCACAAAAATTCAGAGGCAAAAGCAGAGCAGCACTTNAGAAAGGAGACACTTCACACATTTAACCACACTGGAGTCAGCTTGGTTCTGCGGGACGGAGTGACTCTGGTAGCCAGCGCGGGTGCCCGAACGAGTGAGGCAGCGCAGCGCCCCTCGAAGCCGCTCTGTCACTCCCCTCTTCAGCTGGACTCCACATTCCCTCCGCCCCTCCCTTCTTCTGGATTCGGCTTCACTCCCCATTTCTCTCCCTCCTCCCCCCAGCAGGGCAAAGAATAGGGAATGTGTGTTGTCAGTTCATCACAGTTTTTTATTAACTGTACCAAAGGTAAGGTACCAAAAAATACTAAATAACCTTGAAAAAATATTTTCCCAGGAAAATCATCCTATATGGACAGACAAAGAAAAAAGGCTTCTTTTAGTTGTGGTTTTTAGACAATTTTGTCGTTATCTTTGGACTGCAGACCTAAATTAAAATTCTTTTCAAAAATCCCTGGAGTTTTCAGTGTTATATGATTTTTAAAAGGATTTCAGGAAAAGCAATAGTAAATTACTTTAAGAGTCCAAACAACTCTATCTTTGCATCTTGCTTTACATCTCCCTGTAGCTTTAGACTCTAGTGAGTCTGTCCTTCATACTTATGGTTTTTCTCCTCTGTAGAGTCTAGGAAAAGTGAGCGTAAATCACCCGTAGATTTCTTGTACTGACCCACCCACTCAAATTCAGGAATCGTGAGATTCTTAAAAACAGTGAGATCTTTTTCAGGGCAAACACAAATAAATAAATAAAATAAATCAGCTCTTAGTCTCGTCAAAGCTTTGTGAGCACCTCGTACCGCTGTGTCTGGAAACAGGAAAAGGTTCACATGGGCACCCCGGGCTGCAGCGGCCCGGGACGGGCGGGGAGCCCACGGGGCAGGGGCGCAGAGCCGGGCGCGCCCAGCTGCGAGCGGCTGCGCGGGGCTGCG
>VZTF01002414.1:1033877-1078900 GCA_013397755.1 Cnemophilus loriae | reverse complement strand
GGCAGAGCGGGACTCTGCCGCCATCACTGAGACCTGGGAGCCGGGCCCCAGGCGCTGGGACGGGGCTGGAGGGGCCCAAAGCAAGCGCAGGGCAGGCCGGGGGTGGTGCTTGTGCCACCAGAATCCAGGGGCCCCCCAGGGCACCGTGTCCCTGAGCGGGGCCACCCAGCCCAGCCCCAGCCTGGCAGCAGGGGACCCACTCTGCCTGTGGGCAGGCATGGCCAGCACCTGCCTGTCCTGCTGCTGGGGCTCCATCCCCTTCCCAGGATGATGGGCTCCTCCTCATCTTGTTCATCCACTTCCATCTCCTCGATGTCATCCTCCATATCAACCCCCATGTCCTCAACAAACTCTTCAACATCCACCTCCATCATTTCTTTGTTATCCACCACCATATCCACTTCCATCTCCTCTTCCTGATCTCAGCCTGCATGAGGCAGCACAACCTCACCGTGGGGTCCCTGTCCCACACCATCCCCACAGGGCTCCAGCCTGCCCGGGCAGTCAGGGGGTGCCCACCTCCCTGGAATGGCACTGTACCTTCCCCGGGACAGGAGTGCACATCCTGCTGGGACTGGTGCTTCAGTTCAGACAGCAGGAAAATCCCAGAAGGCAGGAACACCTCAGAAATGATGGGTATATCAGGGAGCAGGTGACAAGTGACCACTGGCAGCAGGTGAAGGGTGCCTTATGCTTGTTTCCAGCTCCTGGCAGTGCCACCTGGAACACTCTGGGAGCTGTGAGATCACCAGAATTCCAGGGCCACTCTGCAGTGGTGGATAGGGATCATAGAATGATCAAATCCTTGAATGATTTTACTTGAAAGGGGCCCTAAATATCTTCTCATTCCAACCTGAGCAANGGAAAGTCTGACCCCATGTTTCCTACAGGCCCCCTTCAAGTACTAAAAGGCCACAATTAGGTCTCCCCGGAGCCTTCTCTTCTCCGGGCCAAGCACCCCCAGCTCTCCCAGCTCACCTTCATGGCCTCCTCTGGACTTGCTCCAGCAGTTCCATGTCCTTCTCCTGCTGGGTTCCCAGAGCTGGAGGCAGCCCTGCAGGTGGGGTGTGCTGAGAGGGGGGAGAGAGGCAGGGTCCCCTCGCTGCCCTGCTGCCCCCGCTGTGGGGTGAGCCTGGCACACGGGGGGGTTCTGGGCTGCCAGGGCACAGGGCTGGCTCCTGTTGCGATGCAGATGTGAGGCTGGTGTCCAGCCCTCGCTCTCTTGGCTGCACACGAGCATCACACCCCATCTGCTCACCAGCCATCCATGGCTTCAAACGTTCCTAACACAGGTCACAGTCCAACTCCAGCCCCGCTGCTTTTGCTGGAGCCTCACAGCTGTATCCTAAATGAGCTGTGAAAATGCTCAAGCCATTCTGTTATTTCAGTGGATACACAAATATTTACCTTGTGACGACAACAAATCTTGTTTCTTTTACACTGTTGTGTTGAAGGTACCAACACAGGGTTGTTCCATTTTATTACATTTATTCAGAAGGCAGAGAAAATTAGGACTGACAGTTCCTTTGTATATTTAAACAAAAAAGTAGGAAGTAGCTGCTCGGGCTTGATTTATTTAAATCTAAATTTTGTCTGTTCCTAATAGAAAAATAACCCTCTCGATTCCCCACACTGCCATTTCAAACCTAATTGCTGGGCAATGAATGTCCTGCAAGTACATGAAAGGGTTCTGGGATCTGCTCCTTCCCACGTGCCCCCAGGTGAGGAGGCCCAGAAGAGCCGCAGACTTGGCTCTGTGTGACACAGAGAGCAACCGTGTTCCCTGAGGAACCGCGGCAGGGGCAGCGCCAATCCACAGCCACAGGGCGAGAGAAATCCCAGCCTGCGCTGTGCCCCAGGGCACCCCGGACACTGCTGAGCGCCTGGGAGCACCGCCCTGGCCCGGCACATGGCCGGGGACACCCCCCGGCAGCCCTCGACCGCTCCCCGGAACATCAGGGACCGCGTGGAGCAGCCCTCGGCCAGCCCCCTCCCAGGCCCTGCCAGGGCAGCGCGGCAAAGGCGTGTGGGAGAGGCAGAGGGCAAGAAACGGAGAACACAGATATTTCAAATTCCTTTCACTTCCTGAGGCAGCTCCGCATTTCCTCTGCCGTCCCCTGCCTGCCAAGGGTGAGTTTCAGCCCCCACGAGGGCAGCAGGTATCGCAGCTCCGCTGACGTGAAGGCGTTTACAGGGGATCGCGGATGTTCGAAAGGGCCTCAGATAACTGAGCCAACCATTTCCATGGCTTTGGGCTCCTAGCGGCTCCGGCCCGAACAGCATCCCCAGAGGCCGGCGAGCAATCCGAGCGCCCCTGTCCCCCCCCGATGTCGCCACATGACGTTACACACACGGTGACACAGCCCTGCGCGTGCGCGCTGCGCGCTCCCGACGCGCCTCCTCCTCCTCCCGCCCCCGGCACGCGGCATCGCACACGAGGGGGGCTTTCCCCGCGCTGATTGGTCTTCCGAGCTGCCAATCTGCGCGAGAGGCGGGGCGAGGGGCGCGGCCCTTCCAATCACGGGGCGGTCCGCACCTCCTGCACGGAGCGGCCGGAGCGGGTCCGGGCAGCGTGACCGAGAGCGCCGAGACGGGCCGGGGCACGGGGGTCTGTGAGGGGCCGGGGGCCAGTGAGGGGCCGGGAGCCGGCAGGGAACGGGGGCCGGGAGGGAACGGGGGCGCCGGGGAGGCCGGAGTCAGTGACGGTCTGGTGACCGCGGAGGGACCGGCAGCGTCGGAGAGGGCGAGGGGTCGGGGACCGGGAGTCGGGGAGGGACCAGGGGTCGTGGGTCAGTGAGGGNNNNACAGCGATGGGCCGGGGGTCAGGAACCGGGGTGCGGGAACCAAGAAAACCAGGAGGGGGCCGGGGATCGGGGGTCAGGGCGCACTGACGGCCTGGGGACCGGGAGCGGGGGTCAGGGCACGGGGGCTGGGGGACAGCCAGGGCGTGGGACGGGCGGTGACCCCGCGCTGTGCTGTGCCCGCAGCGCTGCCATGGCCGCGGCCTGGCAGGACGTGGTGCGGGACGCGGCGGCCATGCGGGACGCGGCGGCGGTGGCGGTGGACGCGGCGCTGCTGGCGGGGGGGCTGATGCGGACCAGGGAGCAGCCCCACGCCTCGGATGTGAGTGCGCAGCGCGGGGAGGAGCCGCTGCCGTGCCGGGGGTCCCTGAGCCCTTCGCAGGGAGCGGCTCCCGGCCGGAGCAGGGCCGAGCTGGGGCTGCAGCTCACAGCCCATCCCGATGATGAGCGCAGCTCCGCAAGGGACAGCCCTGCCATACAGATTCTCTTTTCCAAGCAGAGGGATAGATCGGGAAAGGCTTAGGAAGCTGCCAGTTGTGGTGCTGGGCGTTAATCCCTTTCCCAGCCTCTCACCACCCATATGAACCTTTGAACCAGAAGAGAGTCTCACAGAGGGGCCTCTGCTTTTGGCGTGTTCCCAGCTACAAGTCAGCCTTTGCCCCATACTTGGGGTGGGGTGGCTGATGTGTGGGATTTACCTCTGGGCGATCCCTGGCGGATGTCTGGGGCTGGAGTGGGAGGGCTCAGCCCTTTGGAGCAGTATGCCGTGAGGGGTCTCAGCGGAAGAACTACCCCTGTGCAGGAGGGGTGGGACACCACTGGGGAAGGGTCACTGAAGAGCCTGTGGGGAGGGAGGTCTTCACCACAGCACTGCCCCTTGATGTCAGGTCAGGGCTCTGAGTGATCTCAAAGGGTGAGAGGAAGAGGGAGCCCGGGAGGAGAGGCCAAATGCACTGCCAGTGTCCCTTGTTTCATGAAAAAATCCAGGTGAATTGGAAACTTCTCTGTAGTGTAATATTCGGACTTTGAGTGTGACCCCCGTGCCTGAGATGTGCGATGAGCCAGGAGTCTGGAGTCACTGAGCAGGGATCAAAGGAAGTAACTGATGGCCAGAACCCAGGCCTGGCAAATTAACCTTTTCTCTGTCCCTGAGATGTTCTGGAGACAGTGCTGCCCAGTTCAGTTGGAGACAGGGGGAAGCAGTGAGCCCAGCCCAGGCGCTGGAGCAGCAGTGCACCGTGGGTGGTTCATAAAGCAGAGCCCTCAAAATCAGCAGGGTCGAGGCCATGTGTCTGCCCACGAGGGCTGGGGGTGGCTTCAGCCTTCAGACAAGTAGAGGAAGCACCTCTTTAGCTCCTCTTCAGCTGCCCAGACCTGACTGCTCTGCTTCATCCCTGCTTGCAGGTGGTGAATTATGCGCCCTTCACGCTGCTCCCGTCCGCAGTGCCGCGGGACTTGTTTGAACAAGCCTACGCTGTCCAGCAGGATTTTAACCTGCTGGTGGATGCCATCAGTCAAAACAAAGAATTCCTGGAGCAAATTCTGGCCAGGTAACATTTTTGCGTGTTGCGTTTCAATGGAATATTTTAAATGTACCGCGTTTATCACCCTTCTGGCATCCCTACCTTTCTGAGGTCTCAGAAAACAGGACATCTGGCCGAGACCTGATTCCCTGCAATGATCTTCAACGTTGCCACTTTTTCAGGCTTGTGAATTCATACTTGTGAGCTTGTTGGCGTTAAATGCGAATCACTGGAGTCTTTGAGTCCTGGATTTAGGAGTCTCTTTTAGTCTTACTCTGCATCTGCTTGTGGCTGTGCAGTAACCACCAGCTCTGCTGCAGCAGTGGTGAACAGGAGGTGTCTGTTCTGTTTGCACACCCTCCATCAGTCACCCCCGTCCCCTCTTTTCCCAGCCACAAGCTCTGGGTGCAGGAGGACTGTCCAGCTCTGCCTCCTGGGTTCCGCTGAGTTTATCTGTGGCTGTTGCCCTGGGCTGGAGTGACCATCCCTGACTTTGTCGCTCATAATTGTGGGGCTGATGCTTCCCCAAATCCCTCTTCCCTTCCCGCTGCCCGTTCTGTGCTGCCTGTGCACGTGCTGCTGGCTCTGGCACCGGGACAGAGCAGAGGAGGCTGTTTTCCAGCATTCTTTTGTTTTGTTAAAGCCTGACCCCTTGGAGCTGTTCCAGTGTTGTGGCTGTTCCAGAGCTGGCTGCAGCCAGAGCTTGTGGGGACATGTTTGTACCTGTGGTTAAAGAATGCAGCACCGGGGGCTTGTGTGTGCTCAGGTGCCTGCCCTGTGCCAGGGCAGCTCCCTGGAGGTGCTGCTCGGCTAGCTCAGGGGTTTGGGGCCCTGAGGAAAAGCCAGATGTACTCTAGCAGGGCCACAGTGTGTGGGATTTGGAGCCTGACAGGACAGGGGAATTGGATGAAGCTCGTGAAGCTTCTCTGAACTGTGTGTGCAGGCACAGAGAGACCTGTAGTTTCTTTCCTGAACCTGCAGAATTCTGCTGCGTTTCTTTGCCTTCACTTGTCCCATCTCTGCCCTGCCAGTGAGTCACCTCTGCCCAGGAGGGCCTTTTGTGGAGTGGCTGTGCTGGGCAGATTGGGTTTGTGTTGTGGTTTTGCACTGAGCATTCATGGGGAGGTGTTTCACAGTGCTGCAGCACTTGGTCGAGCCCTAGCCCTGCTCTGTGTGCTGAAGAATGCCCCTGCTAAGGGCTTTTTCTGTAGAAGAACTAATTTTCTTGTTCCTCTGTGACAGCAGCAGGGGGCTGACGTGGTCTGTGTTTCTCTCTAGCACCATCAAGGTAGATGACTTCACAGCTCGACTCTACCAAATCTACATGCAAGTTTTGGAGGAAGGCTTGGCTCAGGTAACCTGGCAGGGGATCCCAGTGGTCTGTGCCCCTTGGCATTGTGGTGGGGGTGCCTGGGCCCTGGCTGCAAGCTTTGGCACTGTGGACTCTGAGCTGTCCCAGGCTGGTCACTCCCTGTCCTGCGATGTCTTGTCACAGCCCGTGAGCTCAGGACCTTGCCCTGCTGGACAGCTGAGCTCTTTGGTTGGTGCTGCTGAAAACGGCCTGGCCTGGAGTGGGAGGATTTAATGTGGTTTGTCTTTGTCCTCTGGGAGCCTCGGCAGTGTGCAGGGACATGCTGGGACCTGCACCAGCCAGCCCATCCCTGCAGAAGCTCTTTATTCTCAGGAGTGTTGGGAACTCCTCTGGAGCTCTGAGAGGGCTGTGGGCCCTGGGCAGGGGGCAGAGCACCCAGGTGCGTGACCTGCAGTGGTTTGTATCAAACTGAGGATAACAGGACAAGAGGGAATGGCTTCAAACTGATGCAGAATAGGTTTAGATGAGATATTAGGAAATTTACTGTGCAGGTGGTGAGGCGCTAGCACAGGTTGTCCAGAGAAGCTGTGGTTGCCCCATCCCTGAAAATATTCAAGGCCAGGTTGGGCAGGGCTTGGAGCAACTTGGGTTAGTGGAAGGTGTCCCTGCCCACTGCAGGGGCTGGAATGAGGTAATCTTTAAAGTCACTTCCAACCCAAACCATTCTGGCATTCTCTGACTGGATCTGCCCTGGGAGGATTTTGAAGTGAGGTCATGAAAGGATTTGCAGTTAAAGGCAACAGGAGACCCCAGCTCCCCTCCCTGTGTTCCAGACTGTGTTTTTGGGCATCAACCGCTCGGATTACATGTTCGACTGCAAGCTGGATGGCACAGCAGCTCTGAGGCAGATAGAGATAAACACCATTGCTGCCAGCTTCGGGGGGCTCACCTCCCGCACCGCCGATGTGCACAAGTAAGGAGCGCCTCTGGCACTGCAGCAGCTGCCCTGCATGGCCCCCTGTGCTCTCCAAGCTGCTCCCTTGGTCCAGCGGGGCATGGACATGGCTTTTATGGCTTTTGTGTTCCACAGGCTGGTGTTGAAAGTGCTGGGAAAGACCGAGGAGGCATCACGCCTGCTGTCCAACAACCCGGGAAAGAGGCTGGCCTTGGGAATTGCCAAAGCCTGGGAGCTCTATGGTTCCCAAAGGTAAGGACAGAGGAGGAGAACGTGAACAGGAGCAGTGCAGGAAGCCTGAATCACAGAGATGGAAAGCTGGTGATCCAGCTAGGAGCATGAGGAGTGTTCATGGGTTTAATGATGTCCTTGGTATCTCTTCCAGGGCTGTGGTTATGTTTCTGGTGGAGGAAGTCCAGAGGAATATTTTTGATCAGCGTTGTGTAGAAAATGAACTTTGGAACAGGTAAAGTTTGAATTTTCCTGAGATGGGAAAGGGAGGAGATGGTTCAGTTTCTGGAAAGGGAAGCTGAGCAAGTGGCTGCCACATCATGGAAAACACAGGATGGGTTCCTAAACAGGGAGTTTTTGGGCTGTAGGATTTCTCTGGCTCCACAGTACAAAGCCTGAGGCTATTTATGAAGGAACCTACAGATCCTCCTTGCTGGAGCCACCGATTCCACCCATGATTTGCAGCTCAAGTACCTCTGCCCAGCCTGGTGACTGTGCACTCCTCTTGGCAGGAATATCCGTGTGATCAGGAGGCGGTTCCGGGATGTGTTTGAGCAGGGCTCCCTGGATGCCAGCAGGAGGCTGTATATGTGAGTATGAGCCAAGGTGCGCATTCCCGCCAGCTCTCGGGCACACGGGGCTGGCAGTGGGAGCTTGCAGCCAAAGCTGAGTGTGAGTAGTGACTGTCTGAGAAGGTGGTTCTCTTCCATGCTCCAGGCTGCTCCATCCTCTTGGAGCTGAGATGGTTTTGTGTTCGCAGTGGTGAGATGTTGCAGACACACATCAGTCCCTTACAGCTGCGATCATAATCTTCTTCCTTCAGGCCTCAGCCTTCATTGCTCTGTGGAGTTTTACCTCCCTGGCTATTTGAGAGGCTTCCACAGAGCCATTTCCTGTTTACTGTTCACATGATGCTCTGCCGGCGGGAGCTGGGCTGGGTTGTTAGTGCTGGAGGAGGAAGCATGGAGGAGGAAGTCCTTTGGGGATCTCTTGGGTTTGAACTCACGCAGTGTCCTGCCTGCTCCCTGTGGAGACCAGGACGGGAGGATCACAGACTCCCAGTTTGTCTCAAGTGTGACGTTTGTCCTATTTCCAGGTAATGTGCTGGGAGCTGTATGAACCTAAGGGAGGACGTGATTTCATGCCAGTGATTTTTCTGTAGTTAGGCTGATTTTTCCATGGTTTGGCCTTTGGTGTCTGTGCTGTGTTTAATTAACAAATACATTTGTCACGGCCAGATAAGTCGAGGGGAAAGTGTATCCCTTGTGCTTCCTCCTGAGCATCCTCTCCTGTCACTGCTGGATGCCTCTGCCTTTCCTGCCTGCCTGCCAGCAGCTCCCAGACCAAGTGCACAGTTTTGTGGCCAAAGCTTGGGTGTGTGGTGCTACAGCTGTGCTGCCAGCCCAGCCCTGGCAGGGTGATTTGGTGCCTCTCAGGTTGTTGAGTTGATGTCCTGCCTTGAATTGCCACAGGAGAAGAACCCTGTTCCCTCTAGCCTCAAGAGTCACAGAGTCACAGAGGTGTTAAGGTTGGAAAAGTCCTCTGAGATCGAGTCCAACCTGTAACCCAGCACCACTGAACAGTCCCCAAGTGCCAGAGCCACACGTCTTAAAGTCCCTCCAGGGATGGTGACTCCACCACTGCCCTGAGCCACCTGTCCTAGTGCTTGACCACCCTTTCAGTGAAGAGATTTTCCCTAATCTCCAATCTAAACCTTCCCTGGTGCAACTTGAGGCCGTTGCCTCTCCTCCTGTCCCTGTTCCCTGGGAGCAGAGCCCGACCCCCGCTGGCTGCCCCCCTCCTGTCAGGGAGTTGTGCAGAGCCACAAGGTCCCCCCTGAGCCTCCTTTTCTCCAGGCTGAGTCCCCCAGGCCAGTGTGGGGTAAAAGCTGTTAAAAATTAGGTTCTTATCTCTCAGCTGAGCTGGGTGTCAGAATTATTGAGCCTTTGGTTAGAGCAGAGGCCAGGTGTCAGCTCCCTGTGTCTTGGGACAGGCCAAGCTGGGGCTCAGGGGAGAGGAGCCAGGGCAGTGCTCAGCTTGCTCTGCAGAGCCAGGCAGGAGCAGGAAGGCCAGAGGCCAAGGAGAAGGGGCAGGGGGCTGTGATTCCCCCTTGGTGCTGGAGAAGGGGCAGGGCCTGGCCTGGCTCTCTGAGCGTTTCTGGTTTCCATTCCAGGGACGGCCAGGAGGTCGCAGTGGTGTATTACAGAGACGGCTATGTGCCCCAGAGCTACAACCAGCAGGTCAGTACCCACCTCCCTGCCCCAGAAACCACCAGCTGGGCACTGCCCAGGGAGCTTCAAATGATCCCAGGGGCAGCTGCCCTGTCTAGGGTGGGGTCAGTCCTGCCCAGTGTGGCTGAGAGCATTGGGAAGCCGTGACTCCAGAGAGCAGGTGGGTGACCCTGCAGTAAGAAAAATGGGGGGCTTTCTTCTCCAAGGGGTGATCCCTTAGGGCAGCACTGAATTGCTTGAGTACAATAGGGGTTAACACAGGTATGAGCACCTGCTTAAAGGTTTCAGACTTGTTCTACAGATCACTCTGTGCTCTCTTAGCACGATCAGGCTGCAGGTAATAATAGCACAGAGCAGATCTTGCTGGTGTCTCGAGGTGGCAGCACTGGACAAGCTGGGGAAGCAGCACACAGTGGATTAATCTGACTGTGCTGTTCCCAGAGGTGGTGGGAAATCCATGTCTGCTTTTCTCTGGAGTGCTACTCCCACCCCCTGTCCCTGCCAGCAGGGAGGGAGGAGACAAACCATATGTCGATAACTGCACAGAAAAGAGCAGAGCAAACCTTTTGTGTGTTTTGTTTTCCTCTCGGGGTGGTTGCTCCCTCGCTGCCTCAGAACTGGGAGGCACGGCTGCTGCTGGAGAGGTCCCGGGCAGTGAAGTGCCCCAACGTTGCCACGCAGCTGGCGGGCACCAAGAAGGTGCAGCAGGAGCTCAGCCGGCCGGGGACGCTGGAGAAGCTGCTGCCTGGCCGCCCCGAGGCCATTGCTCGGATTAGAGCCACCTTTGCAGGACTCTACTCCCTGGACGAGGTGAGTGGGAGCGGGGCTGGAGCAGGAGTGGACATGCACGCCTGTGCTCTTCACTTGAGAAGAGAGGGCTTTGTTGTGGTCCTTGGGGAATTTGTTGATGCCTCTGCTCAGAGGGATTTGCCAAGCTGCCTGCTGCTCCCTGATGCTTTGCTGTTCGCAGAATCATTTAGGTTGGAAAAGATTTCCAAGGTCATTGAGTCCAACCTTTGACCAAACACCACATTATGAACTAGACCATGGCGCTGAATGCCACATCCCATTGTTCCTTGAACACCTCCAGGGCTGGTGACTCCATCCAGCTCATTCCAGTGTGAAACCACCCTGTCCATGAAGAAATCCTTCCTGATGTCCAACCTGTTTCCATCCTTTCCTGCCAGGGTGAAGAGGGTGACAGGATAGCTGCCACGGCCATTGCCAATCCCGACCGCTTCGTGCTGAAGCCTCAGCGCGAAGGTGGAGGTACGAGCTGGGCTGTGGAGGTGTGAGCTGGGCTGGGCCCCTGAGGGTTTCCATTGTGGTTTGTGCTGTATTTGGGACAGGCAGTAGCTCTGTGCCAGCTCCTGATCCTGTGCTGAGAGATAAAGGGTGGGGTGGCTTGTGGCTACTCGCAGCCATGGGGACTAGTCCTGCCACTAAGGCAAAGCTGCTCCTGGAGGAGGTCCCGAGGCCTCAGTGCTGGGTGTTGAGAGCCCAGGCAGCACCTGGGGAGGCAAAGGCTGGATTATTTGGGCTGCCAGGGCCACATAGCTGAGGCCAGCGGCTTCTGCTGTCCTGGGAAGAGCTTGATGGGCTGGTTTTGTTTGCCAGGGAACAACCTCTATGGTGAAGAGCTCAGGGAGGTTCTGGAGAAGATCAAAGACAGCCCTGAGAGAACCTCCTACATCCTGATGGATAAGATCAAACCCCAGCCAGCACTGAATTACTTGCTGAGGGCTCACAGTCCCCTCCAAGTGTCCGAGTGCGTCTCCGAGCTCGGGATCTTTGGTGTCTATGTCAGGTGAGGAATGTGCTTGTGTTCCAGGGCAGTTCCTTGCTCCTGGCGTGGATCAGGATTGTTTTGCCCTCTGTGCTGCCCAAGCACAGCCACAGGACAGATGTCTGGGGCCATGCAGCTGCAGGGGACAGATGTGACCGTTCAGTCTGTGCCCCTGGCAGCAGCTCTGAGCATGTGTGCGCACGCTGAGCTGCTGCTCTGAACCTGCTGCCAAACAAATTGTTGGAAAACCACAGGGCCCGTGCTGGCAGTTACTGGTGTAATGGGATCTTGGGATCATTGTGTCTCATCCCTGACTTCTAGGAGCACTTCTTGGGTTCTGGATGCAGCCACACGTGGGGCTTTTCTGAAGCCCTGGTGGTCTCTGAAATACCTGAAGGCCTAATGCCTGTTCAACCCTAATGGCAGCTGCTTTTGTTTAAAACCCTCATAGGCCATGTTTCCATAGGGTATAAATGAAAGTCGTTCTCACACAGCTTTGGGAACAAAGGTGCTCTGGCAGTGTTCAGCCCTGGCACTGCCCATGTGCAGCCACCACTGCAGGGCCCCCACGTTAGCCCTGGGGCTCTGTCGTGCCCTGGGTGCTGACAGGGAAGGCGCTTCCCTCTGCCCAAGGTGAATGTCACGCGCTCTGTGCTCTGCAGGGGCTCAGTTTCCCTCTCCTTTGCAGGCAGGGCCAGGAGCTGGTGCTGAACCAGGCCGCCGGTCACCTCCTGCGCACCAAGGCCATCGAGCACGCGGACGGCGGCGTGGCGGCCGGGGTGGCCGTGCTGGACACGCCGTACCTGGTGTGAGGAGCCCTGGCCCCACCCTCCTCTCTCTGCTGCCTGAAGAGCTGATCTGCCCCGGGGATTTCTCCTTAGGGTCCGTTTGCCAAGGTCCGACGTGCTGGAGGCTGTGAGGAGGGACTGTGTGGATGCAACTGCTCAAAGGTCCTGGGTGCTTCTTCTTCCCCAGCTTCTTCTTGTGACTCCCCCTCCAGGAAGAAGGGATTCCCTTGCTCTGCCTGCTCAGGGGCCCTGCCCTGTACACAGCCCAGCTGTGACTCCCGGGACTGCAGGGGTCTGGATGTTCCCTTGGGGCCTGGCCTGGGGACAGCCGGACATGGAGCAAAGGGTGAAGGTGCCACATCAGGCCTTTGTGCTGCTCCGCTTCTGAGCTCCTTGATGCTGCGTGATTTCTGGAGATATTCACAGCCTAAGGAATGAGAGGAGAAAGGTGGATGGGCAGGTACCAGCCTTCATCTTCATCCAGTGCCTCAGTGCTCTCCAGCTTAAAGAGGAGAGCCCAGCTCCACTCACCATGGCCCCTTCAGCCCTCCTTCCTGTGCTGCAGCTGTCCTGATTTCTATTTTTCCCTGTGCCTGAGGATCCTCAGGGTTCCTGGACAAGGCACAGCTGCCATGGGTAATTTGCCCAAGGGCCTCTTGCTTGCTTTTGCTTTGCCCAGCTCCTGTTTTATTGGACTGGGTGCTCATCCCAAACAGTGCCTCTGCCACACAGGGCAGGCAGCAGTGCAGGGTCGAGGGCAGGCTCCCGCTGCCTCCTGCAGCCGTGTCCACCAGATCTCCACAGGCTGGTGTAAGAATCCCTCAGACATGGAGGCAGCTCCCCAGGCAGTGGTGTATTGGAACCTTGTGTGTGTTGCTAAATCCCAAATCAGCCCAGGCTTGTGCCAGTGCATCCCCCTGCAAATCAAACACTGAGCAGCTTCCTGTCAGGGAGCCCCAGCCTTGGGAACGGTCCTGCTGAGACTGGGAGCTCTGTGGTGAGGAAGCAAAGAAATTGCAGGAGAGGCTGGGCAGCACAGCCTCAGCTCCAAGCACCTTACTCTGGGACCAGCACCAGTGGAGGGGGAGATGTGTCTCCCCTCCAGGTTTCATGGGTCAATGGGAACAGCACAGCAGTGGAGGAGTGTGGGCTCTCCTGCTCATGGTCTTCTGCCTCTTCCTCCAGCCCCCTTTCCTCCTCAGCCCTAAAAGCTGCACCTTTCTGGCGGTGAAGAGCCCAGGCAGCCTCAGCCTGACCCTGTCAGTTACACAGAACCAGTGCAAAGGCAGAACTCCTGCAGAATCGATGTGCTGAATGACAGAACCAGCATAAAGGGAGCATTCCTGCAGAATGGATGTGCTGAGTGCCAGCCCTGCTGGCTCTTTGCTGCAGTGGCATCAATCACCAATCGGTCATGTGGGAAACTGCTCTGTTCTTCAAGTGTGACAGAGACTGGGATTCCTGGGTGTTTTGTTGGGGGATTGATTACCCCAAGCCAGAGATTAAAAGGAATGTGCAATCAGACTGCGGTTTGTGCCAGGTTTGTCTGAGCCCAGGGGCACACCTGGCCAGGTGTACAGAGAGCCATGGCTGTGCCTGAAGAGGACCAGGCCCAGGGTCGAGGTGAGGCAGCCCTGAGCTGTACTGACAGCCCTGAGCCTCCTCAGCTGCTCACTCAGCTCCCAGGCCCTGGTGCTGCATCAGGGGGTTGGTGACACGTGGGTGTCACACTGTCTTGTGCATTCCACAAGCCTTGGAGCAGCACTGGCTGGAGACCAGGGAGAAATTGAGGCACAGGCTGCAGCCCTGGAGCCAGCACAGCCAGCCACAGTAAATCCCAGTCCATGGAAAAACATCATGCTGGCAGGAACCTTCCCCTCCCCATCCCAAAAGCCAATCCTGGTTTCTGGCACGGCCACTCCAACTGCACTGAGCACCCTGGACTCAACAGCACACAAGCACCTGCCACCCACACACACTCCAAGCCTGTTTCCATTTTGTTTTCTTGAATTTTATTCCATTTTACATTAAAGTCTCGCTGTTTTCCAGCCAAAATTACATAGCTGACAAAGAGTAACAGGAGGAACGATGATGTAGGAATCCTTGTCACCAAGGTGGCACAATCCAGTGGTACAGAGCTGTGGGGGCACAAGGGACACAGGCAGGCACCGAGGTTACAGGTGACACAGGTGCTGTGCCAGTGAGAGCAGCAGGTAACAAGTGAGATTTGGGACTTGGCCAACAGCCCAGCAGAGCACCCCAACACCTGCTCTGAGCAGCCCAACCCAGAGGCAGCTGCTTCTCCTTTCCAGCCCCAAGTCAGCTCAGGATGCAGGTAATGCCTGTCCACTGGCACTCCCCAACCAGCTGTTGCAGCAAGTTTTAAAGCCCAGTTCTCCTTTGGTTTAAGTGCAAAATCAAAGAGGTCACATGCAGGTTTCATACAGACATTGCAAAGGAGGTATCAGCCCCAGCTCAGCCCTGGCTGGAGGAAGGATGGCTTTGGCAGGACCCTGGGGGTGTTCAGGCTCTTGGGGAAGAGGTTTGGGGACCTTTAGCTCTTATCATTCTTAAGCCATGTCAGATTTTAGCAAACACTGGCTTTAAACATCTCCCACCATTCTTTCCTGATGAGGAACCTTGTAGGACTCCCACAGCCCTGCCTGCCTTGGTTTCTCTGCTGTAGCAGTGGTCATGGTGCCAGGGACACCCGCCATGGGAAAGGTGCCTCTGCCTGGCTCCATTTCCCCTCCCTCCTTTGGTGTGACAGCTCCCAATCCTCCCCCAGGACACAAAGGGAGCATCCAGCTGCTCCAGCTCTGGTTCAGCTGTGAGCTGGTGGCAGCAGGGTGGAGGAACTGGGGCTCCATGGAACATGTCACACCAAGGCCTTTCCCCTCCCGGCTCCCTATAGTGTCCATGGCCAGTGAAGGACCCTGGACTGGGGACAACGCAGCAGCTGGCACGATACAGTGAGGAAGCAGCAGATCTTGGTATCAGATTGCCCTAAAAAATCTGTTTAAAGCGCAGAGCTCCCTGGAGCCTCGCCCCACTGCCCTGGAGGCCCCAGGAAGCTGTGCTAGCAGCAGGACAGTGGATGCAGGACGAGTGCAGCTGTGCAGTGATGAGGTGGCTGCTGCGGTGCCCCTGCAGCTTGCAGCACTCCGAGGACAAAAGGAAGCTCAGCTGCTCTGTGGGCAGTGGCGGATGCACCTCCCAGGCCTGCCTGCATTGAGTAACTCCAGCACCACTTCCCCTCCAACCCCCAAAGCTCCTTCCCACTGCGCACAAGGTGCCAGGGCCCCTCCAGGACATAAAGTAAATTAACACCCTCTCCCCCCCAAATTAAATTAAAATCAAGAACGAGGTGCTGAAAAGGGAAGAGGACGAGTCCCTCTGTGCACCAGGCCAACCCTCAGATGTGTGACATCCATCTGGAACATGACAGACACCTCATCCAGGGCATGGACACAGCCTCTCCAGAGCCAGACTCTCCTCATTCCTACGATTGGTACATTCAATTCAACAGGTGAAGGTTTCCTTCCCAGGCAGGCAGCAGCTGTTGGAGGGACCTGCTCATCAGGTGCCACTGCCACTGTTCTGCTCAGCAGGGACAGGCCCTGCTGCTACTGCTTAGTGTCACATCTGCTGTTGAAAAGGTGTTTGATGATGCCCGGGTCTGCCAAGGTGGAGATGTCCCCCAGATCTTGGTCGTTTTTGGCAATCTTCCTTAATATCCGTCTGGTGATCTTTCCTGTAACGACAGCCAAGAAAGGGAAGCGGGAATCAGAAACCCAGAATGGTCGGGGTTGGAAGGGACCTTAAAGATCATCTCATCCCAATCCCCTGCCATGGACAGGGACACCTTCCACTGTCCCAGGTTGCTCCAAGCCCTGTCCAACCTGGCCTTGGACACTTCCAAGCCTCTGGGCAGCCTGTGCCAGGGCCTCATCTCCCTCACAGGGAAGAATTCCTTCCTTATGTCTATTTGATCTACACCTGCCCTCCACCAGTTTAAAACCATCACCCCTTGTCCTTCACTATCTGCCCATACAAAAAGTCCCTCTCCCCAGGAGTCAGGATCTCTTCAGCATCCTTAGCAGAAGTGGGAAGTACCAGACCTGCACATCCTGCTTGCCCTGAGCTTGCACCTCCCCTCATCTGAGCAGCCCTGGACAAGCAGTGCAGGGCTGATCAACCTCCACCGGCAGAACTGCCCAGTCCTCCCCAGCACCATCCCTGGAACTCACCTGAGCGGGTTTTGGGCAGGCTGGGGGCGTACTGGATGTAATCAGGTGTTGCTATCGGCCCGATTTTTTCTCTGACTGCAGAAAAAGAGAGATTTTCATTGTAGGGATGAGGAGAAGCCTCACATCTTTTCCAGTCAGGATGGAAGGTTAAGACACAGAGCCCAGCTCCTGGGGCCCCTAGCAGGGCAGTGCCTGGGGCTGCTGCACCTGAGCCTCCACACAGTGGGAGGGGACAGCAAGACCTGCAATGCCAGCAGGGCCATAAGCACAACTCCCCAACAGTGAGAGCACTCATTTTTTCATTCCCTCCATCTTCCAGAGACCTCCCTAATGGCTGCAACCAGCACCATGACCATTTTGATAGAGCAAGGGTTGATTCACTGCTGGGTTCCTCCAGAGAAGAAGCTGCTACGGGTCTGTTTTGTGTACTCAATGCTGCAGTTTGCTGTGGAACAGCTCCTTGCGAGCAGAGCACAAACACCCAGAGCATCACCCCAGAGAAACCCAGCGATCCTCCCAGGATGTCCCAGTCTGCCAGGGAGCGCCCTGCTAAAACAAAAGCCTGCTGAGCACCCCAGTCCCTCACAGGGCTGCCAGCTCCCACGAGGCAGAGATGGCATCACATGAGCAGCCAAAGGCCGGGAGAACTAATTTTAGTCTTTGTCAGCCGTACTCTGTAATCAAGAGGCACCTTGTGGCAGCTGTCCACGCTGCATTCCCCACACCACAGGCACCTCCTGCAAGCACCCAAGCCCTTAACCCCTCCATCACCTGTCCTCCCCCTGCCTGCTCCCCAATATTTGGCTGTTGTTACCTTGTTTTTTGAGCTCATCCATGAGGTTCTTGGTGAACTCGTGGCCCTCTCTCAGGGTCACGAAGCAGTAGAGGCACTCGCCCTTCAGGGGGTGGGGGTGGCTGACCACGGCAGCCTCGGCCACCGCCCCGTGCTCCACCAGGGCCGACTCCACCTCCGCCGTGCTCAGCAAGTGGCCTGGAAACAAGGGGGAGGCAGAGCTTTACAGACCTGCAGGAAGAGGCCTGAGGCTGTAAAAGGCCCTAAACTACAGATTTGAGAGCATCAGTTCGATGTGCTTGGGAAAGGACAACAGCTGGAGAGTGAAACTCGTTTCCACAGTGCTCTGAAAGCTGCTGGGTGTCACTCACCCGCAGAAGCCACCTCCCCTGGCTGTTCCCCCTCCCACCTTTAGGCTTCTTTCTGGAACAGATCATGGACAGTTCACAGTGATGCCCTTCCAAAGCACAGGCTGAGGAGGAGCTGGATTTGGCAAGAGGAGACCTGCCCACAGGTCAGCTGGAAGGTGCAGAGGAAGAGGTTGGATCTGCAGAGTCCAGGCAGGCTCTAGTTCATTGCTGTGGGGAGGGGCAATGACACTCCACATCTTGGGGCAGGGGCACAGCTCACTCCTGCACACCTCTGCTCCTGTACCTGTGCTCTGACATTCCACCCTGGCACTGCTGTCACAGAAAGCCACAGGAAGGTGGTCAACTCCCAGAATGATCAGTTGGTGGAGAATCAGGTGCTGTTGGTCAGGTGAAAGGATCTGATTTGATCCAGGGACAAGTAAAGCAGCACCTCAGAGCCAGCAGGACATACCTGGAGGCTACAGGCTCCAGGAAAGAGGGAGGGAACTATTAAATAGAATATATGGAAAATGTTGGGCTAAGAAGCAGCTGAATCTCAAAGACTCAGTCAAGAGAGGTGGGAGAATCTTCAGAGCTCTGAGCAGCCTGATCCAGCTCTGAGGTGAGCCCTCCGTGGAGCAGCAGGTTGGATTAGGAACTCCATGGCCCTGCCCAAACTCTGTGATTCCCCCTATGGCCCTAAATCCTTCAGCACAGAGGTGCCCTGGCTGATTACAGAAGGTTCCTTCCCTCCAAGGCTTTGTCTCCAGGGCAAATGGTGCAGCAAGTCACCAAGTCACAGGCTTGTGTGTCCCTGAAATAACCCTGACCCAGCAACTGGATCCACTTTGAGGACAGGTTGCTGGGCAGAATCACAGATGCAGAACCATCCCCATAAACCAGGTGGCTTCATCATGGCCTTTTTAACTGATGCAGAAGTGTCACAAAGCAAGGTGTCAGAAAACACACTGGTCCCCACTGAAGACAAAACTCCTTCTTACCAGAAACATTCAACATGTCATCAATTCGCCCTGTGATCCAGTAATAACCATCTTTATCTCTTCTGCAACCTAAAAATAGCCAGAAATGAGTGTGAGGCAGCAGTGCCAGCCCTTGGAGCAACTGATAAGGGATTCTGAGGGTAGGACAGGGCAAGATTTCCCCTGCTGTCCCCAGGCCCCTGTGACCACACCAGCCTGGACCCCCTTACCATCGCCAGTCACGTAGTACCCAGGGAACTTCTTGAAGTAAATGGTTTCAAACTGCTGGTGCTTTCCGTAAAGCGTGCGCATGATCCCTGGCCAGGGCTGCTTAAACACCTGGGGGTCAGAAACACAGAGCTGGGCCAGTGAGAGCCAAACCAATAACCTGGGTTTGCACCACGGTGAGAGAGACGTCAGAGACAGCCACAAGCAGCACTCAGACACTTGCTGCCAGTGCTGATCCACTGGGGAAGTCTCACCAGCTTTGGCCAGGGGGAAGGAGCTTGGCTGAGGAGTTGTTCCCATCCTCCTGCCTTGCCCACATGTGCAAGTACATTTAGTGATCAGCTGCAAAAGCTCCCACTAAGTTATGGCCTTGGAGGGAGCTCCCACTACCCAAGGGGGTTCCTTGTGTGGACCAGAGTTAGTGGGGGTAGATTCACAAATTTTTTAAGGTTGGAAAAGACCTTGAAGATCATCAAGTCCAACCACTAAACCATGTCCTCAAATGCCACCTCCACACATTTTTTCAACGCTTCCAGGGATGGTGACTCTACCCCTTCCCTGGGCCAAAAGATGTGGGTACTCCACCAGGAATGTGCCAGACTCACATGGAATGGACAAAGGGAGGGTGGGGAAGATCAGTCCTTCCTTACCAGGTAACCTTCTGCTTCTCCTTCCAGCTCTTCCCCCGACTCGCTCAGGATGGCAGGGACCACACCGAAAAAGGGGAATGTCTGCCATGAGGACCAGAGAGAAAGGAGAGATGGAGGTGAGCCCCTGCATTAGACCCCCATGAACCAGAGGGAGTGGGAGGCAGGGCAAGGGCAGCTTTGGAGAGCTGTGGTACACAGGGCCCATGAGCACGGCTGCACGGGGCCAGCACTGGGATTTTGGGTGGTGGTCACCTCCCCACGTGCACCACTGTCCCCTCACTGGTGGTTGCAGGCTGCAACCACCCAGCCACGGAACAGACAGGGCCTTGTTGAGGCTCCTGGGGAGATCACAAGTACTCACGGCAGAGCCTGGCTTCATGGGGGTGGCAGCAGGAAGGGGTGTCAGCATGTGGCCTCCCTGCAAAGAGAGGCAAAAACCAATGAGTTTGGGCCATGCCAGCCCATCCCACAGCTGTGCCAGCAGCTCTGGGAACAGCACATCCCAGTCAGGGCTACTCAGGGCAGGTGTGGAGATGTGCCCTGGGATAGATATGGCAGTGGATGAGGAGTCTGTCTGGGCACAAAGCTTTGGAGCTGCTGGGGGAGAGAAGGAGGGGAAGGAGAGCAGTGTCCAGAGCAGAGTTTGGAAGAGACCCTTTGGAGAGGAAGGTTTCCCTTTGGAGCCTGTTCGAGTTCCAGGATAGGAAGAGAAGGGGCACATCAGAGTTTTCTGGGCACGCCAAACAAGTAGTCCCCACAGACCCCAAACCTCACTATGGGAAACCTGCAAAGAGCTCCCCTGCAGGAGCACAAGGGACAGAGGTGCCAGGGACACCCAGCCAGGACTCACCGTCTCTGTCTGCCAGAACGTGTCCACAATGGGACACCTCTCCTCTCCCACCACACGGTAGTACCACAGCCAGGCCTCAGGGTTGATGGGCTCACCCACGGTCCCCAGCACCTTCAGGGACTTCCTGCTGTGCCTGCAGAGAGGAGGGAGCTGGCAGGGGCTCAGCAGGCCTTGGAGAGCAGCAGCTGTGAGCCTGCTGCACAGCAGAGCCTGCAGGAACCCCTGGGCTACCCAAAATGGACTTTGCAGGTACAGTTCAGAGCTTTCTCAGCGCTCTTTCATAGGGGAAGAGAGGAGACCTGGGACACTTTGGCATCTCCCTCTCAACCCTCCTGTGCACAGCCAGTGTCCTCATGCCACTGGGACTGGCACTCACTTTTTGACGGGCTCCTCGCCGTACTTCATCAGCAGCCGGATGGCCGTGGGTGCTGTGTAGAACTTGGTCACCTTGTACTTGTCAATGATGCTCCACATCCTGCCGACATCTGGGTAGGTGGGGACACCTTCAAACTGAGGAGACAGAGCAGTGACACAGCTGTTCCTCACTGCTCCCCACCTGCAGCGCCTGCCCAAGCAGGAGGAGCCAAAGAGCAGCTGGACCTCAGCACGTCCCTACAGGGGTACCATGCAGTGAAACCAGCCCAGGTCAAGGACCCCCTCGCTGCCTCCTTGGGATGGATTTGGCATCAGCCCACCCCAGGTGTCCTAGCAGATGTCCCCTGACACCCCCTTGCAGCACGGCACTTGGGTGGCCACCACAGTGACACAGTCCCACCAGCCCAAATGACCCTGCCCACGTGGCAAAGGGCAAGAGGTCCAAATACTGTGACAGAATCACAACCCAAAGTACCAAGGGCTCCCTAAAGGCCTCCCCCAACATAACTGATTTTCCTGCTTGCATTTCCCTGGGGATTCTTGGGCACAGGTCTCTGGCTCCCTGATCTGTTACACTGCCGAGAGAGATACAGGCACAGGAGTTCAACAACAAGTTGTCAAATCAGCATCAGCAGGGAAAACATCACTCCCTGATCCAGTTTTTCCATTAACTCAGAGCAGCCCTGGCCCCATTGGTACACAAGGCTTGTACTTTCATGGGAAAGAAACAGGGGAGCGTTTGAAAAATTAACCAGCCAAAAGCCACACACAAACTACCCCACCATCAGCCACCATGCCCTCCCTGGAGAGCACCACCTTTCCTCACAGAGCCCTGCACACCATCACGGAGCAATGCAGGGATGCAGCTCGGCACCACCATCTCCCTTTTCCCAGAGTGAAGGCACCCACTGGCACGCAGCACTCACCAACACGCTGGTGGCCCCGTTCGCCAGGGGGCCGTAGGTGATGTAGGAATGGCCCGTTATCCATCCAATGTCGGCCGTGCACCAGTACACATCCTCAGGTTGGTAATCAAACACGTATTTAAAGGAGGTGGCAGCAAAAATCATGTACCCACCCACGGTGTGCAGCACACCCTGCGAGGAGAAGGCACAGGAGTGTCAGGGTGAGCTCCCACCACCGCCCTCACCCTGCCAGGCCCAGCTGAGCATCACTGAGCTCCAACGGCAGCTGAGCAGGAATAACCAGCACAGTCCCCTTCCCAAGACCTCTGTGGCTCCTCTTCCTGCTGGGGCCTCCCAATTCCCCCCTCACCAGTTCCCCCAGCTGAGGGGTTCCCGTGGCTCGGCCTGTCCCGTGCAGGCAGCTGGGAGCTCACCTTGGGTTTTCCAGTGGAGCCGCTCGTGTAGAGGATGAAGAGCTCGTCCTCGGCGTCGCACCACTCGGGCTCACACTCCGTGCTGGCACCACTCATCAGCTCGTGCCACCACGTGTCCATGGCGGGGTTCCAGGGAGTCTGAGGAAAGCACAAGACTGGAAATAGGCTTGTCCAAAAACAAGAGAGGGGGGATGAGCACAGCCCAAACCTCGCCCCCCTTACAGGCCATCGAGGGGGATGTTCACAGCACAGCCTGCTGCAAACCATGCACCAGAGCTGCAGCTCCCACTCCAGAAGCTCCTTTTCACAGCCCACAGCCACGAGGAAAACCTTAAAAACACGATCTGGCTGCAAGACCTGAAGCAGAGTGTCCAGACCACAGGTGACGGCGATGAATCCCTGTGGGCAGCAGCAGCAGCCAGGAGAGGCCCTGCAGCAGCAGCTGCTCTGGGCTGTGGCCTCAAACAGGCTCCTCCTGCCCTGTGGGGCTGCCCCACGCTGCAGTCCCACAGCGAAGCAGCAAGCACAGCCACACAGCCACCTGTCCCACAGCCACCTGTCCCACACACCTTGTGGGGATCTCGATGGCAGCACAGCCCGAGACAAACAGCAGCATGGTGGGCTCACACTGCTGGGTCCTGCAGGCCCCCAAAAAAATCTGTTCTCTGGGTTTTCAGGTAATAACTACCCTGGTAAGAAATGACTGCACCAATGCAGAGCCACCCAGCACTGGCTGACTGAAGATACCAGGACTGTGACAGAGCCACCAATGCCTGTGGCTGACGGGGAGAGGTCACCCTGAGGGCTGTTCTGGCTGCCCAGCTCTCCAGGGTGGTGGCACAGGTAAGGGCAAGACTTAACTTTCCCTGACCTCACCTTTCCTCAGAGAAACTTGGGGAAAGCTGGGCAGGGAACACGCCCCAGCCTCAGCTCAGACCTCCACTTCTCACATCTCTGTGAGGGCTGGCACCTGACCCAGAGCCCTGCACATTTCCTCCTCATAAAGCCGGACTAGCCACAGCTCCCTCAGCTGGGGTGCACAGAGAGCAGCCACAGGGTCACACAGTGACTCTCTGCAGCCCTAAAAATGTTCATGTGACATCTGGAGGCATCGGGACCCCACGGCCCAGCACACAGCTCCCGCACATGCGGTGCAGGGGACACCAGCTGCTTGACAGCTTGGCACAAGTGAGCCTGCTTGGAAAGCTTTCACGGACCCCCAGGGCTCCTGGTTTTACCTGGCAAAGCAGTTTCCACAGTTCTGTCCCACCAGCCAGCTCCCAGCAAGGCACCAGGTACACAAGCCCAAGGCTATCCAGCAGTTTTCTCTTGCATTCCTCCTTGAAGGATCCCTGATTTAGCACCCAGCCTCCAGTGCCCCACAAAGGAGGTCAGACCCCCAGCACTGTGTGTCTCTGCCTGCCTGCTCTGGGGGTCCAGAGGCCACAGTTCCTTGGATGAGGCAGGCAGAGTCCACATGCCGGGTCTGGAGCTCCAGGTTTGCTGCCTGTGGCCAGGAAGCTGCAGGTGCCCCCTACCAGCCTCCCCGCAAAGACAAGTGCATCGTGAGAGCTGCTTTGGACAGGCACAGAGCCAAACCCTGACCTGGATGCTGACACTGCATCCCAC
Organism: Cnemophilus loriae; assembly: GCA_013397755.1. Classification (NCBI taxonomy): domain Eukaryota; kingdom Metazoa; phylum Chordata; class Aves; order Passeriformes; family Corvidae; genus Cnemophilus; species Cnemophilus loriae. Next base: position 1,055,829 of record VZTF01002414.1, on the reverse strand, counting down.
GGGCTCTGCACTCCCCCAGCAGCACGCTGGCCTGTGCCCAGGGGTCACGGATGCGGGTCTGTTTCTGGAAGCACTGGTGGCACTGCGTTCGCCCCCACGCCGTGGGCAGCACTGCCAAGCTGGGTGGGGTCTGTCACTGACATGCAGCTGCTGGCACCCCGGTTAGGAGGGCACGTGTGGCCGGGCAGCCAGAGCAGTTAGGGGAGGTGGGGAGCTGCACGGGAAGCAGAGGGGAGGTGCCAAAAAGAGGAAGGCAGTGCTGTGTGTAAATACCTTGGGATGGAGTCTCTGTGAGCTTTCAGTCTTTTTTTCCTGTTAAAAATCCACAAAGAGGGTGTGAAATCTGGGAAGCAGAGGACCCACACCGGGCTTTGCAGGCAGGGAGCTGGAAGCCCACAGGCTTGGATGCTGGGAAATCACCCAGGCAGGCTGGAAAACGCTCAGATCCAGGGCCAGGCCAGGAGATGCCCTCTGAGCAGAAGCCTGCCCATTTCCATCACCTTCCCTGGGTACCAGCTGCCTCCAGGACAGGTCCCCAAGGCCACCCCCTGCACGAGGCTGGCTGGGAACAGAGGCACAGAGCCAGCCCACGGACCATCCAATAGCCTCACACAAGCCAACGGCACAGTAAAAATGCACCCACAAGGGAAAGGATCCTTAATAAAGTGTCCAAACAAGTAGAGCAGAGAGAGCCAAAGGGTAAGAGACACCCTCCAGCCTCCCCCCAGGACATTCTGCACAAAAACCTCACCTCACCTACTGAAACCAGCACAGGGACAGGCTGCCCCGCAATCACCCTGCCAGGGAAACCTCACACAGGAAGGCTGGTCTGCTCCAGTTTTCCCATTCCTTTGCATCTACCCTGCCCTCCCAAGAGAAGTGGCAGAGCAGGCCAAGGAACATGGCCAGGCTGTCAAACACAGAGCAACACCCCAATAAAATTAACACAGCTGAATGAGGGAAAATAACTCAAAGGTAGAGGATCTGCTGGACTTCTTGTTCCAGGGATGTGCACAGACCACTCCTCCTGAAAGCAGAGTCTAAAGCTCAAATACTCCCCAAACACAACCCATTTCTGAGCCAGCAGCAGCCTGGGGATAACTCAGTGCAAATAACCACCCAACACAGAGGGACAGATGACAACGTTGCAAGATTTGGAGCTGTGGGGTAGCCGAAAGTAACCTGCCTTTGGAGCAGGTAAGGGCTGGGCACAGCAGGGCTGCTCAGCAGCCTCAGGAACTCAGCAGGCAGCCACAGCTCCACGACACCTTCTCCTCCTTCCATCCCCATCTCACCATATGCCTCTGGCCCACATCCTTTCATCTGCTTTCAGTTGCAAGGGAAAGCCCCAGCCTGAGAGCTGACAGATTCCCTGTGCCAGCTGCACAGACCCTGCACTGCTCTCAGCAGAGGACTGCTGCCCTATCGGGAGGCTGCGCTGAGCCCACACCACGAGCACAGATCTCCTGGGTTTCCTCTCCTGCTGCCACTGTCACAGCTACAGTGCAGCACAGCATTGGTCTTTGCACAAAAGGGGAGAGAGACAAAGGGTTAGGAAGGAAAAGTCTTGTACTAGGCAGAGGAAAATGGGCGTCTTGTCCCTAGTGGCTTTGGAAGATGCACCCAGGGGTCCTGTGGGCTGGCAGCTTCTGAAGGTGTTAAAGGAACCAGCAGGGAGAGAATCTTGGTAAGGAAAAGGAACCATTTTTCAGACCACTCACACCAACGCAGCAAGGAGATGAGAAAACAGGAACAGGAGTCAGAACAGGAGCATCCAGGGAATCACTGCAGTGGTTTTGCACTGATCAATTCACTGGCCTCAGGCCCATGGCAATAAAACCCCCCTCTCATCCCACCAGGAACACACCTGCACATCCTGGCACACTCTTTTCAGAGGAGGAGACTTGCTGCAGGTCCCGTCCACCGCTATCTCTTCCCTGCCCAGGTGCTTCACCACGATGCACTTTTGCAAAGAGGATCCCCTGTAAAAGGCAGGAGCTGTCACATTGGGCTGCTCAGAGGCTGAGCCAGCCCTTCCTGGGATTCACAGGCAGCACTGGAGGCAGGGCAGGGGCCTGGAGCTGCTTTTGTTGAGCTGGAGCATTTGCTGCCATGCAAACTCCAGGTACACCATGAACTTCCAAGGACACCAGCTACAGGAACAGCTCGGAGAGCAGAACAGTCTGTGCACAGCTTACTGGGGATTTATCAGGTGTGATTCCTGGGGAGAAAGTGAGGGTCCCACAAGTCTCTCTCCCAGAACACTGCTGTGGAGATTCCTTACAAATCCCAAATTTGCCTGCCTGTGACCAGGAACAAGCCCTCCTACCAGGAGATGTTAGTGGCTGCTCCAACCCCTAGGCATGACTGACTGTCTCAGAGGGAGGAAAGGCTTCCAAAGCCTGATTATACATCAAAGAAAGGTGTAGGTGCTTGCCCCCTCATGAGGGCAAAGACAGCCTACAAAATGCTGACAGAATGATCTTATTTCCCTTCAACCCTGTTCAGGGTATCAACACAGCCTCCACCAGCTGATTCCCAGCTTCAGGATCACTTCTATCCTCCCAGGTACTCATTTTTACAGACATAAAGAGTTATGTTTTCTTAAAGAGTTTGAATTTCTAATGTGCAGACTATCTGCCCTGAATTTCCATATTTGATCTAACACACAAACCCACATTCAGTCTCACACAAGTTACACAGATGCTGTGTCTGTAAGCTTGGCAAAGTCATGTCACCATGATCGCTTCCCTTTCTGTAACATCTGATGCCTGTTTGTGTCAGACCTGCTGCAGAGTCTGCCCACCTATGACAACTCCCATTTGTGCAGGAGCAGATTCTGGCAGCAATGCCCTTTTTTTACAAGGGAATCCTAACTTACTTGTCTTTACATTTCTGGACGGCTTCGTCTGCAATCTGCTTCAAGTTGACCAGTTTGTCCCCTCGATAAAAGCCATCTGCAAAATGGTGAGGGAAACATCAGAGGGGCTTCCCAGCCAAGGCAGCCTGGGACAGCTGGAGCAACAAGCAGTTTCAGGAGGGCAGAGGAGCTCATGCACTGGAGTGAGGGGAAGCAGACAAACAGCTGATGGGAAAGCTCTCCTAATGCACCCTTTTAGCCTAGAGAAACAGGTGCCAAAAGACATGGTGGAATTCCTTCTCTGGGAGAGGTCCCAGTTTGACCTGATAAATCTCTTGTGAATATTCTGTGGGAAACAATCCAATGCATCCAGAACATAGATCGCAGTTTAGTGGGTCCTTTTCATGCCAAGGGAACTAATAAAAACAATATTTCTTGCACTGTTGGAAAAAAAAGCTGGGGAAATGTAGTTGGGCTCACATGCAACTACTGCCACATTCTTGATCCTTTGCTTTACAAGGCTGGGAGCTGCAGCAGAAACGTCCTCAAAACTGGGAAGGGTGGGAATTCTTACATTAGGCCTGCCTCATGATACATCTTGCAAACATCTGGCTGATTTTGAGGAGGAACATAGATGAGAAGTGTTTGGAAACATGCTATTAGCAGCTGGTGACATCAAGCTTCACAGGACAAACTGGGGGGCTGCTTAGAGGCTTCACCACATGTTCCGAGTGGGAAGCAGCATTTGGGCACAGCTACAGCGCCGCACCCGCTTTGGGAGGCTCAGCTGAGGCACTGCCACTCCCTCTGCCACTTCCAGGCTTTTAAAATAAAGATCTTTCAGCCAGGCAATAGGAAGAGAGTTGCTCAGACGTGTGTTTTACCTGCCGTGATGAGGAGAGAGCAGCCGCAGTCAAGGATCCGGTCGCAAAGGGAGTCTGCAGAGAAACCTGCAAACTGCCAGAGAACACACAGCAGAGTCAGCAAGGACACACAGAAACCCAACCCAAACCCCAAGAGCTGCTGTGCCGTTCACCCAAGGCAAACGATTCACCACCAGGCACTGCTGGAGAGAGCTAGAGGAGCTCACTGCACAGTTAATGCAGGGAAACAGCAGCATCTTAACTGAGCTTCCATCCCTCTCATGGTCAGCACTCATCTTTCCAGCTCCTCTCCCAAAACCAAGAGCGGCTCCCCTCAGAGCTCAGCACCAAGAGCAGCACAAAGAGCTTGCTCCTACCACAACAGAGTGCAGAGCTCCAATCCTGGCACAGGCGAGCATGGCAACGACCAGCTCCAGGATCATTGGCAAGTAGATGGAAACCCGGTCTCCTTTTTTCACCCCTATGGAGGGAAAGTGAACATGGCATTTGTCAGAATGAACACGTTACATGGCAAAAGAACAGCATATGGAAATAAATCAATTATTTTAATTCCACATTTATATGCACACAATAAAGCTCCAGCTGGAGCTGAAGCAGCCTTGGGTTTTGCCTTTCAAGCACTATAGCTCTTTAGAGATGATGGCAATGAACACTCCATGTTCTCATCTGCCTCCCTGAAGGAAGCAGGAAAGTAACCAGAGCCACTGCTTGCTGGAAAACCCCAGAGCACAAATTGAGCACTGATTTCTTCCTTGTACAGCTGATATGACCAGCACTGATCAGTTTTCACAGACAGAGCCAGGAATTAATATGTGCATTGCAGACCCAATTGATGAGAATTACTCAACAGACTGGCAACCACACAAGCAGTGACCCCAATGTCCAAACCCTTGGCCAAACGGCTCCTCAGCATCCAGTGCTGCTGTTGTCTCAGCTGTGTACCTTGGCTGCGGAGGACATTGGCGAACTGGCAGACTTTGTGCAGCAGCTCACGGTAGGTGATTTTCATGGAATCCTCAGGTTCATTCCCTTCCCTGGAAAAGCAAGATAATCTTTGTTACTGTGCAGGCAGTACAAAGTAAGAGTGACACTGAAAACTGCTCTGGGCAACAAATATGTCCTCACCTGCCCTTCCAAGCACAGAGTAACCAAACTCCAGAAATCCAATTCTGGACTAAAGTTCTCCAGTAGCAGGAAAATTTAGTCCATAGTTCCCACCCCTGTGTAGATCACTACTGAAAACAATTGAATGTGTGAAATGGAAATACGGGCACTTTCAGAGAGGCAAGAGGAGTCCAACAGAACCAAAGCTAAGAGTGCACAGGCTCAGGAGCACTCTGGGATTTATGGCATGGCTCCCTCACTCCTGGGTGCTCATGCCTGCAGATATCTCTGCATGAAACACGGGCCAACGTGCAGCAACACCCAGCCCCCAAATACCTGACATCTGATGGGCTGCGATGGGATGCCAAGGGCTGTCTTGTTTCCCAAGGTCATATATAAATACACCCGCGTATGTTTGTTCAGTGTCATGCCTGCTCTGCCTTATTCCCCCTGTGCTCCTCCGTGAACCAACTCCAGGCTCCTGCAGCCCAGACTCTGATGGGAAGATGAGGCAAGGGCTGCACCTAGAGATGGGACAGGAATGTCACATCCCCAGGGAAACGGCTTGCTACTGAAGTAAAAACCAGCTAATTTTAATGTGACTCAACGCTTCAGACATGCAAATGTAGTGGCATTCCCAAAGGATCAGGAATAAAGAGTTTGACATGAATTCACATGTGGAGAAGCAGCAGTTTCCTACACTCTGGAAGGACAGAGACACTTTTCCAGGTCTCTCCAAGGCAGCCAGCACAGAAACTCCAGTGATCCATAGATGAATAGGGGTATCACATCACTCTCAGCTGCCAGTGCTTCTGGAAAAGTGTCCCCTTAGTGTGTGCAGCCAAATGAAAAGCAACACTGGTGCTGGGGAGAGGCCAGGAAGCACCTCCATGCCATGTGCTCCCCCAGGACTGCAGCCAGGCTCTGCCTAGCTCTGAAACAGAAACCTCATTTCTTCAACACGTCAAACAGAGCGCTCCAAAACTGAGTACGGAATTCTAGCAAAAACCAACCACTTCCCCCAGCAACACAAACACCAGGAAGGCTTCTGGGATGCCAAAATGCATAAAGCAACACCCTCATTTCTCAAATAATTCTGTAAATCATGCCACTCTGCCAGCACAACAGTGACCACGTGCTCCAATGGCAGACATGGTCCTGGTGGAGAAACCACAAGAGCTGAGAGAGCCCCAGTGATACAAGCTCTGCTCCTGCCCCACGTAGAACAGGGGTTCCAAAACTGGTGGATACACCTGGATCATCATTTGTGGATCTGCTGCTTACGCACTTGACTTATCCCTCTTGATACCAGTTACACTTCTGGCTTCCACGGTGCTCTGCAGCAACTGGGACCATGGATACCTGCACTGACACAGGACAGGGAATCTTCCCACCACTGGTTCCTGGAAGGGCGATTCCCTGCTTGATCCTTTATGCAAGTTTGGCCCCTTCTAAGTGCAAAGGGGAGAGACACAAGAATACAAAGCAAAAGCGAAGTGTGGGAATGTGAACCAGTGCCCAAGGCAGGCTCAGCCTTGACATCCCAGCAGTTTCCTCTCCTTCTCCCATCACAGCCAGAAGCATCACTTTGAGCTAAATGACATATGAAACTATTAGTCAAGGTCCCTTACAGCAAGACTCTCAGCTAGGAAAGGGAAACCAGGAAATCAGTTTCCTTTTTCATTCTGTTACTTGAGGTCAAAGATCCAAGAGCTGATTTCAGTGCTGGACTTAGCAGCTGTAACTGATCTGGCTCTGGAAGAGCATCTGCTTCTGCCGTGTCTGGCTGCACACTGAGTGCCTTCCCTCACCATCCAGGTTTTCCTTTGTGCACCTACATCAAGGCTGGCACTGTGCAAACCTGCTTGTGTCCAGACGTGCAGGATCACTGTGTGTGCAACTCTCCCCTCAGCCACAAGCCTTGCTACGGAAAGCTCTTAGAAGACAATTACAACGCTTCCAAATGCAAGCTGGAGCATCCCAGCCCACTGATCCCTCACCTGAAGGTCACTGGGGTCTGCTGGGCACCACAGGCAGGCCCTGTGCAAGCCAGCCCCCAGCTCAATAAACAGGGCAGGGAGGAATGATGTCCCTTTGTCCATGCTCTGCCCCAGCAAAGGATCTAATTACAGCTTTTAACTAAGAGAGGAACACATTAGGAGGAAAGACTAGCTCAGGCTGCCCAGGGCCCTGTGTGCTATTTGGGGGCTGAGCAGCCAAGAGGAGAGACAGCCAGGTCACCCAAGCTGTGGGTTCTCAGGGGAGCAGCCCTGCACACGGTGCCCATGAGGGACACGGACCTGCCCTGAGCCACCCTGCACGAGGCACCGCTCACACATTCCTGCTCTCCCTGCACATGAGAGGCACATCTCAAATACGCCAGGTCCTCCTCCTTGGCAAGATTTCAGAGGGACATTCAGGCCAAGGAATGTACCCAGGCTCGTCCTCAAGGCCAGAACACATAATGCACTGCAGGAGAAGCACAGAGCAAAGCCAAAGAGAAGTTAAAACTTCTGCGTGGATTTTCAGGGGGCTTTCAAAGTCCTTTCCATTCATTTGCGTGACTGCAAAACAGCTCCACTACCACCAGCAGGGCAAACCTCAGGCTTCAGATTTTAAGAGGACCTTTTGTTCAACGGGAAACAAATCATGTCCTTGTTTCTACAGGATGAGATGCCTCCTTTCAGTGCATCTCCAGCCAAGGCCTCGAGCAGTCTCTAAAGAGCAGGCAATTGCTTTATGTCTCCCTGCATCCGAAAATAGTCTGGAGCGCCCACAGCTACACTCAGTGGGCTACAGCAGCACTCAGACTACTCTGTCCTCTGCTCTGGCACAAAAGCCCAGTAAATGATGGATTTTGGGCAGAGCATTTAAAGGAATGTCCACTTGCACGCTATCAAGTACTCTCTGCGTCAAAACCAAGCCTGTAAACTCGTGGCATCCAAGTTCTGCCAGCAGCAGACACTGCCAACAGTGCCCATCTGAGATAAGCAAGAGCTGTCAGCCCTGAGGGTCTCACATGGGCTCCCTCGTCCAAATTCAACTGAAAAAGAAATAAAAATGCACAAATAAACCTCACTCTTCTGAAAACAGCACCACAGAACTCACCTCCGCAGTTCTAACCCCACCAAATCCAACACTCCCTAAAGATATATTTTTTTAAGATCTGGTGGTGAAAATAGTTGGCAGCAGCACTGGTATGATTGTTCATGTGCAATCTCTGCTCTAACAGCAAGGCTTCTTCTGAAAGGAAAATCCAATTCTCAGCTGCCCAAACATCCCAGATACAGCATTAGATGAAATACATGGTGAAGCATAGTGAGTCTGACGTTTTTTTCATCTTCAAACCAAGTCCTACATTTAGCAACTGTAATCCAAAATTTTACAGTATCATCTGGCTCATGGCAGGAATGCATCTGAGATTTTTAGCACTTGAGAAGCCTGTGTTTTACATATTGCATGTTGTGTGAATGCTCAGCTGGAGAAGGCAAGTTTGGCCATATGGAATACATATGGCAGAAATTTTTCCCTGTGAGGGTGGGGAGGCCCTGGCACAGGGTGCCCAGAGCAGCTGTGGCTGCCCCTGGACCCCTGGAAGTGTCCAAGGCCAGGTTGGACGGGGCTTGGAGCAACCTGGGATAGTGGAAGGCGTCCCTGCCCATGGCAGGGAGTAGAACTAGATGACCTCTAAGGTCCCTTCCAACCCAACCCATTCTGACTCTCAGATCTCCACTGAACCACTCACTGACACAGTAAATGCAAGTTTGTCAACTAAACACACAGATGCACAACTGGAGGCCTTCTGAGGCAGGTCTTCTCCTTGAAATTGTGATTTGTTGAAGAAGTCGGGTTTCCTGCAAAGAGGAGAGTTTTGTACCTGCCTGCAGCCATTCCTTGCCAGGGCCAGACACCCCAATGTCACTGAGGACCACCACCACCGCAGTGTGCAGGATGGCAGTGCCCAGCCCTGCTCCAAACAGATCCCTGCCAACATATGAAAGGCAGCACAGGCTCTGCAGAGCTCTTACCCTCCTGCTCCCTTCTACCAGCAGTTAAAACAAGGTGCTCCCCACTTCAGAGCAGGCGCTGTGATGCACACAAAACCCCACAGCACAGACCCTGCCAGCATCCAAGCAAGGAACAATCGCATGGAAAAGTCACACAGGCAGGAGAGGAAGAAAACATCAGGTGGGAAAGCTGAACACTTGTCACTTCTGTGGCACTACCACACTCACAGGGGGCTCACAGACTGTCTGCTCAGCTGGGAGTTTGACTTCGGAGATGCAGAGCCACAGAGCTGTTTCACCTGGTGCCCAGGTAGTAAATCTAGGTTAGGCTTCCCTGTTAGAGCCACCACACAGGTGAGCATGTGATTTAGTGCTGTACATCCATGGTGTAGTAGGGAAGGTGGTTTGTAGGAGCAGGCATGCACTTCTGCAGAGCCCCATTAGCCCAAGCACTGATCCTGTGGAGCAGTCAGGGATGAGGAGCAGCAGTGTGGGAGAGGGACGCTGTGCCCACATGCCCTCCTGGATATTTGCACCAAAGCAGGTTAAGAAGTTACTGTGCTTTGCCAAGCACCAGGGCTGACTACAGGACTTTGCAAAACACAGTCTGCTTGACCCACTCATCATGTAACCAAGTGAGCTGAGCCCATCTCAGCTGTAGGGTGACAAACAGGAGGGAGGGACAGGAACTCAGCGGCCAAGGCGACACACATTTCCCAAGAGCACCCAAACAGACCAAGCAAAGCTGACCTGAAAATGAATCAGCAACACGGTTTGGTTCTTCTCTTTCACCACATTTCTAAAGAAAAGTTATTTGCATCACTTGTTTGAGTAACAGATGACTATGACTCCCTAGGCAAAGCTCCCTCGGCACTGGCACAGAGCAGCAGGAAGCACGGGTTGCACCAGTGGCAATTACAGTTTTCAAAGGAATTGAGGATGATAATTGTGGTTTACAAGGGCTACAACACCACTGATAAGGTCACGTACAAGAGAAAAGGAGGAAATGAAGCCAAGCAAGTGAAGTGTTCAAGTTTTCGAGATCTGCCAGACCATCTGCAGATCCACGCAGTCAGAAACAGAAAAATCACAGACCAAAGCATATTAAGGACAAAGCCAAAGCGTTTCTGATCCCTGGAAACAATCCACTGAGGACCAAAGGGGCTGCAGATCATTTAAGTTTCTCCTCTAAGCTCCTGTGAACACATCACTCCTTTTTTGCAAGGGCATGTAGTGACAGGACAAGCAACAACGGCTTTAAACTGAAAGAGACGAGGTTTAGATTGGATATTAAAAAGAAATTCTTCCCTGTGAGGGTGGGGAAGCCCTGGCACAGGGTGCCCAGAGAAGCTGTGGCTGCCCCATTCCTGGAAATGTCCAAGACTAGGTTGGATGGGGCTTGGAGCAACCTGGGATAGTGGAAGGTGTCCCCACCCATGGCAGGGGGGTGGAACGAGATGAGCTTTAATGTCCCTTCCAACCCAAACCATTTAGTGATTGAGTAAAAGCAGCAACCCAAAGTTACCAAGCACAAGTGTGGGGCATGTGAAAGGTAAATTTTCAGAGCACAGCAAAACATCTCAAAGCCACCAGGTCTCATTTTCTGACTGGCAGAGGTGTGATGGCAGCCCACAGTTTTTCCTAATGCAGGACAAAGGCTCCGCATTTTACCTATGGAAAGCGCCCTTAAGAAAACATGGATTCCCAGTTTGGAAAAGGTGTTGTAAGAGGGAAAGAAGCCTTTACCGCATGATGCCATGTCACAGGAAGAATTAGCACAGGGGGGAACCACAGAGAGGCTCAATGATCTCAAAAGTTTTTTCATCCTAGTTAATTCTGTGATTCTGTGACTCCAGTAGAGCAGAGATGGGGACTGTGGGAATGCCGCCTTAGAACATCTCTGTTGCCATCTAAACTAAAACATGCTCAGAGCCCAAAATCCCTCCTAAAAATGGGACCAAATGCAGCATGAGAGATCTCCAGCTCCTGCTTCACCAGCAGCCTGTCCCCCGAGCAGGGTACAAGGTAAAGGAAGGAACTGTCCCGCTGTGGTGACAGCTCTTCACGTGCAAGGTCACTGGGGGTGGCCAGGAGGGCTCACGGCTCCCCAATCCATTCCACATCCAGAATTAGAGCAGCCAAAATGCCAGGCAGAGCTGGGCCAGCCAGGCTCCTGCCATGTGGGGAATGTGCTCACGTGTGAGTCGCATGGGCAGCAAGAGCCCTGGGCGTGCTTGGCCACCGTGGTGTCAGCTGCTCACACACCTCCTTCCACCACCTGGCCTCGGCTGTTCTTAGGACAGCCCCAAAAACTGCTGCCTGAAAAGGGTCTGCCTGGACATAGCTTGGTTTCTCAGGAACAACAACAGCCAAAACTGAAAAAAATAGGATTTCTGCCTCCGCCCCGGCCTTGTTTATGCCACTTGAGAGAGGAACAGCACTTGAGTAAAGGCAGCATTTTAAATTTGTTTTTGAGAAAATAGATTACATTGAAACACGAAGTTTGGTGAGAGCAGCTGTGCAAGATAGTCAGAAAAAGACACCCTTTCATCAGAAAAAATATCCCGGTATTTGCATGGATTGTTCAATATGGAAATGCTCTTAACTGCACAAGCGGATAGGTCTGCAGCAGGTCTGCAAAAAACCTCCATGAGAACATTTCATAATAACAGGGCAGACTGCCCAGCCCTGCCCGTGCTTAACGTCACCATCTCCCACCACAGTAATGTAAAATTCTCAAAGGAGTTCTGGGAAACCTGAGGTTTCTCGAGCAGCAGGTTTATCAGAAAGCTCAACCCCACCATCACCACACTTAAATCCCCTTGTGTCACAACACGGATCAAGAAAGAAGTTGCGCAATGACACAGCTCAGCTTGGGAGGGGCTGGTGAAAGGGTTTTCCCAGTGTGCTCAGAAATATTTGGCAGCACTGAGAGAACATAGTTGAGAAAACCTGGGAACAGAAAGCCCAGCAAAAAGAAGAATCTTACCAGTTTAATGCCATCACTTCCTAAACCCACACAGCTGACTCTGACAACTGCATTAAAACCATCCATCAATCTTCCCCTCCAGTGTCCCCCATACACTTAGGTAGGGCCTAACAAAGCTCTGCTCTCAAATCCATCCCTGAGCCAAACCATCTCAATTTAAAGTTGATCATGTACCTAGGATGAACGGGTTCCTAGTGCCGTTAAGAAACACAAACCAGCTGTGTCAAAGCAGGGACCCTGTGCTCTGCAGGGCCCAGTGTTCTGTGTTCAGCCCCAGCCCCATCCTCTCCAGCCCAACTGACTCCAACACAGGCACTGTGTTAGTGTGTATTTTACAGAACAGTCAAAATAGAGCTTATTTCTACAGGGACACTGGGCCACCATCTGCTCTTTGATCAAAGAACCAGTCCTCTAGTCACCTTTGAAAAAAGCCCTACGGACATACAGCCTACAAAGCAAACACCCAACACCCTGCATACTTGCTGCTGTCCCATAGGAAAACCACATCCATCTTTCTGTCCTTCCTTCTCATTAAATGCATTCCCAGCTACTCTTTGTATCTACAGACTTTCAGAAGCTGAACAAATACCAGAGGCATCTAAAGAAATAATATTTATCTTGTGCAGCCCAACCAGGGTTTACTCTGCCACACCCTGAGCGATCCTACACCAAAGAGCCCAGCTGGAGGTGGACACTGCTCCAAAACCACTCTTTATTTATCAACCTGCCAAAATTCCCTCCAATTATCCCACTCATGCCAGGCTATGCCCTAAAATCTACTTCAAGCCCCTTTCTTTAGACAGTTGGATGCTCAGACATCTCTAAAGGAATCAACACGCCCCACCTCACACTGCTGCTGGTTCATCAGCCAACATGGGCAAGTGAACTCAGCGCCGTGGGATCTGTACAGTCTGTGCTCACACCTGAGAGCCAGAACACTCCAGGGCAACAGTTTTGGGGAAGATAGGATCGACAGCAGCCAGCAAGTCCCTCTTCAACGGAAATGTACTCTCACCCTGGCACATTTGACAAGATAAGTAGTTTTACAAGTCATACAGACCGCATGTAAATACCGTGGTGACGGTGTCAGCAGCCACTCTGTGCTGATGGGCTCAGCAATGGGAATTTGCTCCTCTGTGGCTTCACGATTTTCCTACTTGCTTGATACTGAGTAACCACCAAGTCAAGAGGAAAAGCATTAACTCTTAACTCTTACTTTCTGAAGCAGTTTAAAACACAAGAGAACAACCAATGGAGAAATACGACAGCTTTTTGCCTATTTTATTTAGGGGAGAGGTTTTTTAAAGCAAATTTTAATTACTTTTTTAAAAACAAAATGATTATATAGCGTTGCAACAGAGGTCATGTGCAAGACTCAGCCAGCACATCACGGAGCTTGGCTGCCCTCAGCCAGCACTTGTAACCCCACCAGCCAAACCCACTGAATGTTTCAGAAGAATGCGAGAGTTTGACATGAGAGGAAACATTTCAGATGTTTACCATCAATGAGGTTTTCAAAGGAGCATAGACTATTTTTACCAGTCCAGTGGGTGTAGGGCTTATATTCAGTACAAAACAGCTGATTCCTTGTTTAAACAATTTACAGCTGGGCTGTGGAACAGACAGAGCTGTGGAACAGATGGAGCTTCTGTAAGTTAAATAATCAACGAGCCGTCTGCAGCTGGGAAATGCCCCATTTTGGGAAATAGCTGCATCTCTGGCTGGAACAGTCTGGCAAATTTTGAAGAGCTTCTAGAAACACAGAAAGCCAGGCAAGGAAATTTCAATGGAAGCTCAAACAATATACATGAAAACCATGGTAGGAAATCAAGCTTTTAATTGGATTTTTGGTGGACTTTTCAACTTCATGCATTATAAATCTCCAGAGGTGAATGGCCGAGTGTCACCTGTTTGAAAGTCATTTCGGAAACATCTCTTAGAAGATGGTCAGTGGCAACAGGAATGGGAAACACACTTCACTATCACTGAATGAATCACAAAATGAATGGTCTGGGTTGCAAGAGACCTTAAAGACCATCTGGTTCCTGGGCAGGGACACCTTCCACTATCCCAGGTTGCTCCAAGCTCCGTCCAACCTGGCCTTGAGCCCTCCCAGAGATGGGGCAGCCACAGCTTCTCTGAGCACTATCAGGTAGCCAGGTGTGACAAAGCAACCAGGAAGGCCCCCAGCTTCCTTGAGGGATTCCCCTGAAGAAGGGAGGTGACATCTATGAAAATGAATTCATGGAAAACTGCCAGGGCTCACAATTTCCTACCGCACCTCATTTCGACATTTCCAAGTGATGTGCAGAAATGCAAACAGAGAACTGAAACCCTGCTCCAAAAGGGGGGAGGCAAGAGCTCTTGTGAAACCACTGGCCATCGACACTTCAGCCCAGGAGCTCCAGGCACAGACAGTCCACCATGCACAGCAAGTGCAACAAGCCACCAGAAAAATGCCACACTTGGAACAAGCACCCACTCACATCTTTTTTGGCAATGCCTGAGCATTTTGTCCCCTACTTGGAGCAAGTCTCATCAATGTGGAGCCGGAGTCCTTGTCCACTGCTGCTCCATTCACACCAGGGTGCTAGGGGAGAACACACAGCCATTCACACAGCTAAAATAATCAGGTTTTCTAGTCCAATGAGCAAACTGAAGGCTCTGATCTTCCGTGTCCTGAATCCATACAGAAGTTCACCATCCTCTCTGTCCATGAACTCCATTTATCCATTTATCCACTGCAAGTTTCAAATCTCCTGCCAATATTTGCAATATGCCCTCACTGCTCAACCACGGTGCCCCTCTCTAAAGTAATCAAGTATTCTTAAAACACATCCAGTTGCCTGTAATAGCTGCCAGCAGAACAAGACAAAAGTTTCACAGACATGAGAAAATCCAGGTGCCATTCTGTGCACACACATCCCTCATACTGCCCCAAGTAGTTATTGAACAACCACAGCCCCAGAACCATGCCGAAAGGCAGCATTGCACAGGGTATAAACCAATGTTTTTGGGTGGAAGTGTAAGCAGAAATTCATGAAAAGTTATTAAATCCCTTGTGCAGAACCTAGAGAGCTGTCAGAGCAATGAGGAGGACAAGGAAAAAGTACTAAATAAGAACATAAAAGCTGTCACTGGTGTCATTTATATAGCAGCACTGCACTTGTGTTCACAGCAGCTCAGCCAAGAGCCTCTTAGACTAAACCAAAGTACCATGTTGGGTCAGAACCATGGCTGATATTTTGCCTCCAGGAGCAACAGCAGCAGGAGATGCTGTTTCTGGAGCACGTGGGCCTGGCCACCATCAGCAGTTCTGTTTCAACACTGTCCTTGGCAGTCCTGCTGCTGACCCTGAAGAGTGATCGCTGAAAGTGAGGAAGCAAAGGGCAAGGTTAAAGCAGCTCCACAAAAACACTGTTCTTCCAGGCACACTTGAATCACTTTCTTGAACAACTTTTTGTGGGAAACCTCCCGAAGGTGGTCTGAAAAGAGCCATCTCCATGCGCTCAGTGCCACCGGCCTCGTGCTCCGGCAGCTCAGCCAGCAGCTCCACCACCCCTCCCAGGGACCCCGTTCCACTGCACCCCTAGGGATGCAAGTCAGATTTACTGGTTCCCAGGACCCTCTCCATTGCCCTCTCTGGGCAAAGAGGGGCTGGCAACCTCCCAGCCCTTGGCACTACAGCCTTTTGCAAATACTACCAGTATACCCTGGCCAGCAGCTCTGCAATTCCACATTCAAGTTCCTGCCCCCCATCTGGGGCACATGCCATCCAATCCTGGGCACTTACGGACAGCCCACTTGTTTATCTGGTCCAGTACTTCCTGGATATTCCCTTGTATTTATATAGATGGATGCTGTATCCCTGCCAGTAGCAGCTACCAAAGGTTTCCGAGCAAAAGGCTGGGAACAAACAGATCCAACAAAACTCAAATGAAAGCTGCTTCCCTGATTCAAGGCAGCTGAGCTGCTCTCCCAGGCAGGAGAGGTTAAACAACCCCTCTCCTCACTGCTCTGCTATGGAGCAGCCACCCAAGTGCTGCCTGAGTGCCTTCTCTCTTAAGATTTGACTTAACAGAGAAGAAAAATCCCACTCTGTCTCCAGGAGCAGGATTATGTGTTATCTGAGCTCAGTAAAAACTACTTCCAGAGAAAATTTTCAATAATGTGGAACGCCTTCCCATGGAGGCACAAGTCCAGGGGTGCTTCTGAATGGGCAAAGCCACAGGACACCACAGGCACCAGGTAATCAAGTGGTCACCAACCTTTAATACCTGTCCCTTTCCTTCCTTGCACTGCAGAGAACAGTACAAAGCTGAGAGCACTTGCTAGCTCCCTGCTCCTGCCCGGCATTCTGGGATGGAAAAGGCTCTGCAGAGCAGGAATGGGGCTTGAGATCTCCAAAACATCAAACTAATCACCCTTCCCAGCATCTCCCTGCAAACCAGCAAGTGTACCTGACAGGGATGAATCACGTTCTGCTTTCAAGTCAGCCCTTGGAATGGAAAAACAACTTCCAGTGACTCTGAGCATGCCAAGTGCCTGAGTACCACAGTGCTCAATCTGCTGACTCACAGCATCCAGGAAAGCACACCCCACACACGCCTGAAGGAGGTCATTTGCTGTTCTCAGACATTTATTTCATCCCTTTGGCACAACTGCTCACCTGGGAACTACCTTGGAGATTTCACTAGTAATGAACAGGATGGAAGATGCAGCACATGAGAACAGCAGAAACACTTGGGACAGGAGAACCTCAAGATAGGACAGGAGAAAATGGGTCTCGGCACACACACATAGACCCCTTGGTAACAAGCTTTAGACCATGATCCCTGTGTTCTCCAGCCCCTCAGGCCAAACTCACAACCTCAAATCCTTAAGCAGGCATCACCATGCTGCCCTGGGGCAGCATCATCTTTGTATCTCTTTTGCAACCTACAGCAAGGGATTCAGAACACTTCCATGACATCAGTTCATTTTAAGCCCATCATGACCTTGCTCCAAACAGCCCACAGCCAAAGTTAGAGACTCCACCCACCTATGGAGAAAAGTCAGGGAGCTACACCTGAGGAGAAGCTCCGAGTCCGTCCTGTCCCAGCCTGTACTTATATATATGAGTGTCCAAACACAGTGGCTGCTTGCACTACTGCACAGCACTAACCACATTGCTTGGTGACTGCCCAGAACTGGGAGAGGAAAAATTTCAAAGAAGCCAGCAAAGCACATGACTTGGACATGCCTGAGCTACTACACTACTCCCTGTACTCTCTGTTTTAATACCATGTTTCTATTGATGCTCTCCCCATCCCCACTCCTGCACTACCCACGCAGCTCAGTCAGGGAGGGCCCCACGATGCAGGGATGTTCCCGTTTGGAGGGATGAGAAATGCTGTCTGAAGCATCGAGTTTCGTCACCCCCTCCCACACTGGCAGATTTCGCAAAGCCCACCAGAAAAAAGCTACACTTTCTGTGATGGAATCTACAGCTACCACTGCCCCTGAAGAAGGTACAAGATTTACAGCTTCATAAAATACTAACACATTCGGTGTAATTTATTACCTATTTTAGGTGCACATAATGTGCCTGATTTCCAGAAGCAGAGCATTCTACTGTTCAGCAGTGCTTCCAGAATAATTAATATCTGCCAAAACCAGCAATCCATCCCTCAGCACACACAACAGGGAGATGACATAGATTGCTGAGGAGGCACCCCAGAAAGGGCTGAGGGGGGCCACCCCTCTTCCCATGGAGAATCCCCATCAGGAGAGGAGATGTGCTGAGCCTGGGTAGTGCTGTGGGTATGAACCAAACCATGCACACACCTGCAAGTGTGGATCTGTAAAAGCAACCTTCCCAGTGGTGAATTTTGTTCTTTAAACAAACTGTGATTTAGAGATGTGCTTTCATCACCGGAACAGTGTTGAAAGAGGCTGCATCACTGGAAGGATAACAAGTCATCCAGGAAGTTACCAAAGAATTGAAGGGTCAGTTTGACACAGGATGCTCCAAAATCCTGAAGCCACTGGAAGCAGCAGAGCCAACTGCATCATGTAGAAGCTGGCTCCAATTAAGCACTTGGAAAGGCTGGATGTTAACAGCCAGCATCCTCTGCCACAGCATCTGTGCATATGACAGATGCGTGAGGTGGTTGGTTTGTTTCTTTTATTTATTTATTTTAAACATGCTCTTACAGTTGTTTGGTTTTTTCTTATGGAAAGTTTTATCAGAAGAAACCTCAAGGCTACAAGGCTCTAAACCCATGATTACATTTTAAAGTCAAATCATATAAAGAAACCCAAACCAAACAAACCACACCTCCTAATTTTAGATTTGCATGTCTTGTTTGTTCTAGGCCCAGAAGAGGAACTATTGGCACTCATTATTCTGTTAGACAAAGCTCCAGTAAGCTCTGGCAGCCTTTATTATCTTTATTGCCTCTTTCTAGATGTGTAATGTCATATGCCAATATGAAAAAGCAGGAAATGATTACACTCTCCCAGAGACGGCAGAAGCCAGGAACACCTGGCTAAGCCCCATCTCCTTAGCTAGAGGGACTCTAAAAACAAAGCTCTACCTCCTGCCCCTGGTCCCATCAGGCACTACCTGCACTGCAGACGGAGTAACTGATTTGAGAAACAGAGGCACAGGTTACACACAGAACAGGCCTCATCCAAGTACTTTCACACCCTGGGGTCTAATTAGAGAGTTTTGCAATAGGTGGTGTTTTTTTTTAATTCCCACATGGTTGTATTTTCACCTCCACAGGCTGTCCAGGCTGAAGTTTATATGAGATTATTAATAGACACTTCAGCACAGAACTAAGGGCTGTCCAAGTGACTTAGGCATGTCTACAGCAGGGTGAAGAAATACTGTGTTCCTGCCCTAATTAACCACCCCTCACAAAGTCCTCAGCACTGCTGCAAGTCCCCTTAATGTCCCAGTAGCTGGTCCAGTCCATTTCCCCTGCAAGGCCCACGAGAGTCACCGCAGGTACCCACCTGCACAGGAACCACCATTACTGACCTCAGCCTTTGCACACCATTATGAAAGAGATGTCACTTTCGAGCGCACCACTTTATTAGTAGCATTTCCTGGAGCTTCTGTTCCTTTTTTTAGGCCACATCAGCAATATCAAGCAGAAAAAGAGGAATCAGAAGCAGCAAAAACAGAAATACTTGTAACGTTCGCAAGCAGCCCGAGATATCCTAGTAGAACAGGCAACAGGGAAAAATCCATGTTTCCCACCAACTCAGGATGGCCATTTTGAGCTACATAGTTCTAACAGCACCATAAGGGCGACACCACGACAGCAAATGTCACCTATGTACAAGTTCTGCAGCATTAGGCAATCCCATGTACTGCCCTTTGTGCTGAAAACGCAATTCCATGTGGCTTGGGATTAGACCCTCTGAGTGGAGCCAATTTGGGCAGTCCTGGACTGCTGCTAGTGCAGGAACTTTAGAGCAGCTTGGCCATAACAAACCCAGACGAGCTTCTTGCTCCTTCCCATCCATGCAAGACTGGAGACAGCCACAGCCAGCAGTTCAGAGTTTTGTCAGGACACATCGCTTCTCAGAGACACTTGGCAATGCCTCCAAACATTATTCAACTTTTCCCTAATTTCCTCCTCTCTGAAAGCAAAGACCATGGTCCTGGATCTTTCCAGAGGTCTCAGAGCTGGACAGTCAACCAAACCTTGGTATAAGTTCAGCACCTTTCCCATCTAGCAGGCTACAGACTTTCTTAGAAGCAATCAAGTGGCTCAGGTGTTTAAAGATAAAAAAACCTCTTCAGCTTTAAGAGGTTTTAATGTCTTCTTCGACCTTTCATATAGTGTGACAAGTCTCAAGTGTTTTAGGGAGCCAGGCTCATTCCAGAGTGTTAAACACAAAATGTGAGAGGACAAGATGAGAGCAGTTAATTATTGTTTTGTTTTGAAGAAAACCACCTGCCCAGAGAGGAGTAATTTTATGAGCTGCAACCCTCAGCCCTGCTTTCTCAAGTCCTCAGCACCACAGGTTTGCAGGCCAGTGCCACACGTGTCACAGTGTGCATCTTCCATCCCTCCCGCCAGCATTCCCAGCTGACGGCTCCACACTACAGTGCCTGGTCACCCATGACAGAGCCATGCTAGGAGAGTTTGTCCCAAAACAGTCAGGGGAAACTCTCTGCTAAGCAGGAGGAGAGACTCTATTTTTTAGCACTGCGAACACCACGACTGACAGCCACCCACCACTTTCATATCCACTCCAAGCTTTGCTCAGCATCACGAATACCCCCACAAAGGCTGCCAGAATAATCAAAAAGAAAAATGTTCACCAAGCCCAAAGTAAAACTGTAGGCTGCTGCCTGGCTGTCACACAAAGATTTACGTGCACAAAGAACCCAGTCCCTCCAGAAACCCCAGCACAGGACCAGCACTGGCTGCCAAATGGCTTTGTTTGCTGACACACCTTTACCTGCGTAAGTTTACAAAGGAGCTTTCATTCAGAAACTGCAGTCATTTTCCATCAGTGAGCTAGAGAATCTATTTAACTAGCAGGGAAGTAAACACTTTCCAGCATTTCACCTGTGCCTTATCAATATGATTATCTACAGGCAGTGTGTGTAATTCTTTCACTGAAGCAGGAGGGCTATGGATAGAAACTCTAGAAACTCTATGAAGCCAATTTTACAGGCACAGCCAGAGCCACACTGGTATAACCATGTTCCTTTCAGCAGCGGGGTGGCTCCCAGTCAACTTTACACCAGGTAACTCAGGGGGACCTTCAGCCGCACAATAAATCACTTAGAGCATCTGATTTTTATTGCCATGACAGTAAGATTTCTCCATCTGCTCTGCTGAAAGGAGTCACCATATCCCAATGAGTTATTGCATCCCTACCATGGGGTACATTTAATTGTGCTTCTGCCCTGCTACATACAGTCATACCCAGGTTACTTGAGTACCAGTTCAAGGGAAACAGCAAAATGCACAGGAGAGCCAGGCACAGCTCTGTCTGAGGACACAGCTGTGGTGCCAGCTGAGCTAGTTCAGCAGGGGAGCATTACTTCGGGAGCTCAGACATCACCAGAGAAACCTAATTTGCATCAATAAGTTTCACATGGATTTTAACCCTAGTAACTACTCTGGTTAAAAAACAGAAACATACTTCAGATAGGGTTGGAAGTAACTTTTTTTCCCAAAGGTAGAGAAGCCAGTCTTTCTGAAAGCACCACACTTTCAAGTGCAATGAATCCACATATAAGCTCAGGTATTAGGAGAACCTTTCTGCCACAGGAGTGGAAACTCGCCAGACCCACAAAACATAAACACGGGAGATAATGGGGTTTATTAGCTTTTAGCTGTCGGATGTTGGCTGTTCATCCCGTGCCTCTATCCACATCCACCTCCTTCAGCAGGGAGTTGTGGCACCTGCCTCACCTCCTGTCTGCCCGCTCTGAGCTCTCAGCAGGTACAACTGCAGAGGCAGAGCTGCGAGTCAGGCGCTCCCCACTGCTATGCCGGGCACTTCAGTGCCCCCCAGGAAGGGCAGAGAAGCTTCTCGGCACAGCTCTTCCCAAGGACACTGCAAGCAAACACGTGCTGAACCTATCTAAAGATTAGCCCCTGTCAGGTTTTATGTTTTCATTCACCTCAGTAGAAATCGACACTGTTTGTACACTTTAGGGTGCTATTTACACACCTTCTCCACCACAATAAAAACAGAAACTTACCAGTAAAAAGCAACTTTGTCCCCAAGCTTCTTGTCATTGACATTTCTGTCCAGGAGGTTGTAGCAGATGTTGGTGGTCGCTCCTTTCATCCACTCGATGAAGATCTCCCCCTTGGTCACGTCGAAGTTGTACTTCAGGAAGGGTCCCGTGTGCTGACGCTTCCAGTAGAACTCTTTAGCGATGTCCCCCCAAAATTCTGCAAAGGCAACGGGCGCCGGAGCCCGTGAGCGGGAAATAGGGATGAGAGAAGCGAGGATAAGGAGAGCAGGGATGAGGGAAGCGGGGATGACGGAAACAAACGGGGATGAAGGAAACGGAGATGCGGGAAACGGGGATGAGGGAAACGGGGATGAGGGAAACGGGGATGAGGGAAACGGGGATGAGGGA
>VZTF01002414.1:997799-1032996 GCA_013397755.1 Cnemophilus loriae | reverse complement strand
CTGTCAGCAGGGTCCCCTGTCAGCGGTGTCCCCCTGACAGCCATGTCCCGCTGTCAGCGGTGTCCCCTGTCAGCGGTGTCCCCCTGACAGCCATGTCCCGCTGTTCAGTGATGTCCCCTGTCAGCCCATGGCCCCCTGTTCCCCCACCATCAGCCGTGTCCCCCCATGCCAGCAGTGTCCCCATTTAACAGTGCTGCCCTGTCAGCCACCTCTGCCTCATCAGCAGGAGCTGTGTCCCCTCTGTACCAGTCCCTGCCACTTTGCCAGGCGGAGGGAGCAGCCCAGGGCACTGTCCGTGAGATCCTCCTTCACCAGCCCCCAACACAAAACAGTGGCCATGGCCACATTGCGTGCCTTGTCCCCCTGCGGAAAACAACTTTTGTTTGGATCCATGACCCTCCACTTCCCCTCCACTGAGCCGTATGAGCACAGTGGCAGTTCACTGAGCACCTTCCTCCTGCAAAAGCATTGTACAGATCTTTTGAGGTAGTGAGAAATTAAACTTTATTTTTTTACTTTTTTTTCACCAAGAGGGCAGTCAAATGCTGCAGCAGGAGCCGAGAGTAGGAGTAGGGTCACAGTCCTTAGACACAGACAAAATTCAACAAGATAAGCCCCTGAGTAACCATCTCCATTGGAGCAGAAGGCTGGAGCTAGGGTCTCCGAAGGACCAACGTGATTCCAAGAGTCTGGTCTCAGAGCAGGAGTTGCCTGTGGTTGTACCTCCTGCAGCAGACCCATTGTCATCCCAATCTTTAAATTCCGTGCACTGAGCCCAACTGCCCCAACAGCATTTCCTGCCCCTATGACATTGCCTGCCAAGAAGATATTTCCTAGGCAGGCTGCCAAAACCTCAAATTCCTTTTCTCCACTGGGGAATATCACCCCTTGGAGCAAAGCACTGCTGTGCCCAGGCAGCCACCTGCCCTGGGAATTTTGTGGTGGTTTGGGCCAGAGCCAAGGAGCACTCGAAATATTGAAGTCCATAAACTTGAAGTTGGCACAGTGTCAGTGAGCAGGTACAGCCTACTCTGGTATCCTTGGGTTTTCCATGGTTTTATGCACTCCTCGGGAGTGTTGCCCTGCTGTAGGCTAGAGGAGACACAAACCTGTGGACTGGTGAGCATTGTCTGCCACTCCAAGCAATGTTCTCGTTAGCAAAGAGGCCAGAAACAGTTCTACAGACAAAAGCAGTGGTGCTGGTGCGTATTTTCCATTAAGGACGTTTTGAAGGGCACGCCTGTGCTGCAGCTCCCTGCTCTGGTGTCAGTTTGCTGCCTGCCCGCACTGCTTCAGGGCAAAGATTCTTCTGTGAGTCCATTTAGGAGGACCCAGCTGGTTTGCTCCGAGGTGAAACCCAGGAGTAGTTCAGGTGAGTCTCCCTCCATGGGCTGTGTCCTATGGACAGTATCACTCCAGAGATACTCTCTACACACCTCCAACACGAGCTCAGCAGGCTTTACACCCCAAATCTGTCAGCCACCCTCACACCATGCTGTAGCCCATGCAACAAGGCTTCCTCAGCCATGTGGTATAAAATCCCTGTCCTGGAAAGCTACAATGTGACCTCATATTATGCATTTCATTGTTATTAACAAAAAAAATCCCAAACCAAACAAACAAACAAGAAAAACCAAACAAAAACCCCCCCAAAATCACAGGAAGGTCAGTGTGCAGGGTCTCAATCTCTATCACATGGATGAAGGTGAAGTCTCCAGCACAAGTCCAATCCATCCAGATGCCCAGTTTTAGCCTGTTCCTTTCTGGACTTTCATCCTGGGATCACCAGTTTCTGAGCCCAGGCTTTCTCTGTGGGTAGACCAGTAAGGATACAGCCAAATCCTGCAAGATTTTTCCCTTCACCAGCCAGCAGTATTGTTGCCTCCAAGTTCCCTATTACAAAAGGTGGGGGTTTTTTTAAGAAAAAGTCAATTTGGCTCTGCAGCCTGGGCTCTCTGACAGGGGTACTTTTGAAGCTCCTCAGGAGCTATGGGCATTGCAGTCCAGCACTCCCCTTGGATCGATGGTCTGGGCACAGCCCCATGAGTTTCTGGCTACACTTGACACATCATTTAACCCCAGCTGGAAACCACACTGATCCTCTCCTGAGAAGCGGGACAAACCCAGCACTTCTAATGTCCTTCACAAGCCACCTCAAGCTGATAATTTTCTGTTATGAGTTGCCAACCTTCAGTTCCAGCAGCCCGTGTCCCAGGCATTTTGCATTTACCAGCAGCTCTCTAACAAACCCTCTGCCCCCTTAAGTGCCAGGAAGGGGGCTGTCATTCACCCCACTGCTGGGAAAGGGCTTTGTCACTCTCCTTGTCACAGGACAATGTCCCGGAGCCAGTGAAGAGGTGGTTTGCAGGTCTGGGAGGCACCCTTTGCTTCCCTTCTCATTGGCCTTTTGCTTTCAGTGATTTGTCTGGCTGAAATTCCCCACCAGCCTCAGTGACAGCATGATTTCTGTCCAGCAACTGTTGCCTGTGTGTGCAGGACATTCCAAGCCACGAGGCTGGGGCAGCACCATGTCCCACGAGCCTCACAGCTGTCCTTCACCCAACATTGTCCAGCTTGGGCTGCTGAAGCTGGGGAATTTTGATCTGTGGCTCAGGAAGCTGCCTGATGGGAGAGGGTGCATCTCCTCTCAGAAAGCACCTGCAAAGCAGAAAATTCCAAATAGCCTCCTGTCATTTTCCCAAGCTCTCTCCTCTTCCAGTAACTCTCCAAGCAGCTGCGAACAGGGTTGTGAACCACAGAGGTGGTACCACCAGTCAGACCCCCATGGCACAACCACAGCCCTCCTCACATTTTCACTTCAGTGTCTCACAGCTGAAAAACCACAGAACCATGGAATAGTTTGGGTTGGAAAGGAACTTAAAGCTCATCTCATTCCAACCGCCTGCCATGTGCAGGGACAGCTTCCACTAGGCCGGGTTGCTCCAAGCCCTGTCCAACCTGGCCTTGACACTTTGTTGATATGTCCAGACTTCCTTTGGTGATTTTACAGGATCTAGGGAAGGGGCTCCTGCTGTATGACCATGCTTTGCTGCTCCAGCTCCTCCACGCCAGGGCAGTTTGCATCCAGTTGGGCTCCTGCCCTGGGAGCTGGTTTGTGGTGGGGCTGGATGCTGCAGGGTTTGCTCCAAGCTTGGCTCCCAGCTCTCCTAACTCACCAGGCAGTCCTGCAAAATCAGCTGCATTATAGGCCCTTTATTTCCCTCTTCCTGTAAAGGAATAAAAGTACTTAAAGTGTATATGTTAATGTATATTAAGGTCTCTTGAAGAGACTCAGAGGGTCAAAAAACAGATACTGGCCAGGATGTCTTACTCACACTCTGCTTGGGATACCCTGGAAACTTGGGATACTCTGGACACAGCCTCTCTAGTGCAGCACCCACAGCAGCTCAGCAGCCTTGGTGGGACCCTTCACTACATCTTCCCTGACATGAAGGATCTCAGTCCTAGAGATGCTGGGGGTGGGGAAAAGAAACTGGAAAGTGTGAACTGGTCTGTATATCTCAGACCTTCTGATCCTGGTGGGGAGAGCAGGAGGCAGCCTCACATGGGAAACTTGTGCTAATTTGGGCAAAGCAGTGCTCCAGGTGAGCAGGTGACTTACCTGGAGGAGGCTCCAAGTAGGGTCACAGGGCATTGCCTTCTGACTGGCCTTATTGCCAATAAAGGTGCCGGAATCACATCCCTGTTCATGCAAATCACTGAGACTATCAGGCAGGAAGGATGCAACCCACAGCAGTGGAGGAAGGAACCCAGGAAGGCACAGAGGCGTCTGAGCTACACCGAGGCACCAGTGTGATGGCTGAGGCTCATGGGCTTGTGTGGAGGAGGACACCAAGCCACCTCCTCTCCAACTGCCTGTCCACTCCTCCCAGAGCATCTCCTGGGCCGGGCAGCCTGGACCAGGGCCTGGTGAGGCAGTTTCAGCAGCTTGGTGCTACAGCTCTCTGCTAATCAGAGAAAATATCTTTTTGTCATGAACCTTACTCTTGGTGAACTTACCACAGCACAAACAAATTTGTGCCTTGCATAACCATGCCAGAGGCAGTGGGAGACTTTATCAGAATATCCCGTAGTGGGAAGGGAAAGATTTCTTTAACCACAGGCAAGGGCAGAAAATTGAGGGGCAGAACAAAAGAGCAAAGGATCTGGAAGGAATCACAAGTGACACCAGCAAAAACTCCTGGGACCTGCAGAGCAGGGGTGAGATGGAGTGGGAGGCACAGGAGATGGAGTGAGAGGATGTGACTAGGCTGTGGATCTCCCTGCTGGGGCTTTCTGGGCTAATTTTCAGCACATGGCCAGGCTGGGCAGCCCTTCACTTGCGCTGAATGAACCAGCACTCAGCAGCAACAGGGTTAAACACCGGCTTGCACTGTCTCCCCACTGAGGACACTCCCCTTCGTCGCTGGCTGCAGAGGAAATTTTAATCAGTACCGTGGTAAGAGCCCTTCAGTCCTGCTGGGAGTTATCAGCTCCTTCGTAAATGTAACTGCTCAATACCAATACACTTGGCTCTGGGTCCCTGAACTTCCCTGCTCCACAGCCCTTTGGCTCAGGCTGCTCCCTCCCTCCCTCCAGACGCCCGCTTAATCGGGGTGTTAAAACAGGCCAGGTTGTGCTGAAAACAAGGATCAAGCTTGAGCTGTTTCCTTTCTACCCCTGCTGTCACTGGGAGAGAGAGCTCTGAATTTGAGGCGGTTTGAAGCTTCAAGGAGTAGCTGATGAGTATCAGAGCGTGGTAATTTAGCCCTCTGCAGAGTACAGACAATATATTCATAATCATTCTATATGGAGATGAGCTAGTAACGCAATCAGGCTTATAAATCAAACCCAGGAGACGTGTTAATGCTGTTTGCCTGAGCTTCTTGAGCGATCTATCCACAGGAAAATGTCTGTCTGACTCTTAGATGGGGCCAATTAACTTATAAAGATGCTCTCTGCTCTCACAGTGGCTCATTTGTTTACTTGGGCTCTGCCAGCTGGTGCTATTTCCATACTGGGAGAGGGGGCCAGGTCGCTAAGAGATTTGTTGGAAGCCTGGGCTGCAGAGGAAGGGAAACTGGACTCAGGAGAGGCAGTGCCTTCAGCAGCAGCACAGAGAGGAGGTTGGGGTTTAATAAACAGCTTCCCTGTGTGAGCTGTCCCCAGGCTTCAGAGCGTGTCCTTTCATACCCATGAACGTGGCTGCCTTCTTTTGTCCCTGTTTTATTGAGCAGGAGGGGATAGCTGGAGCTCTGGGTCAGGCTCGGTCATGCCCAGGGCGAGGCTGTGTGGACACAGGAGCACATCCCACACTCCGGCAGCTTGGGAAGCAGCACCAACGCCTGGTGGGGCTGTGAGGGTGATGCCAGCACCCAGCAAAGCAGCTCTGCTCTTGCTTTGCTTCCTTCTGGCTTGGCCACGTCCTGCCCCACACCATGCGGGGATGTCCGTGTGCTGGGAGCAGGATGGGATCTGCTTTGACTGAGCAAGACTTAGGGCGGTGCAAGGATGCGCTGGCAGCCGGGCAGAGCTGGGAGCAAAGGGACACGGCTGGAGCAGGGCCAGCACGGAGCTGAGGTCGGTGCTGACACCAGAGGGTGGTGTGGTCTCACGCTGGAAAGCCACCGCTGGAGACACATCCCTGCTCTGGCACATTTGTAAGGAGAGGACTTGGAGACAAGCTCGCATTTATTTTTTCATAGAGATTTTTAATGTTCATTTTTTAACAGACTTGGTTTAAATTTTTGTTTTCTACAATAAGTCAATGTAAAAATCCCAGTACAATATACAACAGTTTGAACATTTGGAATAAGAAATCCAGCTTGGGGAGACACGTAAGTTCAGCTAGTTCCTAACACAGATAGCAAATTCCCTCTACCCTCCCCCAGATTTACCAGCCAGGAAGGCATGTGGGCAGGAATGCTTTACAAATGTCACCCCCACCCTGTAAAGACACTGGGTGCCCTGTCCCTGCGTTGCAGTGGGACAGCCCCTCAGGCACATCCTCCAGGAAAGGGCGTTGTCCCCTCCACGGGATGGCTGGGAGCCTCCAGCGTGGCAAGGCAGAGTCTGCGGTGAAGCGAGGCTGGCTGGCCCTTGTGTGTGAGTGACGCAGGAGGCTCTGGAAAGGCCCTGCGTGCAGGTCCCTCAGGGTTTGGAGCTCCCTTGGGATGGAGAGGAGACCTGTCCTCCCCTCGGCAGCAGTGCCAGCAGCCTTGTGCCCTAATGCAGCCATAAGGCTGTTGGAAGGGGATGGCTGGGCTCCCACAGGGCCCAGCCTGAGGGGAGGAAAACAAGGATGATGGAAGGTCCCTGGCTCTTGGGTCTGAGGGGACATCTTAGGGATCACTCACTGGCCTGGGAGCTGGCAGCTTTTTCAGGAAGCCACTTTGGCCTGGCCCATGGTACTCAAGCAGCCTGGGAATAGTCCTGCTTGAACAGCCTGGAGTGGTCCTTCTCAAGCGACATGGGGTGGTCCTGCTTGGGCAACATGGGAAGGTTCTGCTCCAGCTACACTGGATGATCCTGCCCAAGCAGCCTGGAGAGGTCCTGCTCGAGCAGCTTGGGGTGCTGCTGATCAAGCAGGGTGGGATGGTCCTGCTGGAGCAGCATTAGGGTGGTCCTGCTTGAGCAGCATGGAATGGTCCTGCTGGGGTGATCCTGCTGGAGCAGGGTGGGATGGTCCTGCTTGAGCAGGGTGGGATGGTCCTTGTGGAGCATGGCATGGTCCTGCCGGAGCAGTGTGTGGTGGGTCTGCTTGAGCACCATGGAGCAGCTGCAAGTGGCAGGGGTAGTTCTTCATGTCCTGCAGCATCCCAAGCAACTCATTTAGAGCCATTTCTGGCCTTTCTCGCCCCTCTTGGAAATCCTTCACTGCTTGTAGTGATCCCAGGGGAATCTAGCCGAGCTCCACATTCCACATTAGTTATTGCTAATGTTAGATCAGGACATTGGTGACTGTATCTGGCTGAGTTACTGAAACCTTCCAAGGGCAGAGATCATCCCTTTTCCCCTGTGACCAGTTCCAGCTGCACCAGCCGTAGGGGGAAGTGTTTCCTGATGTCAGCAAGGGCCGTTCCTGCTTGCATCAGGGGTGGCTGAGCTGGTAGTGGCTTTCCTGGGTTGGTAAGGGATGGGATAAAAGGCAAGAGAAGCAGGAAGAGAAGCAGAAAATTGCAGCTGGAGTCAGATGTGCTGGGAGTAAAAGAGTGCAGGGAGGAAGGAGGAGGGGACGAATGGGAGGGGTCAGGCTGGGAGAAGACTGGAAGTCAGGACAGAGGTGGGAGATGAAGGAGAATGTAAGGACAGTTAGAGAGGCAGGTGTGAGGTAAGGAAGGATGGATGGAGGTCAGGGAGGGGTGGAGAGGGAAATCTGTGAGGTTGGTGGGACACTTAGAGGATAAAGAGGGATAGGAAGGTGGGGAGAAGTGGAGGAGCATGAGGAGAAAGAGGGAAACTGTGGGAGGCAAATGACAGAGGATGGTGAGATAGCCAGAGGCCGAGTGTGAGAGGGACAGGGCAAGAGGTGAAACTGCAGGAAAAAGTATGGGGAACAATGGGAAGTGAAGGGTCACAGGAAGGACTGAGAGACTGAGGTGGAGGATGAAGTATGAGATGAAAGGTGAGGGAGAAGATATGAAAGATGATGTAAAGGACAATGAAGAGTAAAGGGGTTGCAGAGGATGAGGAGACTGGGCAGATGGTAGAAAGTGTAGGGTGAGGAAGAACAGGCAAATAGTGGGGTATGGGGAAGGATGGAGGACAGTGGGAAGTGGAGGATGAAGAAGGTGAACTAAATGAAAGAGGAAAACCAGGAAAGATTAGATGGCAGGGGGTGGAGGAAAAGGAGGGACAGGAGATGGAGAAGAGGAGGGATGAGGAGACAGCAGGAGATGGACAAGGATGACAGGAGGGACAGAGAGACACTTAGGGGATAGAAGAAGACAAAGACAGGAGGGCAGTGGAGGAGGATGGATGAGGAGATGGGAAATGGATAAGCACAAAGAAGGGACTGGAAATGTAGAGGTGGAGAAGGTAAATTTGGGTGACATTGGCAGTTGAAAGGATGGTGAAATGGTGGGAGATGAGGGTGCATTTTGGGATGGGGAAGTGAAGGAGGTTGAGAGAGGAGATAGGAAGAGAGAAGAGGATGAAGAAAGATGTGGAGAAGATGAGTGGAGGAGGGTGAAATGTTGGGGTGAAGGTGGGAGCTAATGGAGGATAAGCAGGGATAAGCATGGCAAGATGTAGAGGACAGTGGTGGTGGGAGCTGAAGAAGAAATGGTGAGATGTTGACATGAATATGAAAGGAAAAGCTGGAGGCAAAGCAAGGCAAGGATGATGGGGCAGAGTGAAGGTGAAGAAGGAAGAGAAGAT
The DNA here is from genome assembly GCA_013397755.1 of Cnemophilus loriae. Lineage (NCBI taxonomy): Eukaryota > Metazoa > Chordata > Aves > Passeriformes > Corvidae > Cnemophilus > Cnemophilus loriae. The sequence goes on along the minus strand of VZTF01002414.1, from coordinate 1,024,617 downwards.
GTGAGAAGAGGGTGGGGGTGAATGAAGATAAGGAACAGGATGTGATGAATGAAGGAGGAGCAGGTGAGAGGGATGGGATCAAAGTGTGGCGGGAAGACTGGAGGGTGGGATATGGAGGGCAGTGGAGGAGCACAGGAAGGAGGGCTGGGAGGTGGTGGGTGATGGAGGACAACAAGGAGGGATAGGATGCAGTGTAGGATGCAGGAGCACAAGAGGGTGGGAGGGAACATGGTGGGTAATGGAGGAGCACAGCATGGACAGGAGGGATGGGACACAGTTGATGGCACCACACTCTGGAAGGAGGAATGAGATGTGAAGGGAGTGGGGGAGAACAGGGAGGGACTGGAGGTGGTGAGTGACAGTGGAGCACAAGAAAGGATAGGACATGATGGAGGATGCAGGAGGACAGGAAGGAGGGACAGGACATGGTGGCTGGGGGAGGAGCACAGAAAGGAAGGATGGGACCTGGTGGGTGATGGAGGAGGGTGGCAGGGAGGGATGGGACACAGTAGATGACAGCAAGGAAGGAGGGATGGGTGGACAATGGAGGAGCAGTGGAAGAAGGACTGCAACATAAAAGAAGGTACGCAGGAGGGATGGGGTATGGTAGGTGATGGAACATGGGAAGGAGGAATGGGATGGAGTAGCACAGGAAGGAGGAAAGAAGGCTGGGCTGGGTTAGGTGGCTGATGAAGAAGCACAGTAAAGAGGGATGGAACGTGGTGGGTCAGAGAGCAGGGCTGAAAGGGATGGGACAGGAAGGATGATGGAGGAGCAAAAGAAGGAGGGGTGGGTTTTGGTGGGTGATGGAGGACCTCAAGGTGGGAGAGTTTAATGGAATGAGGGAAGGCTGGGACCAGCAGGTGATCAGAGAATCACAGAATCATTAAGGTTGGAAACGATCCTTGAGATCATCCAGTCCAACCAAGGGGCACAAGGGCAGGAAGGCATGGGCAGCGGAGGAAGGGGGATGTGGGTGTGTGTGCAGGCTGGGGTGAGCTGCTGGGCAGGCTGGGATGGGACAGGGGAGCCACGAGAAACACCAGCATCACAAGGACAACGCAAAGCTGAGGGGTGCCTGGTGTGGGGTGACAGTGCTGGCGGTGAGGACCCGCGGGAGCTGACAAGGAGCCCTGGTGGTGTGGCACAGCTGGGGTCAGCACACGGGGGATGGTGTCAGGGACAGACAGGTGAGTGAGGAGAGGATGGGACACCGTGTGTGGGCTGGGCAGGAGGCAGGATGGCGGGGACAGAGGGCCAGGATCGCATCACCCCATACCTCCCACTGCAGCAGCACTGCCCCAGACAGGACAGTGCACGGTCCCCCCACCACGGCACGGGAAGGCAGCACCAAGGGTGGGGGTGAGGGGTTGCAAGGCCTTTATTCATCACATAACAAGCAGGCATGACACAAGGGTGCAGGATGGGGTGGGCAGAGAGCTTGTCATCGGGGCAGGAGGTGCCCTTCATGCGACCTTGGCATGGGCTGGTGAGAGGAAGCAGGAGGACAGGGCAGGGGCAAGCGTGGCTTTACCCAAAACACCTCGGGTTTCACCCCAGGCTGGGCACTGGCGTGTGGGAAGGAATCCATGGAGGGGCTGGAGTAGAATCAGCCACCTCCACACCTTAAGCAAATTTTCCCCACAAATTCCTTGCTGGCCTCAGCTCAGCCCCCCTGGGAAATGCACAGCACCGCTATTTACAGAGTAAGACAGAACTGACCAATATTACAAATAATTAAAAGGCAGTTGTAAAAATGAGAAACCACATTCCAAAAAGTAGAGGGTCTTTTAAAAAAACCAAACCAAACCAAAACCCCGATTATCCATGAAAATGCTAAAAACCACCCCGAAAGGATCTATGTACAGCAGGAGATTGCCCGTGGCAGTGCTGGACCCGACTCCTCCGTGGCAGGCAGGGACACAGCCCGGCCCCAGCTGCTGGTGAGGGTGGGCAGCACCTGCCCTGAGTGTCCCCCACCTGGGTGACGAGGGTCCCCCAGGGGCCGGCCAGGCGCCGCAGGAGCAAAAGGCCATCGGTGCTGGGCCTGCTGGGCCCTGGCTGATGCTGGTGTGTCTGGAGACACAGGCAGTGAGTGGCCGTCACGGAGATGCTGACGGAGGCTGCGACGTGGCAGTGATGCAGCAGCTGCTGCGGGCAGTGAGCGGCTGGACGGGAGAGGGCAGCAGCCTCGGCAGCACCAGCAGTTCTTAAGAGAAACTGCAAGATGTCAATGTGCAGAGGCCCTGGAAGCACTGTACAGAGCTCCAGAGCAATGCACAGAGCCCTTGGAGTGGTGTACAGAGCTCCTGGAGCAATGCACAGAGACCTTGGAACAGTGTATGGAGCCCCTGGTGCACTCTACAGAGCCCCAGAGCAATGCAGAGCCCTTGGAGCAGTGTACAGAGCCCCTGGAGCAATGCAGAGCCCTTGGAACAGTGTATTGAGCCCCCAGAACAAGGCACACAGCCCCAGAGCAATGCATGGAGCTCCAGGCACCTCCAGGTGCAGGCAGCTCCATCTGGGTGAATCCCTGCCTGGCCCCTGGCAGGCAGCTTGAAAATAGGTCAGGCAGCTGCCTCAGAAATCTGTTCTCTCCTGGAGCTGCACAGAGGCACCAAGGCCCTGCGTGGGGCTGGGTCGCAGTCCCCCAGCCCCAGGAGCTCTGCAGTGCCGTGGGGGCTGTGGCTGCTGCCCCCTCCCTCCCTGGGTAAGGCTTTTTCTGGTGGTGATGGAGGGATGCGCGGCGCAGACCGCGGGCCGCGCTGCAGCCTCCCAACCCACAATCTCTTAATCCAATTGGTGCCTCTCCAATGTAGCTCATTTCGGTATTTTTAAAATGCACTTGGTTTTACATTGCAGGCTGTCCGGAGTTGGGCAGAGCCAGAAGTGGAGAAAAAAAAAAAAGAGAGAAAAGGAAAAAAAAAAAGAGAAATATGTATATTCAGCACTTGGAGGAGAAATAACTACAAGTGGCCCCAAGCAGGGAGGTGGGTGCAAGGCAGGGGCACCACGGCCCCTTGGGAGCAGGGGATGTGCACACACACACAGAGGCACAGGCCACCTCTCCCCACGCTGTGCACCCAGCAATCCCAGCTCTGCAGCTGGAGGAGCCCAGGGACCACCCGGACCCTTCCCAGCAGCAAAGGGCCTCAGCAGCACCCCCAGAGCAGAAGGGTGGCCAGGGAGGGCCCCCCAGCCAGCCCAGCCTGGGCGACCACAGGGAGCCTCCCGCCTCCTTCCTGCCGGGGAAGCACACGCGGCCCTGCGGCTGATGCAACCGCGCCGCAATCGGGCCCGCGGGAGGCTGGCAGGATGTGCCGGAGCCCGGGCAGGGTGGGCAGCGCTGGCAGCAGCCAGAGCCAGCACCCTCCATCCGCGGGGCCGGAGCGGCATCACCCCTCGGCCAGTGCTTCCCTACAGGGGCCCTGCTGCGCCTCACCCCAGCCCTCCCTGTCGACAGGAGCAGCCTCCCCTGGCTGCTCTCCCTTTCTCAGCGCCTGCGAGCCCTTGGCATAGCGGGGTCTCAGCTCACATTCCCGGCGGGTGGCACCGGCCAGGACCCCCCAGTGCCGGCAGCGGGTCTCCGTGCAGGCGGGAGGTGGTGCAGCCACCCTGGCAGGGTGTCCCCGCGCACCCCGGGGCTACTGGCAGCCTCCGGCTCCACATCTGCTTCGTAAGCATCCCCGGGGCCGAGGGGACGTTTAGGAGACAGATGCGCCCGCGCCGCCTCCGAGAGGGGCCCCCGCGGGCTCAGCGCGGGCGCTCTTCCGGCAGGACAGTGGATGGCAGGCACGCTGCGTCCCCCGGCCCCCCGTCCTCACTCACTCGAGGCCCCCAGCTTCTCCTCCGCCCTGGGGGGGTCCGCGGGGTGCAGTTTGCACTTGGAGGGGGAGTGGCGGACCGCGGAGCGGGATGGCCGGGCAAAGCAGGAGGTGAGGGACTGGGAGCTGCAGTCACACGCCGTGTCCTGCAAAGATAGACAGGGCACAGCGGGATTAGAGGGGTGAGGCACCCTGTCCCCCGCCACGGCGGGACACCCCGGGGGGCTCCGTGCCTTGTTACCTCGCTGGCTATGGCCGAGATGAGGTCGGGGTCCCGCAGGGCTGCGTCCTTACTGCCCTGGCCAGGGGACGAGGGCTTGGGGTCCTCGCAGCTGCCCTGCTTGAGGACCTTCTTGTTCAAGACGCGGGAGATGTTTTCGGCTGGGTGGTGGGTGGCGGGGCTGGGGTGCTCGGCTCTCTTGCTCTCCTCCCCAGTGGCCTCCTTCTTCTCCTGGAGGGCAGTGGGGCTCTGCGCCCGTCCGCAGACGTTCCTGAAGAACTCCTGCACGAGGCCGTACTTGGGTGCTTCGGGCTTGGCCCGGCTGCTCTCAGGGCAGCCCGGCTTCCAGATGGACTCGGTGCTGCCCGCATGCTCCACCACGCTGAACAGGCTGGACAGGCCGTCGTTGATGTTGCTGAGGACGGGGCTGTCACGGGTGGTGGTGGAGCGGGCCCAGGCAGAGCCATTCTGCTTGCTCTGGTGCAAGTTCCACAGGCTCCTGTCCTTGGAGGCATCCAGCTTGGAGGAAGATCTCCTCTGGAGCTTTGGAGAGCCGTATTTTGGGGAGCAGCACGGCCGCTCGATCCTGGAGTGGACCTTATCCAGGGAGGAGGATATCTGCTTGCTGCGCACGGACACGAGGGAGGAGCTGCGCGGGGACCAGCTCTTGCTGTGCACGCCGGCGCCGCGGGGCAGGTCGGTCTGGAGGCCCACGCTCACCGTCTGGATGGTCTGTGTGCCCACGTGGGCCAGCCCCACCGTCTGGCTGGAGGTGCTTTTCACCTTCCTCTCGAGCGAGCTGGAGCGGATGGCCTGGCGCACGCAGTTGGTGATCTCCTTCATGTCGTCGCTCATGTTGCCGGAGATCTCCAGGTCGTGCAGCGCCGGGGGGAAGCGTGGCACCGGCGGCACCGCGCTCTCCCCCGCGCCGCCGTCCAGCAGCTCCCGCTGCTGCTTGGAGAAGTTGCACAGCCACTGGCTGTAGGTGCCCTCGGCGCTGGCTGACTCCTCCGGCTCCTTCGGCTTGGCCATGGTGAACAAGAATCCAGGCTCGATCATGATCTTGCCCTCCTTGTTGTGCACCAGAGGCGCCTCCAGCCGCCGCACCACCGGCGGGCTGTAGTAGATGCGGATCCCCGTCTTGTCGGGCGCCGTGTAGCTCCTCTGGATTTGTTTCTGAGCTGGGTCGTGCCCGGAGAGGCTGCTTGCCTGTGAGTAGTCCCAGGAGGAGATGCCCAGCTTCTCCTTGGCCAGGCTGTCAGGGGCAGGTTGTTCGATATTCACATATGTACAGTTTGAGGGAGGAAGGCTGGCGCTGTCCCGGATCCCGTTGGGCAGCAGCTGGGTGGTTGAGGATGCCTTTTTGCCCCGGGCATGGTCACCCAGCCCTGGCACAGTCTTTCCAGGGAGGTAGGGAGAACAGTCGAGCAAGCTTTCAAACTCTGACATGGAGGAAACGGACTTGGTCCTGTGGGAGGAGAGAGGACAGGGATCAAAAGGGGGCAGGGCAGGGGGTTAGGGGACAGCTGAGGCCCTCTGATCCCACCCCAATGGGACCTTCCTGGGCACCCAGTCTTGCTCCTCACAGGGAGCCCTTTGCTTCCAGGACTACCCTGGAACATGGTTGCATCTCCCCATGACTCTCAGGGATGTCAAGCCCAGGAGCCCCCTCCGTGTTCCAGGGACCATGGAGACACCAGCACACTCACCTTTTGAGGTTGGTTCCCTTGGCTTCTGCTTCAGAGATTGTCTCCTTGTCTGTGATTTTCTCATTGAGAGCCTAGGAGGGCACAGGAGAAAGCTCCAGGGTCAGCAAGCACAGGACCAGAGCACAGAGATGGGCTGGAGCTCAGGGGCTGCATCCTGCTCCCCTCTGGCACCACCAGCTTCCCCACGCACTGAGGCACAGCATTCCCTGGACTGCAGGGGGCTTGCTGCAACCACATCTATTTTAAATCAGCTTTTTATAACCCCACAGAAGCTCTTGGGGTTCAGCCATGTGTTTCACCCTCTCATTCTCCTGGCACTCACCCTTGCAGCCTCATTTGCTGTTTAAGGGGGTGTTAATTGGGGTTCACACATCCTCCCATCTAACCCTTAGCACGAACCTGAGCCCTAAGAGCATCCTGAAAGCACTCCACCCTCTCTTACCCACCTCCTTCCAGTTGCTGCCGTGCTTCTCCATTTCAGAGTGCTTCAATGCCCATGGATTGGATCCTTTCTGCAACTGGAGAATGTGTTGGTCACTCAACAGGTGCCACACATGCCTCTCTGGGCAAGCAAAAGCATGAAACATTCTCGAGGCAAGCAGCAGAGGCTGGAGGACACGTGCAGGATGGGGGACACCATACCTGGTTGAGTTTGTTCTGCAGGTCCTTCGCTTGCTGCTCTGCCTGCTGCTGCTCCTCCTTGAAGCGAGCCAGCAGCTCCACCTTCTCCTGGTTCCAGTTCTTCTCGCTGATCTGCAGCTGCTTGGTGAGGTCCATGACAGCGCTGTAGGACTCGGCCAGGAGATGCTGGTGCTCCTCACGCTCCCTCTTCAGTGCCACCTTCCAGTCTGGCAGCGCACGCTCCGCAATGCCTTTGCCTGCCTTTGACTCCAGCTGTGGGGACACGGTGGTGGCTGTGGGGGACCCGTGGCTCCAGCGTGGTGCTGGACATCACCAGCAAAGGGGCAGGGCACCCCACTTGCCAGTGCTGGTCTCATGCTGCCAGGCTGGGCCATGAGCATGTCCCCAAGGACATGACACACACAACACAGCGTGCCCATGGCACAGCCAAGCCACGGCCAGCCCTGGCTTGCAGCCACATCATGCCAGCCAGCCCAGCAGATGATCACCCAGCAGGACACAGGCTGAATGTCCTGCCTGCCCGGCTGTGCTCCTGCCTGCAGGACATGGCTCCTGGAGAGGGGCGGCACCACCTGCAGTGCTGGCAGAGCAGCCCCTGAGGATGCAGCACCACTGGGGTGCTGCCACCACGGCAGCTCTGCTCGCTTTTGAGGAGGAGATATGGGAATTGCAGACCCATGCTCTGCCTGAAGCAATCCTGCCTAGAAAGTGCTGGTGCCTGTGCTGGGGAGCGGAGCTGATGTACAGCCATGGGCTGCTGCCAGCACAGTGTAAGTGGAAACCTCTCAGCACTGGGAGGGCAGGGCTGAGGGACTGATGGGACTCATCCTACAGGCAGGAGCTTCCCCCAGTGCCCAGGCTGCCACCCCTCCACCTCCTGCCTTCCCTGCAGCCATGCATCCCTTTTGCAGCATCTGCAGGGATCCTGCGCTGTGACTCGGGGTGGGGGAGAGGTGGGCTCTGATGCTGCTCTCAGCTGCCTGTCCTCAGGAGGGATGCTGAGCCCCTGTCCTGTCCCACCCTCCCCAGACAAACCCAGCAGAGGAATAAAGAGCATCCTCTGCTGCTCCTCAGTCAGATCTCCATGCCAGCCCCGTTGCCATGGAAACTCTCCTGCCTGAGTGGCTGCTAATTAAGATTCCCACAGTGCCACCCTGCTCCCAGCCCAGCGCTTGGCACAGGACACAGGCAGGCCCCCAGCCCCCCAGTAGGCATGGAGAAGCTCTGCCAGCCCACAGGGTGCCCGGGGCTCGCACCTGGGCGATGTGGCACTTGAGCTCGGCGCGCTCCATCTCCCAGGCAGCCTTGGCCTTGGTGAACTGCTGCTGCAGCTCGCTGGCACCGCGCCGCTCCTCCCGCAGCTCCGTGCACAGCTCCTTCAGGGTCACCTTCATGTCTGCCAGAGTCTTGATGCACTCGTTGGGCTGCAGGAGAGCAGGGGTGAACACAGGCAGCAGGAGGGGACCCAATGGGGTGGAACTCTGTGGGAGCTGCCCCCTCTGCATCCCAGCCCTGCAGGCTGCTCACAAGGTGAGGGACACGGGAAGCCACCAGGGCAGGGGACCATCCTCAGGGGTGATGTGCTGGGGAGGAGCATCCCCACCCAGCCACGCACCCCGAGAGGAGCCACCACTCCATGCCACACAGCCACAGCAGGAACTGATCCTCCCCTGATCCACCCCCTGGGCTCGTGGGGACCCTGCTCACCGTGTTGGGGGTCCAGGTGTCCCCGGCACACATCTTGTTGTCTGCCTGTTGCTGCGGGGCAAGCTCCTCCTCTTCCAGCAGCAGGTACAGTTCCTTCATGCTGTTCACCTGTGGGTGACACCATGGCTGGGGTGATACGGGGACCCACAGACCCTGGCCAGGGATGGGGGACACCAAACAGCCCTGGGCAAGGCAAACAGGCATGAGGGACATGCCCAACAGTGTGGTCTCCCCTCCGTGGCAGCCCACTGTACCTCCAAAAAGTCCTCGCCCTCACTGTGCACCACTTTGCCCTGGCGCCAGCGCTTGAGGAACCACTTGAGCTTCATGAAGAGCAGGAGGAAGCTCTGCCTGAACTGCTGTGACTCCTGCACCAGCAGGTTCTTCTCCTGGCTCCAGAACTTCTGCTCCAGCCGCCTCTGCAGGTTCAGGCTCTGGAGCTCAAACTCTCGCCGCAGCAGTGCTTTCTGGTGGTCCTCCTTCAGCTGTGGAGAGACGAGTGGCTCCAGGACAGGCACTGGTGGCAGTGATGTGATGCGTCCCTCCCAGGGTCTGGGCTGAGCCCAGTGCCAGCCCCATATCCCCATCCTGGGGAGCTGCACTACCTTGGGAGCATGCTGGGGACAGCAGGGCCATTGAGGCAGTCCCATGGGGGAAGCCCTGCATGGCTCCACGCCCTTGTGCAAGGAGGAGTGTGCTCAGCCTTGAACATGGGACATGCTGTGTGTGCTCCAAGGTGACACCCAGGTCCCCACGTGGGTCATAGGGCTGGTGCTGGAGACGGCACCGCCATGGGTGTGAGGACAGCTGTCTCCCAGGGGCAGAGGCCGTTACCTACTCACCTGGCAGATCTTCTGTGAGAAGTTGTCCACCTCGTCCTTCCTCAGCTGCCTCTCCTGTGAGAGCTGCTCCTGCAGCCCCCGCAGGCTCTCGTTGGCCTCTGATAGCACCAGCTGCAGCTCCTTCATCTGTAACAGCCCAGGAAGGGGATGGGGAATGGGGGCTGCACTTCCCTGTGTCCCTCTCCAATGGGGCTCTGCAGCTTCCCTTGTCCCCAGCTCTCCAAAGGTTCAACCCTATCCCACAGCCCTGTCCCCAACCCTGCTGGCTGAGAGGATGTGGCTCCCTGCCCATGTCATACCTCGGTGGCGTAGGAGTCGTTCTCCTCAGGCCGGCAGGTTTTGTAGCTCCGGGGATGTGCGGGGTCCGTGTCCTTGGTGTGGGGGATGCGGAAAGGGTCGACGTCCCTAAAATCAGGCTGCTGCATGCGTGGGCAAGTTAATGAGAACAAACCAAAAGAGCGGGAAGAAAAAAAAGCCAGAAAACAAAACAATGGGTCTCCGAAACAGTAAAGAACTACAAGACAACAAAAAGGATGAGGAGGAGAAGGAGCTTCATCACCATGGCGGGAGACAATGCGGAAACCAAAAGGAAACACAGGATGAGGAGACACGTGGCCTGGATTGTTTGGGGAAACGGGAAAAAAGAGAGAAAGAGGGAAAAAATGTGCAAACACCAGTTACGGTGCCATGCAGTGACTGGGGGAGGCTGGGACCTCGGGCTGGGGGGACCACATGCAGAACAATAGGACTCTGAACAAGCGAGTGTGCTCCAGAAAGGGGCTTGTGCCTGCAGCCCCAACCACCACTGACATCCCTAGCCCCCGGCTTGAGCTGGGACCCCTGAGAACAGCAGGACAGCAGGGCATGAGCTGCTCTCCACTGCTCCAAAGGTGTTCTCTCTTGGATGCAGATTTGCCCTGAAGCCTTTGCTCTCCAAATTACCCTGCCTAGGTACCTCTAGGGGCTGAGGATTCCTGCAAGTGGGGTCCCTGCAATTTGGGCTGCTTTTGGGGGCTGCAGGCTGCTCTCCTCCCACCCAGCTCATCCCCAACAAAGAGCTTCTGAAACACGATGCTGGGCTAAGCCAGGGAGAGCAGCCAAAACATCAGCCCCTGCTAAGGTGGGATTGCACCCGAGAGCCCCTGGCCACGGGCAGGGCAGCCTTGGCACAACCAGCCTGTGCCAGGATGTCCACTGCCTCCTGCCCTGGGCACACTCTGTTGGAGCAGAGTCCTACCTTGTCCCCGGTGCCACTGACATGCAGTGAGGTGTTAGTTTGGATTTTGCTCTGGAGAGGCAGGAGGGAGGTTACATTGGGGATCAGGGTTTGCTTCGTTAAAGCAGGAGGAAACGTGGTGGCAAGTAAAGCGGCAGCTGCTGTGAGGGATGTGGGAAGAAGCCGTACCTGGAAGTCGGAGGCATGCTCCTTCTGCAGCCCCTCTTTCGTGATGTCGTGGCTGCTGGGGCTGGAGAAGGGGAACGAGTCCGTGTGCTCCTTGAAGCTGCCGGTGAGGTGGTCCACCTTCCTCACGAAGCAGCCCAGGTCCTGCTGGAGCACGCCCAGCCGCATCAGGAGCACGTTCATCAGCTTGGCGTCGCTGGGGCTGTCACCACTGCTGCCCACCGCCTCGCCCAGCAGCACCCCCACACACTCGTTGTCCAAGCAAGCCTTCAGCCCCGAGGTGAAGCCATTGGCATCCGAAATCAACACGTCGATCGCTTTGCTGACCAGTGTCGCCTGATCCCGGATGCCCAGTAAGGTCTCCAAGTCTTTGGGCTTGAGCAGCTTGGCGGAGCCATCGGGCACCTTCCCACTGCCCAGCCCCCTGTCCTGCCCGTCGGCCTCGCTGCTGCCCACGCCATCCCTCCAGCTGGCGGTGGGGACACACTGTGCCGAGTCGCCGGCCTCGGCGTCGGTCTCCAGCATGGGCCGGGTGGTCTGGCAGGAGGCCAGGTCGCAGCGCTGGAGGTTGGACAGCAGCACCCTGTTCTCGTACTGCAGCTTCTTCACCTTGCCACTGAGCTCGCTGATCTGCACCTTGGCCGTGGCCAGCTCCTCCTGCGAGGGCTCGCTGACCACTGAGCAGCTGTCCTCCGACAGCGTCACGTCCAGCTCGTGGTCCGACTTGTACTTGGTCAGCTCGTTCAGGAGCAGCTTGTTCTGGTCCTCCAGCTCCAGCAGCGAGCGTCTCAGCAGCTCGGCCTCCTCCTCCACGAACTGCAGGTGCCGGCGCAGCTCCGCCACCGTGTCCCCCGCGTCCCCGCAGCTCGAGACGCCCACCAGGAACCGCGTGTCCTGCCCCGGCAGCTCCCTGTCCCCCTGGCCCTTCATGTCGTCCATCTCTGCCCGCAGCCCGCGGTTTTCCACCTCCAGCTCCACTATCCTCCGGCTGAGGATGTTGGCTTCCTCCTCCACCAGCTTGAGGTGGACCTTCAGCTCGGCCTCCCGGGAATGGGGAGAGTCAGCCAGCTCCTCCACAGAGAGGGAGCTGTCGAGGTCCCCGTACAGGGACCGGTACTTCAGCAGCTCCTCCTTCATGCCGTCGTTCTCCTTGGCCAGCTTGGTCAGCTTCTTGCACATCAGGGCCGACTCCTCCTTGGCAAAATGCAGCTGGCACTTCAGGTCTGCGCTGTCCTCCTGGGGACCGAGAGGGGCTGGGTATTAGACAGATGCTCCCAGGGGCCACAGTGATTCCCAGAGAGCCCTGGGGACATGCCACCCTCCCACCCCAGTCATCCTGGGGAAGCTGCTGGCTCTGCTCTTACAGGGAGAAAAGCTTTGATATCCATCCTGGAGGCTTTCAGGGTGAGCCTGGAGATGGGACAGGATGCCCTGGATAAGGAGACCCGTGGGTCTTGCCCCAGGAAGAACAACAAGCCACCACCAGGGATGTGTGGACCAAGTCCAGCCTGATCCACCACAGGGCAGAGGGGAAGGGAAAGCTCTCAAGGCTCCACAGGGTCACCAAGGTTTCCTCCCAAAAACTGGCACTGCTGCCACTGCAACGCCCTCATCAGGGCTCTGCTCCTCTCGCTCAGCCCCCCACACTCATCACAGGGCAGAGAAGCAGCTGAAAACCTCACGAAGTCCCAACTCCCAGCCTTGCTGCCACCACCTTGCCAGGGCACTGAAAACCCAGGCAAAGCCTCAGCATCAGCTCACTAGTCTCTTCCCAAGCCCCTCTGCTTCTCACGACCGTTTCTCCATGTGTTCCTTTTTTATTTAGCAGTTAGGATCTTGGCTGTTTGCCCAGACAGACCGTTTCTCCGCTCTGGGAGCTTTTTGGACAGAGGATCAGGATTTCCTGACGTCCGGCTCGCAGCTTCCCGTGCCCTGGGGTCACTCGAGTGCTCCAAGCTCCGGCGTGGTCACTGCCAGGGGGGGACCTGCCAGACTCTGACCCTCACCTCACTGCACCCACTGTGGCTGGGCAGTGCTGGCGGTGGCCAAGCTCTTTGGCTGGGTGGCTGCTGGCCCTGGCAGACCCCTGCCAGGCTGAACTCACCCCCTTTCCCCTTTTCTTGGCTGGCAGAGTCAAGCTGTCCCCTTCTTTGGGTGCTCCAGACCCCCAGCGCCCCCAGCCACACCCACGCTCACCCCAAACCCTGCAGCAGTATTTACTCTGCACACTTCCTGGACTGCTCGTAACAAGGCCAGGAGTGATGGAAAGGGGGCTCCCATGAGTTTGGGGTGCCATTTTATTCCCCAAATGTCCTGCCATGACCACAGGAACCACCCTGCTGCACTTCCATGCTCGTGCACCAGGACACGACCTCACTAAGGCGCATTAAAGCTGTGCCCCCCTAATTAGGTGAGGAGATTAGGGGAGGGCTGGTGTGGGCAGGGCAGACATGACCTCAGTTCCTGTTTTTCCAGGGGGAAAAAAAAGCAGCAACCCAGTGTCCCTCTACGCCTTGGCATTGCCAGAAGGACACACACACATCCTCAAGGCCACCTTGAGTGCTCCTGGGGTCTGGGCAGACCTCAGTGTGGAATCTGTCCCCCCCAGCTCCATTTTTCAGGAGTGCTGATGCTCACCCAGCACGGCTGGGCACGAAAGGGGCCCAGGAAGCCACCGATGAGTCACAGCATCTGTGCCCGCAGGGCCACCAGCCACGGCTGCGCGGGCACAGGGAGCGGATGGGGGCCACATCCAGGGGCATCGGCACCCCGGGAAGCCCAGAGTCCCACCACAGAGCTGGGGCCACCCTGCAACCCCAAGCTGAAGGGTCTTGGCTCCATGGGGGTGTGGCAAGCAGAGGGGGTTGGGGTTGTTTCCTGCCCCAGGAGGAGGCAGATGAGGGGCTTCAGCCTCAGGAAGGGGGTGATGGAGGGGCCCCCTCAACTCAGGGCAGAGCTGGCTGTAAGTGCTCTCTGGGGAATTGAGGGCAAGGATGCTGGGACCATCAGCTGGCCAGAAAGGGCTCTCAAGAATGGAGTCAAAGGGAGATGATAAATAAAGACTGAGGGGAAAGTCTTTGAGGACCTGAGGGTCCCTGTCCTGCCAGCAAGGATACAGGTGACCCAGAACCCTTGGGCTGCTCAGGGTTCCTGCCATGAGACACTCAGCAGCATGTCAGGAACGGCTTTACAGGATTTGGCTCCATGTCCCAGCTTTGGGGGAGCAGATCTGTTCCCCAAAATAAACCCTTCAGGTCTTTTGCCTTTGAAAGAGGATTTTTCCTCTTGCCTTTCTATCCCTGCACCAGCAGCTCTGCCTCTCCGAGCCCTGGTAACAGCATTAGCGAGTCACAGCAGCTCAGCTCAACAGCAAGTGACAGCTGAAATCCTGCTGCCACCAGCAAATCCCCGTTCCCTGTGCTGCCCCGGCAGCCTGTGAGGGGCAGGAGCAGCGTGGCCTCCAGCCACCCCCACAGGGACCCTCTGCTCCCCCACACCCTGTGAAGATCCCAGACCACCCTCAAGGACAGATGCTGGCACTGGCAGGAGGGACACAGGCTGCAAGAGCCAGAAGAGCAGAAGCAGCTTTGCAATGTAAAAGCCAAACTCCTTCAGCTCCTTACACGGGGAAAGGGTTAAAGCCACCGCCCGGCCACTGCTGCTCCATTGATAAATGAGACAAGGGAGCGGTTGAGGACAAAGAGGATGGCCCAGCACATCAATCCCTCCCTTATGCAGTGGCTGTGAGAGGCAGGAAAGCTCTGCAAAGCCCTGCAAGGAGGGGATGGCGCTGCCATGCCCGGATTTACTCCTGGTCTGGGCTCAGTCTCCAGCTGGCACCATGACCCGGGGTGTGGGTGGGTCACTGTGGCGTGCCCTGGGTGCTCAGGTGCTGATACCTGCACTGATGGCTTCTTCTCAGTCTTGCCCATGGAGCGAGACCCCCGCTTCTTCAGGGAGTTCTGCAGGAAGAAGAGAGAGTTATGACCCACTGCGAAGGCACTGCACCTTAGCAGTGACTGACAGACAGACAGACAGACAGATGAGGTGTGGATGGACATTGGCGCTGACATTCCCAGATGCTTGTGGACCCCAGGAAAACACCCGAGCCCTGGTGGGCTGAGGGAGGCCCTTTGCTTTGAGTGAGCTGGACTGGCAAGCATCACATCATGAGGTTTGGCCAGAAATTCCCCCTGCAGGCAAATGAGCAGTGAAAAAGCAGGAGTGAGCAGGAAATGAGCCATGGAGAGTGGAGAGGCTGAGTCACAGTCCCTGTCAGGGCTGCATGGAGCGGGGAATCCAACCCCCAGGCCAAGGGACAGCTCTCAGGACATTCCAGTGTGGGAGCAGCAGATGATGACATTCCCCATCGCCTTTTCCCCAAGCAAGGGACATGTCCTGGTCCCTCAGCAGGACCATGCTGACTCTGCTGTCAAGGTCACAAGGGGACACAAGGGACAATGTCCAGGCTAGTGAGGACAGCTGGGAGGTGGGCAAGGCAGACAGAGCAATGAGGGAGACCAAAAGCACGGTAACAATGCAGGTGCCCAGAGCAGAGCCAGTTATCTGGGGAAGGGAGCTGGGGGAGGACCCTCAAGAACATCCACACAGCCTCCCATGAGCGCTAGCTGATCCATGCAGCTGCCCTGGACCTATTTCCAAGCTGGTGCTGAGGCCCAGCAGCCAAAGAAAGCAGCTGTGAAATGTAAGCTGCTGCCTGTGCCAAGGTACCGGGCTCCAGGCTTTCCTATTAAGGCCACGACCATCCCTGGAGCTGCTGGAGCTGCAGAGCCTCCCCCAGGGGCTGGCTGTGCCACATCACACCCCTCACCCCCACCATGCTGGGGACTGCGGCTGCCAAAGGGCAGCACCAGCCCCAAACAGCCCCAGGCACAGCACCCTAGGGCAGATGTGGCTGTCACTGCTCCATCCTGGGAGCAGCCTTGGGGTGGCCATGCCTGAGGGTCCCGTCATGGCCGAGCTTGGTGTGGCAGGCTTGGCATGGGGTACCCAGACTGATCCCACTTTTTCCTAACCCTCTAGGAGACAGAAGAAGGGAAAATGCCTGTGCCTTCGGGAATGATCCCCAGACAATTATCCAATTATGGGAGAAACCTCTTAGAAGGGAGGAATAATCAGCCCCGAGGGGTGAGCGCAGCCCTGCGCAGTCCCTGGCTCTGGCTGCTAACAAGCTCTGCCAGGCTCTGTGCCCTGCAGCAGCAGGGAGGAGGAGGGCTTTTAGCTCACTTTGTCTAATGTTTGCCTAATTAGCACTCTGCAATCAGTGAGTAACCCCAACGCCCTTGCTAGCCTGGGGACGCACCATCCCGAGCTTGGGGACCATCTCTGAGCCTGTGCCAGCCGGCAGTGTCCCCCTGGGCTCAGGCAGCTGCAGTGAGGGGCCGTATCCCACCCCACGGATATCAGCCAGGGCAAGGCAGCGGCTGCCTCTCGGAGCTCCCCACGCTGACCACGCAACCATTTTCTCTGCCTGTTTTCCGAGTGCGGGAGAGCTCCAGCCCAGCTCCCGCTGCTGCTGCCGTTTGTTATTCAGCCCGCGCTCCCGGCTGCAGGGAAACCCATTTCACGGCTGTTAGCGGGGGCTGCGCAGCTCGGGGACAAGGCACCCCGTGTGGGGGACACTGCTCCGTGTCACCGGTGCAGGGATGGCTGAGAGGGGTGGGTACAACCGCAGCTGGATCCTGCAGCTTCCCAGGAAGGATCCCGAACCTCCTGGGCTCAGCTTTAAGCGGGGCTGGCCCCAGAGGTCCCAAGCCGTGTGCAGGAAGCTCGGTGGGGGAAGTAAGAGCCTTCCCTTGGTTGTGTCTCCTCCCCCACACTGCCCTGATGGCTCAGCCAGAGACGCATCCCGAGGCTCCCCCGGGGACCAAAGGCATCCCGGGCAGTAGGGAAGTGGGTTACAAGGGCTGCAATGGATCTCGAGTCCATGCTGTCACCAGGATGCCTTTCCTGTCACCGAGGTTGACATTGATCCCAGCCAGAAGCTGGTCCCAAGCACAGCATGACACGGAGTGCCCTGGACCTGTGCATATGGGTACATTTGTGGCTGCCCAGGATGCAGAGGGGATTGTGCACCCACCTAGCTCCACAGCACCGCTGGGACACCGCTGAGACATCTCAGCCCAGTTTGAACCAGCAGGACATGGTCAGGATGCAGCCAGCACCAGGCACTCTGCCAGGGCCAGGGACCCCACACATCGTACAGAGCTTTGCCCAGATGGAATTGGGTATGGCCAAGGGGGCCGGGCTGAGCAAGTGGCCAGGGACATATAAAGTGTCCTCAGTGCAGTGGGGAAGTCCTGTAGCCCCCCCTGGATGGGGCAGAGCCAGCCCGTGCCCGCAGGGTGGGATGAAGCGTGCTGAGGGCAGGCGCTGCTCGGGTTTCACAAGCATCTGCAGCACGGTTTGGGTTTCAGTGACTCAAGCAGGGTTGGGGGATCCCATGATCCGGGGCCAGGACACCTGCTATGAGCGGAGCCTTGGGGACACCTCCCGGTCCCTCTCCCGTGTCTCACTCACCTCTCGGAGCTTGTCCATCTCATTCTGCACCACCTGCTTGGCCAGCTCGGTCTCGATGAGCCGCTGGCGCAGGTCCTCATTCTCCTCCTCCAGCCTGATCCTCTTCTTCTCCACCACCTCCAGCTCATTGTGGAGCCGCACAGAGACGTCTTTAGCCACCTGGGGACACAACAGGGCTCTCACCAGACTGGGCACAATGTGCAGGGGGCTGAGACTACAGCTCCTGGGCACCCACAGGCCTCATGCAGGGATCACCAGGCAGTTACTGAGTCCCTCTGGAGGAGACACTACAGTGGGTGACCCCCTGGCCCCTGTGTCTGTTCCCTCAATTGTGTGCTGTGACCGCTGTTGCTCCTTCATCAGCTGCAGGGCTGCTCTGCATCTCCATCCCCATGCCAAATCCTGCCTTTCCCAGCCCTAGCATCATGCTGGGGGATGTTCATCACCTTTTTCCCCACACCACAAAGCTGGAAAAGCCCCCAGAAGGCTGGAAGAGCTGGTAGGCAGCAGCAGAGCAGGCAGCCTGTCGCTGCAGGCAGCAGCTGCACCGGTCAGGAGAAAGGCGAGCTGCTGCATCACGTTACAGAAAAACCAGCAGCTGCCCCGGGGTGAAGGGTGCCTACATCCACCCCACAGCTCTCCCTCTCCAGATCCCTGCACTGGAGCAGTTCCTAGCATTAAGGGAGCTTAATAATACAAAACATTCACTTCTGCATTCGCAGGACAGCAAAAATTGTCCCCAAAGCCACTGGTCTCCTGCACAGCGTGGGATATCAGCACTGTGGAGGCAGCAGCAAGCCGTGCTGCAGGGCTGGGGGATCTCAGGCCATAGGGTCGGGCTCCTGTTCCCCCGAGGATGGGCTGTGCTTTCTTTCCCAGAAAGGGAGAAGCTGGAGGGGGTGTTTTTGGCAGCAGTCACCCAAGCTGGGGGGGAGCTGATGGGCGGTTTGGGGAGGGGATCGAGGCCCCAGCAGGGATGGGCAGTGAGGCAGATTCACAGCCCCACACTTATGGCACTTCTTGGCTCCAGGACCATCTGTTTTCTGCTCAAAAAACAAAGTTAGTCCTTGAGCTGTTGCACATCCATCCTGAGCTGTCTCTGACTGCCACTGCACCCCCTCTTGGCAGCACTCTCGTTGGTGAGAGCCCTCAGCAAACACTCACCAGGCTCCTCGAGGGCGAAGCAACGTCACCCTGCAGAAATCCCCTTGTCCCTGCCCCAGGCCCGCGTGCCACCGTGCCTGGGGCTCTGCAAGGTTTTCCCGATGGCCGAGAGAAGCAGCTCCCAAGCCTGCAGGGTCCTGGTCCCCACACTCCCTCCCTGCACACTCGCGATGCTCCATCCTGCAGTGGTGGTCCCATCACATCCCCATAGGAGCAGGATAAGGGAGCTCAGCCCCAGGGCACAGGGCTGGGCTGGGCTCCAGCCTGCACAGCAGGAGCCTCACATGTGGCACATTCTCAGGCAGTGCTGGCCCTCTCCACCACCAGGATCTCCTCAGACCACCTGTGAGCTGAAAGCACTGCTCCCCACTTCCCACATCACCACTGCCAGCAGGGAATTATGATGTCTCCAACAAAACTGCACATCCCCACAAACCGCACATCTTCACAGAGCTCCCTGCACCCCAACATCCCCTGCCACCTGAATGCCCACAAACTCATCAAAATCCACTCTGGGGGCTCTGCGGGCTGCCTGGGTGGGGAGGTGCCCTCCCAGGCTGACCTTGACGTCCTGCTCGAGGCTGTGGATGAGCTCGCCGTCCACCTGGCCGGTCTGTGCCACGCGCAGGCTGCGGCGCTCGGCCTTGCGCAGCCGGTACTGCAGGATGCGGCAGGTCTTGCTGGCCTGGTCCAGCTGCTGCCGCAGCTCCTGCAGCTGGTACACGTCCTCCTCCATGTAGACATCCCGCATCTCCAGCATTTCGGCGCGCAGCTCCTCGATCTCATCCTGCGGGGAGATGCTGTGTTAGACCCTGCAGCTTGCTCTGCCCTCTTTTCCCCTGCGACACCTCCCCACCACGGCTCTCCATCCATTCCATGAGCCATTTTCACAGGTCTTCAACCCCTTAGGCCAAGCCTAATCCTTGCAGGAAAAGGCTCAGAGCCAGCTGGGTGCCGTCACCCAGGGGCGAGCCAGTCACCCAGGGGGAACAACTAACACAAGCGTCTGAGAGTATTTGTGGTAAAGGAAAGAGGAAGGTGGGGGAGGGAGAGGAGCTGCAGGAGCAGCTCAGGCGGCAGCCACGGGGAGAAAAATTAGGTTATCTTTGGAGAAGATGTGTCAGGGAGGCAGGCAAGGGAAGGAGGAGATGGCAGGCGAGGATAACTCCTGTTAGGGGAGGCAATGTCGGGACATGAACCAGATGCCACCAGTGCTGGGGACCAGAGGTTGCCCCTTGTTTTGCCACCAAGCAGCAGTCCTTGGGCTGGGTCCTCCTCCTTCCACCTCTTCCCAGTCTCATCAGCTCTCTCAATGACCTCCTCCAGCACAGCAGAGCCTCCGGCATGGAACAATTGTGTCACTGTCACAGCAAGGCCAGGGGTGACATCCTGGTGGCACCAGCACTGACCCAAAGCCTCCTCCAGGGCTGTGGCACACGACTACTATGGGGTCCCCAGTGCCACCTCCCCATCCAGAACAGGACTGTGGTCACTGGGGATGCTCAAGGACTGTCCCCTCTGGTCCCTGGGGACTGACCATGCTCTTTCTACATCACCATGAACATGGTGTCAACCCAAATCCTCCAAGCTAACACTAGCCATCACACCAGCTGTTCTCAAAAAGACCCAGTCAGACCAGATCAGCACACTCCTGGGAAGGGATCAAGCACCTGCTTTCCTGCCAAAAACACCGCCACTAAAGACATCCTGACACTGCCAAATGCAATTGCCACTTGAGAAGTGTGGGGCTCACACTGCCACCCTGCACCATGGCACGGTCAGGGAAGGGACAAAAGGATCTGGCACAGGTATTGGGGGCACTTAGCCCTGATTCACCCCAGGCAGAAGGGACAAGGGACTGCTCCCCACATTGCTGTGACAGTGACCTAGAGCCCGAGATGGCAGCTCTGTGCTGGCTCTGCCAGGCGCTGGCACAGTGGCTGCCACACTCACCCGGCCTGACAAAGCCCCAGCTGCAAGAACTCCCCGAAAGGAGAAGCCAAGCCCGGGGAAAGGGCCGGCAGCTGCAGGGACAAGTCACAGTCGCTCACTGTTGGCTTTAAACACTTTGTGACAAAGAAGGAACGTCAATTAGACAATCCCGGATTATCTCCTGGCCCGGGCTGCCGGAGCCCGGCAGCACCATGGCCACCAGTGTCCTGTCACCCTCCGCTGCTCTGCTTCCCGACAGGGGGTCTTGAGAACAGACCTGTTTCTGTTCTGTCTCAGAACAGAAACAGCCCCGAGGCTTTGAGATGAGCAGCGGGGGTCCCGGGGACCTGTTCCAGGGATATCCAGAGACTGTCCTGTGAAGGGACATCACTGCAGACATGTTTCAGAAGCCCCCCAGGGACAAACCACATGTGCTGGCAGACAGCCCTGCAAGGGCTGGGATGCACCCTAGGGTGACAAACTCGATGGGAACCCACCAGCACTGCCACCTCTCTCCCTGGCACGGCCACCAGCAAAATCCCCATAAAACAAACCAGCCTGGAGAGCTGGTTTATGGCATCTATTCCTTGGGAGCTTTCATAGGAAAAAAAGGCATTATGGATTGCAGGTGAGCAGGCGCACTGCAGCGGGTGGGGGAAAAGCCTTTCACCACCAAAGTCAGGCGAGTCGTGGCTTGAATACAACTGCAGTCCTCCTTCAGTGCTGACCATTCCAGCTCTCATTTGCCGTGTGGCTTTCCCAGGCAGCAGCTGAGCAGGGCAGGGAGCAGGGACCTTGGAAAAAACCCAACCACATCTTGGATTTGCTGGAAGGAAGCCTGGGCTTGCCCTGCTAAGAGCTCCTGCTTGTTTATGCTTTGGGTTGTAGCAACCGTTATTTCAGGGGGAGGCCGTGTCCAGCATGTCCAGCCTGGGCAAAGCCTGGAAGTACAGCCACAGAGTGGGGCTGGGGGGGTCTGCAGCCCTGGGGGCTGGGAAAGCAGTGCCTGTCTTCGCTCCAGCTGCAGGAATTCACCCACATCCCGTAACGCCGATAAATCCTCGGAGTGGATGCAGCCTGGCAGGCGCACAGCCTGCCCCAGTTTGCCCCACGGAGGCAAGCCATGCTGCTAAGCCACACTAAAGGGATTAGGACTGCAGAGTGGAAAAATGCCAGCAAACTGGAAGAGAGCTTGGAGGGCAGAGCTGATCTGCTAAGGCAGCACATGAGGTGCACTGGGGTCCCCTCACAGCTTCGGGGGTCCATGACGGCCACGGAGCCTCACCCTTTGCATCTTCTGGAGTTGATGCCCAACTCAGCAAAAAATTAAGGTGAGATTAAGGTGAGAGCAGAGCCAGGAGCCAGGGAGGAACCCCACAGAAACATCGCAGATTCAGGGGTGGCATTGTGAGCTTGGAGCACTGTAAGTGACGTTAAATGAAGCGTGAAACGGTGACAGGTGGGCAACACTGAGGAGGAGATAAATAACTTCTCTCCAACACGAATGCCCCTGGGGACTGCCACTTGTCCTGTAAACAACAGGGTGCCCATCCCTATGCAGAGTCACAGCCTCCCAGCACCCATGGGCTGCTCCCCTGCTTTGTCTTCCAGGATCACCCACCACTGCATCCCATCCCACCTCTGTAGCAGCAAAGATTTCATGGTGTTTTCACACTAGAAATCCCCTGTCTTGGAAAAAACGCTGGGAATCCGCAGCCCAGAGAGACTCATCTGAATGCCCCAGGGATTGTGTGCAGAAGCAAACACCCCATTTCGTGGCTGCAGGAGCCGGGTTATGCTCGGTGGAGGAGCTCGAGAGACAACCTACCTTCAACCTCCTCCGCACCAACCTCGGAGACACTGTCTCTCCCTGGGGAGATTATTAAGGAAACTAAGAAGCGGAAAGGTGGGATGCAAGCTGCCTGCCTCCAGTTCAGGAAAAAGAAACCATGCATTTTAGAGCAGGAGGAGGCAACAGCTGTGTCCACGCGTCCACTTGAAGGACATCAGCTCTTTCAGGAAAGGCTGAGCTTTAGGGCAGGAGAGGGACCAGTGGAGATGGCAGAGCACACCTCAGAGTGCAGACCAGACCCGTCACAGGTTGCAGAAGCAGAATTAAACCCTCGGATTTCCTGCCCAAGCGGAGTTACATGCTGACTTTGGTGCCTGCAAGAATGCAGCAAGCTCCGAGCAGAGCAAGGGACACACACTGTGCAACCCCAGCAGGACCTGCTATCTCCAAGAAGCAGAAAACAGCAAGAGACACAAAACAGGCTCATGCCATGCATCCATGGCTGGCTGTGGTGCTGCTGGCAGCACAACCCCCCCACTTTGGCAGCCCCAGGCTCTGGGGCGCAGCCAAGCAGCACTGGCAGCCTGTCCGTGGGGGACGGGCAGGCTTTTGGGGGGCACAGCCCTGCCTGCACCCCCCAGCTGCACCCCCAAACCTCAGCAGAGGAGGAGGAGGAAGAGTGGGAGCTGCTGGATGTCTGGCAGAGCCGCCTTTGTGCGGAGCTGGCAGCGGGTGTGCCTGCGGCTCGCCGCGATCCCCGTGCAAAGACGAGGATTACCGTGCAGGAGAGCAACAAGCACGGCTTCCTCCGAGATTACAGCACAAAAGCAGCAGCTTTCAATTAACTCTGAGCGCCCGTCAGGCAGCACAGGGAATTAAATCAGAGGGGATTTTTAAAGGAAACTGCCCAGGGTGCTCAGGCATGTCCCCTGAAAATGCAGCGCACCACAAGCCCGTGCCGGGGTGCAGTGGGTGGAAGGATGGGCAAGGCACACCCATGTCACACACAGGATGCATTAACAGCAGCTCTGGCCCAGCTCTGACAGCAAACGCCGGCCATCCTTCCCCCCCAGGTCACGCTGGAGCTCAGTGCAGCAGCCTGTGCACTGATCCCTGCCCCTGGCTGGCATGGCAGCTCCCCCTTGGCAATGGGAGTGAGGGAAAAAACAACATTTCTCAGCTTTACACCTGCCCCCATAAATTACCAGGCAAACAGCTGGGGGCTCTCTGCAGCCCAAACCATATTGTGCACCATCCGAAAAGGCAAGGGGCTGCAAAACCCCTTCCAGGGTGGCTGCTTGACAGAGCCCTGCTCCCCAGCTCTGCAGGTGGTTACTGGGACTCCCAGGCACGGTCCCTGCCCCTGTGGCCAGGCAGGATCCGGGCAGCAGCAGAACAGGGACTCAGTGCCAGCCAGGCTGCCCAGATGCAGCCCCCAGTGCCCCACTGGGATGCTCTCAGAGAGCCCTTGCTGGTGGCATGAATGCCTCGGGGGAAACGAGGCACCCAGCCTCTCTGAATGTTCCTCCACAGAGCTGGCAAATGCATGCAAGCCCCAAGGGACGTGGGATGACTCAGGGCAGGGAGCAGGAGGGGGACAGGCAGCAGGAAAGGGCAGGCAGCACTGTGCTCCCAGCTCTTGCCTAAACCCCTTCCCGCGGAGAGGAGAGGAAAGGGTTTGCAGGCATCCCCTCCCCTGGCTCCAAACCCTCCCGTGCCCACTCTTTGTCTGCCTGTCCCTCCGCAGCTGCTGCTGTATCACATCTCACATTTTCCAGCCTGCTGAGCAGGGCTGGGAGCTGCTCTCCATCGCACGGCTCAGAACAGCGAGACGGGGCAAGGACACCAAGACACCTCCTCCCTCACCAGGCTGCCAACCTGCCTGTGAGAAACAGCCCTTTTTGGGGAAACGCTTGGAATAACCCGTTCAGGGGGGTCACAGCAGGTGCACACGCCTGAGAGCAGGGGCAAGAGGAGATCCCAGCCCGCCCAGTACACCCAGAGTGGGAGGAGGAAAGAGGAACCCTGCACAAATCTGGGTTGCAAAGAGAAATGGGTGAAGTGTGCTTAAACAAGTCGGTTTTATTATGGCAGCCGAGGAAAGATGGGACGTGAGCTGGCACTGCTGGAGCACTGCTGGGAAGCTCCCAAACCCAGCGTGCATCACACGGGCGTAGTAGCACCACACACGTCTGGCTCGTGCCAGAACGTCACCAAAGCCCTCCCACCCCCAAAAATCCTCATCTCGCTCTAAATATGCACTAGGTTTTAGCTGGTCCTGATGAATACATGAAAAAATATTCATTTGCAGCTTTTTGGGTGACTCCTAGGAAATAAGTCACCTGGGATAAGTCTGATTCATCCACACCCGAGAGGAGGAGAGCTGCATGGCAAGATGGGCAGTGCCAATCCCTTGGGTTAGGGCTTTATTTTTGCCCTAAGTCCTGAAATGCCTGAATTTTTAGCACAGATGGCACAAGCCAGCACTCTGCTGCAGCCCAGCCCAGTTTTCTGCTCCTTGCTGGAGAAACTAGGCAAATCTCCCAACATTTTTTGGAGCACCAAGAGGCGTGTGCTCTGGGCTTCCACCCAGCTGGAGCCAGGGTACCAGCCCAGCCATCTCCTGCTCCAGAGTCAGGAGAAGCGAGCTACAACACGGAAACATGGATATAAGCAGGATGCACATGCCAAGGAGGAGACACAAGTGCTGGCAAAGAAGGGACGGTGCCACCAGCATCCCCATGGCCATTCCTGCTGCACACCTCCAGCAGCTCTCCCCCTCTCCCACTGCTCCTGGCCAGGGGATTTCAGCTGCCAGCCCTCACGGCAGGTAAATCACTCGCACCCTGGTCGCCAGCAGCTCGCCAGGAAGGAGATCACGTGGAAATGGAGGAAGCGCTCGCTCTGTCCGCAGGAATGGCAGCGCTCGCATGCGTGCTCTTGGAAACCCAGGGGCCTCATCTGTATTTTTCCAGCTCCCAGTAAATCAAAGCCCTTGAGCTGTTGCTGCTAATTCTGGCAGGAGTTGGGACACCAGCTGTGAACTGGGGCTTTGCTAATGGACAAAGGGCCTGATTGAGCATCTTCGAGTGCGTCACCCAATGCCCACCTCGGGGCTGGAATCCTGACACTTTCACAAACTTGGGCAGCAGCAGAGGAGAGCTGGTCTGACTTCCAACCTGCAGCACCCAAAGAGCAGCTGGGGAGCCTTGGTACCCACCCCTGACTCCCCAGCAGGTGACTGCCCAAGCAGCTTAGCCACAGCTCCACCCTGAAGGAGAGCAGAGGGCACAAAATGCCTGCAGCCCCCCCAGGACGTGGCACCTGGTGGGTGCTGGTGCCCATCAGGCTGATGTGTGACCAGACGTGGGACGGCTCTGTGTCCCTGTCCCCTCACAGCACGTCTGCCGTGGCTCAGCCATGCCCCCATGAACCAGGCAGACCTGGAAAAAGGCCGCAGGGAGCACAGGAACCAGCGGGAAGAAGAAAGCTGGAAAATGTCCCCAGGGTCTGGCAGCAGCAGCAGGCAGGGAGAGCAGCAGGGAGCCATGCCCAACTGCCAGGCCATGCCCAGCTGCACGGGGTCAGGTTATGCCATATTGTGTCCCAGGATGCCCAGCCGGGCTGAGCACACCCATGCCATGCTGAGCTGTGCCTTGCTAAGTTGTGCCAGCCCAGCCTGTGCCAAGCCTTGCCATGCCAAGCTGGGTCCGTGCTAGGCTTGGCTGTGCTGCACCCAGTGTGCCGTGCCAGGGCAGGCCATGTCCAGCTGGGTCATGCCTGGCTAACCTGGCCCATGTTGTGCCAAAGCCTGCCCTGTGCCGAGCCATGCCATGGAACACTGAGCTGAGCGGCGCCCGGCCTTGCCACACCACGCTGGACCATGCCCAGCTGGGCCACGCTGTGCCAAGCTGAGCTCTGCCCTAAGTCCAGTGTGGCCATGCCAGGCTTAGACCAGCCAGGCCCTACATCCAGTCATGCCATGCTGTGCCAAGTCAAGCCCAGCCACAGCATGCCAGGCCAGCCCTGGCTGTGCCATGTTCAGGGATGCCATGCTGGGCTGAGCCATGCCAAGCTCTGCACCCAGCCATGCTGTGCTGTGCTGCTCAACTGAGCCAGGCCAGGCTGAGCCAGGCCATCCTGAGCTGAGCTGAGCTGTGCCCCGTGCCCAGCCATGCCCTGGGATGCTGAACTGCACCAGGCTGCACCCGAGGATGCTGTGCCACACTGAGCTGCACCTTGGCATGCAGTGCCATGCCACGTCATGCCATTGCCAGGGATGCTGTGTCATGCTGAGCCATGCTTTGGGATGTCATGCCGTGCCATGCCATGCCATTGCCAGAGATGCTGCACTGTGCACAGGGATGCCATGCTGCGATGACAAGGGATGCTGTACTGTGCCCAGGGATGCTAAGCCATGCTGACCCCTGCCCTGGGATTCCACACCATGCCATGCTAAGGCCAGGGATGCTGCACCGTGCTGAGCCGTGCCCTCAGATGCCCTGCAAAGCTCTGGGACCTTAAACCACGCTATAGCCAGGGGTGCTCACCCTGACTGACCCATGCCCTGGGATGCCACGCTGTGCCACTACTGCCCAGGGATACCATGCCACACCGATCCGTGCAAGGGATGTCACTCCACACCGAGCCGTACCAGGGATGTCACGCCACGCCACGCCGTGCCCACCTTGAGATAGTCGTTCTCGGAGCGCAGGTCCTCTAGCTCGCGGAGCAGCCCGTCCGTGCCGGCGTCCAGCAGCTCCTCGGTGAGGTCGGAGAAGGCGAGCGAGGTGCTGAGCTGCAGGCGGCTGCTGGCCATGGAGGCGGCCGAGGGCTCCTCGGGCAGCGGCGACGCCTCTCCGGCCGAGGGCGGCGGCGGCGGGGCGCTGCCCGGGGACTCGCCATCGCTGCCGCTCAGCCCCAGCTCCAGCGACAGCAGCTTCGCCTCCTCCGAGGCGCTGCAGTCCGACACCTCCGAGCTGCTGTCGGTCAGCGCGGACCCCGGCCCGGGCCCGGGCACCGAGCGGGGTCCCGACGCCGTCCT